>CANSGD010000729.1:1800000-2107888 GCA_947645195.1 Patellifolia procumbens | reverse complement strand
GAAACTTTGTTTTGAAATATTTTTTCATCAACGTAGACTGAGAGCCGTTAAGGAACATATGTGACTCAAAACCACATCATACCACCGCCTTTTTGCCCCTTATTTGGCATTCCATATTTTTTTGGTTATTGAAACCTACTATATAAATTTCGTCTCAATATGGAGACTTCTTTTTAAAACCTTTTTTCCATTAACGTAGATTGAGTGTCGTTAAGGAACATATGTGACTTAAAACCATCTCATATGACCGCCTTTTTGCTCTTTATTTGGCACTCCATATTTTATTGGTTGATAAAACCTACTACAAAAATTTCGTCTCAATCTAGAAACTTTTTTTTGAAACGTTTTTTCATCAACGTAGACTGAGTTTTCGTTAAGGAGCATATGTGACTCAATACCACTTCATACGACCGCCTTTTTGCCACATATTTGGCATTCCATATTTTTTGGTTATTGAAACCTACTATAAAAATTTCGTCTTAATCTGGAAACTTTTTTTTGAAACCTTTTTTTCCACCAACGTAGACTGAATGCCGTTAAGGAACATACGTGACTCCAAACCACATCATACCACCGACTTTTTGCCCCTTATTTGGCATTCCATATTTTGTTGGTTATTGAAACCTACTATATAAGTTTCGTCTCAATATGGAAACTTCTTTTTGAAACCTTTTTTCCATCAACGTAGATTGAGTGTCGTTAAGGAGCATATGTGACTCAAAACCATCTCATATGACCGCCTTTTTGCTCTTTATTTGGCACTCCATATTATGTTGGTTAATAAAACCTACTACAAAAATTTGTACTCAATCTAGAAACTTTTTTTGAAACCTTATGTTCCACCAACGTAGACTGAGTGCCGTTAAGGAGGATATGTTACTCAAAACCACCTCATACGACCGCCTTTTTGCCCCTTATTTGGCATTCCATATTTTGTTTGTTATTGAAACCTAATACAAAAATTTCGTCTCAATCTGGAAACTTTTTTTTGAAATATTTTTTTCATCAACGTAGACTGAGTGCCGAAAGGAGCATATGTGACTAAAAACCACCACATACCACCGCCTTTTTACTCTTTATTTGGCATTCCATATTTTGTTGGTTATTGAAACCTACTACAAAAATTTCGTCTTAATCTGGAAACTTTTTTTTGAAATATTTTTTTCATCAACGTTGACTGAGTGCCGTTAAGGAACATATGTGACTCAAAACCACATCATACGACCGCCATTTTGCCCCTTATTTGGCATTCCATATTTTGTTGGTTATTGAAACCTACTATATAAATTTCGTCTCAAAATGGAAACTTTTTTTTGAAACCTTTTTTCCATCAACGTAGATTAAGTGTCGTTAAGCAGAATATGTGACTCAAAACCATCTCATATGACCGCCTTTTTGCTCTTTATTTGGCACTCCATATTTTGTTGGTTAGTAAAACATAGTACAAAAATTTCGTCTCAATCTGGAAACTTTGTTTTGAAACGTTTTTTTCATCAACGTAGCTGAGTGTCGTTAAGGAGCATATGTGACTCAATACCACTTCATACGACCGCCTTTTTGCCACATATTTGGCATTCCATATTTTTTGGTTATTGAAACCTACTACAAAAATTTCGTCTCAATCTGGAAACTTTTTTTCAAACCTTATTTTCCACCAACGTAGACTGAGTGCCGTTAAGGAGCATATGTGGACTCAAACCACCTCATACGACCGCCTTTTTGCTCTTTATTTGGCATTCCATATTTTGTTTGTTATTGAAACCTACTACAAAAATTTCGTCTCAATATGGAAACTTTTTTTTGAAATTTTTTTTTCATCAACGTAGACAGAGTGCCGAAAGGAGCATATGGGACTCAAAACCACCTCAAACGACCGCCTTTTTGCCTCATATTTGGCATTCCAATTTTTTTGGTTATTGAAACCTAGTACAAAAATTTCGTCTTAATTTGAAAACTGTTTTTGAAACCTTTTTTCCACCAACGTCGACTGAGTGGTGTTAAGGAGCATATGTGACTCAAAACCACCTCATACGACCGCCTTTTTGCCCTTTATTTGGCATTCAATATTTTGTTGGTTATTGAAACCTACTACAAAATTTCGTCTCAATCTGGAAATATTTTTTTGGAATCCTTTTTTCCATCAACATAGACTGAGTGCCGTTAAGGAGCATATGTGACTCAAAACCACATCATACGACCGCCTTTTTGCCAATTATTTGGCATTCCATATTTTGATGGTTATTACTACAAAAATTTCGTCTCAATCTGGAAACTTTTTTTTGAAACCTTTTTCCACCAACGTAGACTGAGTGCCGTTAAGGACCATATGTGACTCAAACCACCTCATACGACCGCCTTTTTGCTCTTTATTTGGCATTCCATATTTTGTTGGTTATTGAAACCTACTACAAAAATTTCGTCTCAATCTGGAAACTTTTTTTTGAAATATTTTTTTCATCAACGTAGACTGAGTGCCGAAAGGAGCATATGTGACTCAAAACCACCTCATACCACCGCCTTTTTGCTCTTTATTTGGCATTCCATATTTTGTTGGTTATTGAAACCTACAACAAAAATTTCGTCTCAATCTGGAAACTTTTTTTGAATCCTTTTTTTCATCAACGTAGACTGAGTGCCGTTAAGGAGCATCTGTGACTCAAAACCACCTCATACGACCGCCTTTTTGTCCCTTATTTGGCATTCCATATTTTGTTGGTTATTGCAACCTACTATATAAATGTCTTCTCAATTTGGAAACTTCTTTTTGAAACCTTTTTTCCATCAACGTAGATTGAGTGTCGTTAAGGAACATATGTGACTCAAAACCATCTCATATGACCGCCTTTTTGCTCTTTATTTGGCATTCCATATTTTGTTGGTTAATAAAACCTACTACAAAAATTTCGTCTCAATCTAGAAACTTTTTTTTGAAACGTTTTTTCATCAACGTAGACTGAGTTTTCTCTAAGGAGCATATGTGACTCAATACCACTTCATACGACCGCCTTTTTGCCACATATTTGGCATTCCATATTTTTTGGTTATTGAAACCTACTATAAAAATTTCGTCTTAATCTGGAAACTTTTTTTTGAAACCTTATTTTCCATCAACGTAGACTGAGTGCCGTTAAGGAACATACGTGACTCCAAACCACATCATACCACCGCCTTTTTGCCCCTTATTTGGCATTCCATATTTTGTTGGTTATTGAAACCTACTATATAAATTTCGTCTCAATATGGAAACTTCTTTTTGAAACCTTTTTTCCATCAACGTAGATTGAGTGTCGTTAAGGAGCATATGTGACTCAAAACCATCTCATATGACGGCCTTTTGCTCTTTATTTGGCACTCCATATTTGGTTGGTTAATAAAACCTACTACAAAAATTTCTACTCAATCTGGAAACTTTTTTGAAACCTTATTTTCCACCAACGTAAACTGAGTGCCGTTAAGGAGGATATGTTACTCAAAACCACGTCATACGACCGCCTTTTTGCCCCTTATTTGGCATTCCTTATTTTGTTTGTTATTCAAACCTACTACAAAAATTTCGTCTCAATCTGGAAACTTTTTTTTGAAATATTTTTTTCATCAACGTAGACTGAGTGCCGAAAGGAGCATATGTGACTCAAAACCGCCTCATACCACCGCCTCATACCACCGCCTTTTTGCTCTTTATTTGGCATTCCATATTTTGTTGGTTATTGAAACCTACTACAAAATTTCGTCTCAATCTAGAAACATTTTTTGAATCCTTTTTTCCATCAACATAGACTGAGTGCCGTTAAGGAGCATATGTGACTCAAAACCACATCATACGACAGCCTTTTTGCCAATTATTTGGCATTCCATATTTTGATGGTTATTAAAACTTACTACAAAAATTTCGTCTCAATCTGGAAACTTTTTTTTGAAACCTTTTTTCCACCAACAGAGACTGAGTGCCGTTAAGGACCATATGTGACTCAAACCACCTCATACGACCGCCTTTTGCTCTTTATTTGGCATTCCATATTTTGTTGGTTATTGAAACCTACTACAAAAATTTCGTCTCAATCTGGAAACTTTTTTTTGAAATATTTTTTTCATCAACGTAGACTGAGTGCCGAAAGGAGCATATGTGACTCAAAACCACCTCATACCACCGCCTTTTTGCTCTTTATTTGGCATTCCATATTTTGTTGGTTATTGAAACCTACTACAAAAATTTCGTCTTAATCTGGAAACTTTTTTTTGAATCCTTTTTTTTCATCAACGTAGACCGAGTGCCGTTAAGGAGCATATGTGACTCAAAACCACCTCATACGACCGCCTTTTTGCCCCTTATTTGGCATTCAATATTTTGTTGGTTATTGCAACCTACAATATAAATTTCGTCTCAATTTGGAAACTTTTTTTTGATACCTTTTTTTCCACTAACGTAGATTGAGTACCGTTAAGGAGCATATGTGACTCAAAACCACCTCATACCACCGCCTTTTTGCTCTTTATTTGGCATTCCATATTTTGTTGGTTATTGAAACCTACTAAAAAAATTTCGTCTCAATCTGGAAACTTTTTTTTGAAATATTTTTTTCATCAACGTAGACTGAGTGCCCTTAAGGAACATATGTGACTCAAAACCACATCATACCACCGCCTTTTTGCCCCTTATTTGGCATTCTATATTTTGTTGGTTTTTGAAACCTACTATATAAATTTCGTCTCAATATGGAAACTTCTTTTTGAAACTTTTTTTCCATCAACGTAGATTGAGTGTCGTTACGGAGCATATGTGACTCAAAACCATCTCATATGACCGCCTTTTTGCTCTTTATTTGGCACTCCATATTTTTTTGGTTAATAAAACCTACAACAAAAATTTCGTCTCAATCTGGAAATTTTTATCAAACCTTATTTTCCACCAACGTAGACTGAGTGCCGTTAAGGAGCATATGTTACTCAAAACCACCTCATACGACCGCCTTTTTGCCCCTTATTTGGCATTCCATATTTTGTTGGTTATTGAAACCTACTACAAAAATTTCATTGCAATCTGGAAACTTTTTTTTGAATCCTTTTTTTTCATCAACGTAGACTGAGTGTCGTTAAGGAGCATATGTTACTCAAAACCACCTCATACGACCGCCTTTTTGCCCCTTATTTGGCATTCCATATTTTATTGGTTATTGAAACCTACTATAAAAATTTCGTCTCAATCTGGAAACTTTTTTTTGAAATATTTTTTTCATCAACGTAGACTGAGTGCCGAAAGGAGCATATGTGACTCAAAACCACCTCATACCACCGCCTTTTTTCTCTTTATTTGGCATTCCATATTTTGTTGGTTATTGAAACCTACGACAAAAATTTCGTCTCAATCTGGAAACTTTTTTTGAAATATTTTTTTCATCAACGTAGACTGAGTGCCGTTAAGGAACATATGTGACTCAACACCACATCATACGACCGCCTTTTTGCCCCTTATTTGGCATTCCATATTTTGTTGGTTATTGAAACCTACTATATAAATTTCGTCTCAATATGGAAACTTCTTTTTGAAACCTTTTTTCCATCAACGTAGATTGAGTGTCGTTAAGGAGCATATGTGACTCAAAACCATCTCATATGACCGCCTTTTGCTCTTTATTTGGCACTCCATATTTTTTTGGTTAATAAAACCTACAACAAAAATTTTGTCTCAATCTGGAAATTTTTTTCAAACCTTATTTTCCACCAACGTAGACTAAGTGCCGTTAAGGAGCATATGTTACTCAAAACCACCTCATACGACCGCCTTTTTGGCCCTTATTTGGCATTCCATATTTTGTTGGTTATTGAAACCTACTACAAACATTTCATTTCAATCTGGAAACTTTTTTTTTGAATCCTTTTTTTCATCAACGTAGACTGAGTGTCGTTAAGGAGCATATGTGACTCAAACCCACCTCATACGACCGACTTTTTGCACCTTATTTGGCATTCCATATTTTGTTGGTTATTGCAACCTACTATATAAATTTCGTCTCAATTTGGAAACTTTTTTTTGAAACTTTTTTCAACCAACGTAGACTGAGTACCTTTAAGGAGCATATGTGACTCAAACCACCTCATACGACCGCCTTTTTGTTCTTTATTTGGCATTCCATATTTTGTTGGTTATTGAAACCTACTACAAAAATTTCGTCTCAATCTGGAAAGTTTTTTTGAAATATTTTTTTCATCAACGTAGACTGAGTGCCGTTAAGGAACATATGTGACTCAACACCACATCATACGACCGCCTTTTTGCCCCTTATTTGGCATTCCATATTTTGTTGGTTATTGAAACCTACTATATAAATTTCGTCTCAATATGGAAACTTCTTTTTGAAACCTTTTTTCCAGCAACGTAGATTGAGTGTCGTTAAGGAGCATATGTGACTCAAAACCATCTCATATGACCGCCTTTTTGCTCTTTATTTGGCACTCCATATTTTGTTGGTTAATAAAACCTACTACAAAATTTCGTCTCAATCTAGAAACTTTGTTTTGAAACGTTTTTTTTCATCAACGGAGACTGAGTGTCGTAAAGGAGCATATGTGACTCAATACCACTTCATACGACCGCCTTTTTGCCACATATTTGGCATTCCATATTTTTTGGTTATTGAAACCTACTACAAAAATTTCGTCTCAATCTGGAAACTTTTTTTTTAAACCTAATTTTCCACCAACATAGACTGAGTGTCGTTAAGGAGCATATGTTACTCAAAACCACCTCATACTACTGCCTTTTTGCCCCTTATTTGGCATTCCATATTTTGTTGGTTATTGAAACCTACTACAAAAATTTCGTCTCAATCTGGAAACTTTTTTTTTAATCCTTTTTTTTCATCAACGTAGACTGAGTACCGTTAAGGAGCATATGTGACTCAAAACCACCTCATTCCACCGCCTTTTTGCTCTTTATTTGGCATTCCATATTTTTTTGTTATTGAAACCTACGACAAAAATTTCGTCTGAATCTGGAAACTTTTTTTGAAACCTTTTTTCCACCAACGTAGACTGAGTGCCGTTAAGGAGCATTTGTGACTCAAACCAGCTCATACGACCGCCTTTTTTCTCTTTATTTGGCATTCCATATTTTGTTTGTTATTGAAACCTACTACAAAAATTTCATCTCAATATGGAAACTTTTTTTGAATTTTTTTTCATCAACGTAGACAGAGTGCCGAAAGGAGCATATGGGACTCAAAACCACCTCAAACGACCGCCTTTTTGCCTCATATTTGGCATTCCAAATTTTTTTTGTTTTGAAACCTAATACAAAAATTTCGTCTTAATTTGAAAACAGTTTTTTGAAACCTTTCTTTTCCACCAACGTAGACTGAGTGCTGTTAAGGAGCATATGTGACTCAAAACCACCTCATACGACCGCCTTTTTGCCCCTTATTTGGCATTCCATATTTTGTTGGTTATTGAAACCTACAACAAAAATTTCGTCTCAATCTGGAAACTTTTTTTTGAAATATTTTTTTCATCAACGTAGCTGAGTGCCGAAAAGAGCATATGTGACTCAAAACCGCCCAATACCACCGCCTTTTTGCTCTTTATTTGGCATTCCATATTTTGTTGGTTATTGAAACCTACTACAAAAATTTTGTCTCAATCTGGAAACTTTTTTTTTAATCCTTTTTTTTCATCAACGTAGACTGAGTGTCGTTAAGGAGCATATGTGACTCAAAACCACATCATACGACCGCCTTTTTGCCAATTATTTGGCATTCCATATTTTGATGGTTATTAAAACTTACTACAAAAATTTCGTCGCAATCTGGAAACTTTTTTTGAAACCTTTTTTCCACCAACGTAGACTGAGTGCCGTTAAGGACCATATGTGACTCAAACCACCTCATACGACCGCCTTGTTGCTCTTTATTTTGCATTCCATATTTTGTTGGTTATTGAAACCTACTACAAAATTTATTTGTCAATCTGGAATCTTTGTTTTGAAATATTTTTTTCATCAATGTAGACTGAGTGTCGAAAGGAGCATATGTGACTCAAAACCACCTTAAACGGCCGACTTTTTGCCCCATATTTGGCATTCCATATATTTTTGGTTATTGTAACCTACTACAAAAATTTCTTCTTAATCTGGAAACTTTTCTTTGAAACCTTTTTTTCCACCAACGTAAATTGAGTGCCGTTAAGGAGCATATGTGACTCAAAACCACCTCAGACGACCTCCTTTTTGCCCCTTATTTGGCATTCCATATTTTGTTGGTTATTGAAACCTACTACAAAAATTTCGTATCAATCTGGAAACTTTTTTTTCATCAACGTAGACTGAGTAGTTATGGAGCATATGAGACTCAAAACCACCTTATTCCACCGCCTTTTTGCTCTTTATTTGGCATTCCATATTTTTTTAGTTATTGAAACCTACTACATAAATTACGTCTCAATCTGGAAACTTTTTTTTGAAACCTTTTTTCCACCAACGTAGACTGAGTGCCGTTAAGGAGCATATGTGACTCAAACCACCTCATACGACCGCCTTTTTGCTCTTTATTTTGCATTCCATATTTTGTTTGTTATTGAAACCTACTACAAAAATTTCGTCTCAATCTGGAAACTTTTTTTTGAATTTTTTTTCATCAACGTAGACAGAGTGCCGAAAGGAGCATATGGGACTCAAAATCACCTCAAACGACCGCCTTTTTGCTTCATATTTGGCATTCCAAATTTTTTTGGTTATTGAAACTGACTACAAAAATTTCGTCTTAATTTGAAAACTGTTTTTTGAAACCTTTTTATCACCAACGTAGACTGAATGTTGTTAAGGAGCATGTGTGACTCAAAACCACCTTATACGACCGCCTTTTTGCCCCTTATTATGCATTCCATATTTTGTTGGTTATTGAAACCTACTACAAAATTGTGTCTTAATCTGGAAACATTTTTTTTGAATCCTTTTTTCCATCAACATAGACTGAGTGCCGTTAAGGAGCATATGTGACTCAAAACCACATCATACGACCGCCTTTTTGCCAATTATTTGGCATTCCATATTTTGATGGTTATTAAAACTTACTACAAAAATTTCGTCTCAATCTGGAAACTTTTTTTGAAACCTTTTTTCCACCAACGTAGACTGAGTGCCGTTAAGGACCATATGTGACTCAAACAACCTCATACGACCGCCTTTTCGCTCTTTATCTGGCATTCCATATTTTGTTGGTTATTGAAACCTACTACAAAAATTTCGTCTCAATCTGGAAACTTTTTTTTGAATCCTTTTTTTTCATCAACGTAGACTGAGTGCCGTTAAGGAGCATATGTGACTCTAAACCACCTCATACGACCGCCTTTTTGCCCTTTATTTGGCATTCCATATTTTATTGGTTATTGAAACCTACTACAAAATTTTTTCCTCAATCTGGAATCTTTTTTTGAAATATTTTTTTCATCAACGTAGACTGCGTGCCAAAAGGAGCATATGTGACTCAAAACCACCTTAAACGACCGCCTTTTTGCCCCATATTTGGCATTACATATTTTTTTGGTTATTGAAACCTACTACAAAAATTTCTTCTTAATCTGGAAACTTTTCTTTGAAACAGTTTTTTCCACCAACGTAAATTGAGTGCCGTTAAGGAGCATTTGTGACTCAAAACCACATCATACGACCGCCTTTTTGCCCCTTATTTGGCATTCCATATTTTGTTGGTTATTGCAACCTACTATATAAATTTCGTCTCAATTTTGAGACTTTTTTTTGAAACCTTTTTTCAACCAACGTAGACTGAGTACTGTTAAGGAGCATATGTGACTCAAACCACCTCATACGACCGCCTTTTTGCTCTTTATTTGGCATTCCATATTTTGTTGGTTATTGAAACCTACTTCAAAAATTTCGTCTCAATCTGGAAACTTTTTTTTGAATATTTTTTTCATCAACGTAGAATGAGTGCCGTTAAGGAACATATGTGACTCAAAACCACATCATACGACCACCTTTTTGCCCCTTATTTGGCATTCCATATTTTGGTGGTTATTGTATTATACTATATAAATTTCGTCTCAATATGGAAACTTCTTTTTGAAACCTTTTTGCCATCAACGTAGATTGAGTGTCGTTAAGGAGCATATGTGATTCAAAACCATCTCATATGACCGCCTTTTTGCTCTTTATTTGGCACTCCATATTTTGTTGGTTAAGAAAACCTACTGCAAAAATTTCGTCTCAATCTGGAAAGTTTTTTTTGAAACCTTTTTTTCATCAACGTAGACTGAATGTCGTTAAGGAGCATATGTGACTCAAAACCATTTCATACGACAGCCTTTTTGCCACATATTTGGCATTCCATATTTTTTGGTTATTGAAACCTACTACAAAAATTTCGTCTCAATCTGGAAACTTTTTTTTGAAACCTTATTTTCCACCAACGTAGACTGAGTGCCGTTAAGGAGCATATGTTACCCAAAACCACCTCATACGACCGCCTTTTTGCCCCTTATTTGGCATTCCATATTTTGTTGGTTATTGAAACCTACTACAAAAATTTCGTCTGAATCTGGAAACTTTTTTTTGAAATATTTTTTTCATCAACGTAGACTGAGTGACGAAAGGAGCATATGTGACTCAAAACCACCTCATACCACCGCCTTTTTGCTCTTTATTTGGCATTCCATATTTTGTTGGTTATTGAAACCTACTACAAAAATTTCGTCTCAATCTGGAAACTTTTTTTTGAATCCTTTTTTTTCATCAACGTAGACTGAGTGCCGTTAAGGAGCATATGTGACTCAAAACCACCTCATACAACCGCCTTTTTGCCCCTTATTTGGCATTCCATATTTTGTTGGTTATTGAAACCTACTATATAAATTTCGTCTCAATTTGGAAACTTTTTTTTCAAACCTTTTTTTCAACCACCGTAGACTGAGTACCGTTAAGGAGCATATGTGACTCAAACCACCTCATACGACCGCCTTTTTGCTCTTTATTTGGCATGAAATATTTTGGTTGTTATTGAAACCTACTACAAAAATTTCGTCTCAATCTAGAAACTTTTTTTCGAAATATTTTTTTCATCAACGTAGACTGAGTGCTGTTAAGGAACATATGTGACTCAAAACCACATCATACGACCGCCTTTTTGGCCCTTATTTTGTATTCCATATTTTGTTGGTTATTGAAACCTACTAAATAAAATTCGTCTCAATATGGAAACTTCTTTTTGAAACCTTTTTTCCATCAACGTAGATTGAATGTCGTTAAGGAGCATATGTGACTCAAAACCATCTCATATGACCTCCTTTTTGCTCTTTATTTGGCACTCCATATTTTGTTGGTTAATAAAACCTACTACAATTATTTCGCCTCAATCTGGAAACTTTTTTTGAAATTTTTTTCATCAACGTAGACTGTGTGTCGTTACGGAGCATATGTGCCTCAATACCACTTCATACGACCGCCTTTTTGCCACATATTTGGCATTCCATATTTTTTGGTTATTGAAACCTACTACAAAAATTTCTTCTCAATCTGGAAACTTTTTTTTGAAACCTTATTTTCCACCAACGTAGACTGAGTGCCGTTAAGGAGCATATGTTACTCAAAACCACCTCATACGACCGCCTTTTTGCTCATTATTTGGCATTCCATATTTTGTTGGTTATTGAAACCTACTACAAAAGTTTCGTCTCAATCTGGAAACTTTTTTTTGAATCCTTGTTTTTCATCAACGTAGACTGAGTACCGTTAAGGAGCATATGTGACTCAAAATCACCTCATACCACCGCCTTTTTTGCTCTTTATTTTGTATTCCATATTTTTTTGGTTATTTAAACCTACTACAAAAATTTCGTCTCAATCTGGGAACTTTTTTCTGAAACCTTTTTTCACCAACGTAGACTTAGTGCTGTTAAGGAGCATATGTGACTCAAACCACCTCATACGACCGCCTTTTTGCTCTTTATTTGGCATTCTATATTTTGTTTGTTATTGAAACCTACTACAAAAATTTCGTCTCAATCTGGAAACTTTTTTTTGAAATTTTTTTCATCAACGTAGACTGAGTGCCGTTAAGGAGCATATGGGACTCAAAACCACCTTAAACGACCGCCTTTTTGCCTCATATTTGGCATTCCAAAATTTTTTGGTTATTGAAACCTACTACAAAAATTTCGTCTTAATTTGAAATTTTTTTTTTGAAACCTTTTTTTCCACCAACGTAGACTGAGTGCTGTTAAGGAGCATATGTGACTCAAAACCACCTCATACGACCGCCTTTTTGCCCCTTATTTGGCATTCCATATTTTTTTGGTTATTGAAACCTACTACAAAATTTCATCTCAATCTGGAACCATTTTTTTTGAATCCTTTTTTCCATCAACATAGACTGAGTGCCATTAAGGAGCTTATGTGACTCAAAACCACATCATACGACCGCCGTTTTGCAAAAAAATTTTGGCATTCCATATTTTGATGGTTATTAAAACTTACTACAAAAATTTCGTCTCAATCTGGAAACTTTTTTTGAAACCTTTTTTCCACCCACGTAGACTGAGTGCCGTTAAGGACCATATGTGACTCAAACCACCTCATACGACCAACTTTTGGCTCTTTATTTGGCATTCCATATTTTGTTGGTTATTGAAACCTACAACAAAAATTTTGTCTCCATCTGGAAACTTTTTTTGAATCATTTTTTTCCACCAACGTAGACTGAGTGCTGTTAAGGAGCATATGTGACACAAAACCACCTCATACGACCGCCATTTTGCCCCTTATTTGGCATTCTATATTTTGTTGGTTATTGAAACCTACTACAAAATTTCGTCTCAATCTGGAAACATTTTTTTGAATCCTTTTTTTCCATCAACGTAGACTGAGTGCCGTTAAGGAGCATATGTGACTCAAAACCACATCATACGACCGCCTTTTTGCCAATTATTTGGCATTTCATATTTTGTTGGTTATTAAAACTTACTACAAAAAGTTCGTCTCAATCTGGAAACTTTTTTTTTAAACCTTTTTTTCATCAACGTAGACTGAGTGTCATTAAGGAGCATATGTGACTCAAAACCACCTCATACGACCGCCTTTTTGCCACATATTTGGCATTCCATAATTTTTTGGTTATTGAAACCTACTACAAAAATTTCGTCTCAATCTGGAAACTTTTTTTGATACCTTTTTTCCACCAACGTAGACTAAGTGCCGTTAAGGAGCATATGTGACTAAAACTACCTCATACGACCGCCTTTTTGCTCTTTATTTGGCATTTCATATTTTGTTGGTTATTGAAACCTACTTGAAAATTTTCGTCTCAATCTGGAAACTTTTTTTGAAATATTTATTTCATCAACGTAGACTGATTGCCGAAAGGAGCATATGGGACTCAAAACCACCTCAAACAACCGCCTTTTGGCCTCATATTTGGCATTCCATATTTTTTGGTTATTGAAACCTACTACAAAAATTTCGTCTTAATCTGAAAACTTTTCTTTGAAACCTTTTTTTTTTTTGGTAAATAAAAAATTGATATATTACCAAACTGTGTTTACACCCTAACACCTTTTAGGAAGGGACATACCCCAACTCTCAGGCACAAAAGAAGAATTAGTTACAAAGACCTTGTAACCATTTCCTATCTCTTTCTTTCAATTTACATGTATAAAGCAAGTATGATCTTTTATTAACAAAAAATTTAATTCTTTGTACTGTGTAAACCACTGAAGGGGTTTTTGCAACCAAAAAGTCATGTTTGTAGCACCCCATAAGCAGTATATCAGCCCTGCTGCAGTAGCTTTGAAGATCTGCTGCTGCACATGAGAGCACTGCCTGCCTCTCCTAAGCCAACACAGCAGCTGCTGCATGCTGTCAAACCTCCTCTGTATGCCTAGCCAAGAGCAAACTTCCAGCCAAATCTTCCTAGCATACTGACAATCAAAGAACACGTGCTGATGATTCTCCTGGTGGAGTTCACATATGCAGCACATCTGTGCATCACAGATACCAAATCTAACCAATCTTTCTCTCACAGGAAGTTTTTGTTGGATCACTAGCCACCATAAGAAGCTATGTTTTGGCATAGCCAATTTGTTCCAGACTGTACCTGCCCAAGGCACTTTGATCCCCATCTGGTCCATCCCCTGATAAATCTTGGCTATAGAATAGCCTCCAGTTGGCCACCAAGACTGTATCATCCAGTCTTGCATTTCCTCTTTTATCATGCAAACCTGTTTCCATACCCAGCTCCCATTGGTGGAGGGTTTGTACCCCCACTAATCATTACCTCTGAGGTATACACTATGAACCCATTTCACCCATAGTGTACCTTTTTGTCAGCCAACTACCAAGCTATTTTGCCTACAGCAATTTTGTTCCAAAGGGCCAAATTTCTAACCCCTAGACCACCAAGCTTCTTGGGTTAGCAAACTGTATCCCACTTTACATAACCAGCTTTGACCCCTTCTGTTTTACCTTCCCAAAGAAAACTTCTACATAACTGATTAATTCTTTTGATGGCAGCCTTGGGAAAGATCATTATCTGCATCCAATAAGTGCAAATACTCATAAGTACAGAATTAACAAGTTGAAGTCTCCCTGCAAAGGAGAGATGCCTGGTTTGCCAACGTAGACTGAGTGCCGAAAGGAGCATATGTGACTCAAAACCACCTCATACCACCGCCTTTTTGCTCTTTATTTGGCATTCCATATTTTGTTGGTTATTGAAACCTACTACAAAAATTTCGTCTCAATCTGGAAACTTTTTTTTGAATCCTTTTTTTCATCAACGTAGACTGAGTGCCGTTAAGGAGCATATGTGACTCAAAACCACCTCATACGACCGCCTTTTTGCCCCTTATTTGGCATTCCATATTTTGTTGGTTATTGCAACCTACTATATAAATTTCGTCTCAATTTGGAAACTTTTTTTTTGAAACCTTTTTTTCAACCAACGTAGACTGAGTACCGTTAAGGAGCATATGTGACTCAAACCACCTCATACGACCGCCTTTTTGCTCTTTATTTGGCATTCCATATTTTGTTGGTTATTAGAACCTCCTACAAAAAATTTCGTCTCAATCTGGAAACTTTTTTTTGAAATATTTTTTTCATCAACGTAGACTGAGTGCCTTTAAGGAACATATGTGAGTCAAAACCACATCATACCACCGCATTTTTGCCCCTTATTTGGCATTCCATATTTTGTTGGTTATTCAAACCTACTATATAAATTTCATCTCAATATGGAAACTTCTTTTGGAAACCTTTTTTCCATCAACGTAGATTGAGTGTCGTTAAGGAGCATATGTGTCTCAAAGCCACCTCATACGACCGACTTTTTGCCCCTTATTTGGCATTCCATATTTTGTTGGTTATTGCAACCTACTATATAAATTTCGTCTCAATTTGGAAACTTTTTTTTGAAACTTTTTTTTCAACCAACGTAGACTGAGTACTGTTAAGGAGCATATGTGACTCAAACCACCTCATACGACCGCCTTTTTGTTCTTTATTTGGCATTCCATATTTTGTTGGTTATTGAAACCTACTATATAAATATTGTCTCAATATGGAAACTTCTTTTTGAAACCTTTTTTCCATCAACGTAGATTGAGTGTCGTTAAGGAGCATATGTGACTCAAAACCATCTCATATGACTGCCTTTTTGCTCTTTATTTGGCACTCCATATTTTGTTGGTTAATAAAACCTACTACAAAACTTTCGTCTCAATCTGGAAAATTTGTTTTGAAACATTTTTTTTCATCAACGGAGATTGAGTGTCGTTAAGGAGCATATGTGACTCAATACCACTTCATACGACCGCCTTTTTGCCACATATTTGGCATTCCATATTTTTTGGTTATTGAAACCTACTACAAAAATTTCGTCACAATCTGGAAACTTTTTTTTGAAACCTTATTTTCCACCAATGTAGACTGAGTGCCGTTAAGGAGCATATGTTACTCAAAACCACCTCATACCACCGCCTTTTTTCTCTTTATTTGGCATTCCATATTTTGTTGGTTATTGAAATCTACGACAAAAATTTCGTCTCAATCTGGAAACTTTTTTTTGAAATATTTTTTTCATCAACGTAGACTGAGTGCCGTTAAGGAGCATATGTGACTCAAACCACATCATACGACCGCCTTTTTTCTCTTTATTTGGCATTCCATATTTTGTTTGTTATTAAAACCTACTACAAAAATTTCATCTCAATATGGAAACTTTTTTTGAATTTTTTTTTCATCAACGTAGACAGAGTGCCGAAAGGAGCATATGGGACTCAAAACCACCTCAAACGACCGCCTTTTTGCCTCATATTTGGCATTCCAAATTTTTTTGGTTATTGAATCGTACTACAAAATTTTCGTCTTAATTTGAAAACTGTTTTTTAAACCTTTTTTTCCACCAACGTAGACTGAGTGCTGTTAAGCAGCATATGTGACTTAAAACCACCTCATACGACTGCCATTTTGCCACTTATTTGGCATTCCATATTTTGTTGGTTATTGAAACCTACAATAAAATTTCGTCTCAATCTGGAAACATTTTTTTGAATCCTTTTTTCCATCAACGTAGACTGAGTGTCGTTAAGGAGCATATGTGACTCAAAACCACATCATACGACCGCCTTTTTGACAATTATTTGGCATTCCATATTTTGATGGTTATTAAAACTTACTACAAAAATTTCGTCTCAATCAGGAAACTTTTTTTGAAACCTTTTTTTTCATCAACGTAGACTGAGTGCCGTTAAGGAGCATATGTGACTCAAAACCAACTTATACGACCGCCTTTTTGCCCCATATTTGGCATTTCATATTTTTTTGGGGTATTGAAACCTACAACAAAAATTTCGTCTCAATCTGGAAACTTTTATTTTGAAACCTTTTTCCCACCAATGTAGACTTAGTGCCGAAAGGAGCATATGTGACTCAAAACCAAATCATACCACCGCCTTTTTGCTCTTTATTTGGCATTCCATATTTTGTTGGTTATTGAAACCTACAATAAAATTTCGTCTCAATCTGGAAACATTTTTTTGAATCCTTTTTTCCATCAACGTAGACTGAGTGTCGTTAAGGAGCATATGTGACTCAAAACCACATCATACGACCGCCTTTTTGACAATTATTTGGCATTCCATATTTTGATGGTTATTAAAACTTACTACAAAAATTTCGTCTCAATCTGGAATCTTTTTTTTGAAACCTTTTTTTTCTTCAACGTAGACTGAGTGCCGTTAAGGAGCATATGTGACTCAAAACCACCTTATACGACCGCCTTTTTGCCCCCTATTTGGCATTTCTTATTTTTTTGGGGTATTGAAACCTACAACAAAAATTTCGTCTCAATCTGGAAACTTTTATTTTGAAACCTTATTTCCCACCAACGTAGACTGAGTGCCGAAAGGAGCATACGTGACTCAAAACCACCTCATACCACCGCCTTTTTGCTCTTTATTTGGCATTCCATATTTTGTTGGTTATTGAAACCTACTACAAAAAATTCGTCTCAATCTGGAAACTTTTTTTTGAATACTTTTTTTTCATCAACGTAGACTGAGTGTCGTTAAGGTGCATATGTGACTCAAAACCACCTCAGAAGACCGCCTTTTTGCCCCTTATTTGGCATTCCACATTTTGTTGGTTATTGAAACCTACTACAAAAATTTCGTCTCAATCTGGAAACATTTTTTTGAATCCTTTTTTTTCATCAACGTAGACTGAGTAGTTAAGGAGCATATGAGACTCAAAACCACCTCATTCCACCTCCTTTTTGCTCTTTATTTGGCATTCCTTATTTTTTTGGTTATTGAAACCTACAACAAAAATTTTGTCTCAATCTGGAATCTTTTTTTTGAAACCTTTTTTCCACCAACGTAGACTGAGTGTCGTTAAGGAGGATATGTGACTCAAACCACCTCATACGACCGCTTTTTTTCTCTTTATTTGGCAATCCATATTTTGTTTGTTAATGAAACCTACTACAAAAATTTCATCTCTATATGGAAACTTTTTTTGAAATTTTTTTTCATCAACGTAGACAGAGTGCTGTTAAGGAGCATGTGACTCAAAACCACCTCATACGACCGCCTTTTTGCCCCTTATTTGGCATTCCATATTTTGTTGGTTATTGAAACCTACTATAAAATTTCGTCTCAATCTGGAAACATTTTTTTGAATCCTTTTTTCCATCAACGTAGACTGAGTGTCGTTAAGGAGCATATGTGACTCAAAACCACATCATACGACCGCCTTTTTGACAATTATTTGGCATTCCATATTTTGATGGTTATTAAAACTTACTACAAAAATTTCGTCTCAATCTGGAAACTTTTTTTGAAACCTTTTTTTTCATCAACGTAGACTGAGTGCCGTTAAGGAGCATATGTGACTCAAAACCACCTTATACGACCGCCTTTTTGCCCCATATTTGGAATTTCATATTTTTTTGGGTATTGAAACCTACAACAAAAATTTCGTCTCAATCTGGAAACTTTTATTTTGAAACCTTTTTTCCCACCAACGTAGACTGAGTGCCGAAAGGAGCATATGTGACTCAAAACCACCTCATACGACCGCCTTTTTGTTCTTTATTTGGCATTCCATATTTTCTTGGTTATTGAAACCTACTATATAAATTTTGTCTCAATATGGAAACTTCTTTTTGAAACCTTTTTTCCATCAACGTAGATTGAGTGTCGTTAAGGAGCATATGTGACTCAAAACCATCTCATATGACTGCCTTTTTGCTCTTTATTTGGCACTCCATATTTTGTTGGTTAATAAAACCTACTACAAAAATTTCGTCTCAATCTGGAAAATTTGTTTTGAAACATTTTTTTTCATCAATGGAGATTGAGTGTCGTTAAGGAGCATATGTGACTCAATACCACTTCATACGACCGCCTTTTTGCCACATATTTGGCATTCCATATTTTTTGGTTATTGAAACCTACTACAAAAATTTCGTCACAATCTGGAAACTTTTTTTGAAACCTTATTTTCCACCATTGTAGACTGAGTGCCGTTAAGGAGCATATGTTACTCAAAACCACCTCATACGACCGCCTTTTTGCCCCTTATTTGGCATTCCATATTTTGTTGGTTATTGAAACCTACTATAAAAATTTCGTCTCAATCTGGAAACTTTTTTTGAAATATTTTTTTCATCAACGTAGACTGAGTGCCGAAAGGAGCATATGTGACTCAAAACCACCTCATACCACCGCCTTTTTTCTCTTTATTTGGCATTCCATATTTTGTTGGTTATTGAAACCTACGACAAAAATTTCGTCTCAATCTGGAAACTTTTTTTTGAAATATTTTTTTCATCAACGTAGACTGAGTGCCGTTAAGGAGCATATGTGACTCAAACCACAATTTACGACCGCCTTTTTTCTCTTTATTTGGCATTCCATATTTTGTTTGTTATTGAAACCTACTACAAAAATTTCATCTCAATATGGAAACTTTTTTTTGAATTTTTTTTTTCATCAACGTAGACAGAGTGCCGAAAGGAGCATATGGGACTCAAAACCACCTCAAACGACCGCCTTTTTGCCTCATATTTGGCATTCCAAATTTTTTTGGTTATTGAATCCTACTACAAAATTTTCGCCTTAATTTGAAAACTGTTTTTTGAAACCTTTTTTCCACCAACGTAGACTGAGTGCTGTTAAGAAGCATATGTGACTCAAAACCACCTCATACGACTGCCATTTTTCCACTTATTTTGCATTCCATATTTTGTTGCTTATTGAAACCTACAATAAAATTTCTTCTCAATCTGGAAACATTTTTTTGAATCCTTTTTTCCATCAACGTAGACTGAGTGTCGTTAAGGAGCATATGAGACTCAAAACCACATCATACGACCGCCTTTTTGACAATTATTTGGCATTCCATATTTTGATGGTTATTAAAACTTACTACAAAAATTTCGTCTCAATCAGGAAACTTTTTTTGAAACCTTTTTTTTCATCAACGTAGACTGAGTGACGTTAAGGAGCATATGTGACTCAAAACCAACTTATACGACCGCCTTTTTGCCCCATATTTGGCATTTCATATTTTTTTGGGGTATTGAAACCTACAACAAAAATTTCGTCTCAATCTGGAAACTTTTATTTTGAAACCTTTTTTCCCACCAACGTAGACTGAGTGCCGAAAGGAGCATATGTGACTCAAAACCAAATCATACCACCGCCTTTTTGCTCTTTATTTGGCATTCCATATTTTGTTGGTTATTGAAACCTACAATAAAATTTCGTCTCAATCTGGAAACATTTTTTTGAATCCTTTTTTCCATCAACGTAGACTGAGTGTCCTTAAGGAGCATATGTGACTCAAAACCACATCATACGACCGCCTTTTTGACAATTATTTGGCATTCCATATTTTGATGGTTATTAAAACTTACTACAAAAATTTCGTCTCAATCTGGAATCTTTTTTTTGAAACCGTTTTTTTCTTCAACGTAGACTGAGTGCCGTTAAGGAGCATATGTGACTCAAAACCACCTTATACGACCGCCTTTTTGCCCCCTATTTGGCATTTCATATTTTTTTGGGGTATTGAAACCTACAACAAAAATTTCGTCTCAATCTGGAAACTTTTATTTTGAAACCTTTTTTCCCACCAACGTAGACTGAGTGCCGAAAGGAGCATACGTTACTCAAAACCACCTCATACCACCGCCTTTTTGCTCTTTATTTGGCATTCCATATTTTGTTGGTTATTGAAACCTACTACAAAAAATTCGTCTCAATCTGGAAACTTTTTTTTGAATACTTTTTTTTCATCAACGTAGACTGAGTGTCGTTAAGGAGCATATGTGACTCAAAACCACCTCAGACGACCGCCTTTTTGCCCCTTATTTGGCATTCCACATTTTGTTGGTTATTGAAACCTACTACAAAAATTTCGTCTCAATCTGGAAACTTTATTTTGAATCCTTTTTTTTCATCAACGTAGACTGAGTAGTTAAGGAGCATATGAGACTCAAAACCACCTCATTCCACCTCCTTTTTGCTCTTTATTTGGCATTCCTTATTTTTTTGGTTATTGAAACCTACTACAAAAATTTCGTCTCAATCTGGAATCTTTTTTTTGAAACCTTTTTTCCACCAACGTAGACTGAGTGTCGTTAAGGAGGATATGTGACTCAAACCACCTCATACGACCGCCTTTTTTCTCTTTATTTGGCATTCCATATTTTGTTTGTTAATGAAACCTACTACAAAAATTTCATCTCTATATGGAAACTTTTTTTTGAAATTTTTTTTTCATCAACGTAGACAGA
This sequence comes from Patellifolia procumbens, assembly GCA_947645195.1. Lineage (NCBI taxonomy): Eukaryota > Viridiplantae > Streptophyta > Magnoliopsida > Caryophyllales > Amaranthaceae > Patellifolia > Patellifolia procumbens. The sequence goes on along the minus strand of CANSGD010000729.1, from coordinate 2,086,589 downwards.
GTGCTGTTAAGGAGCATATGTGACTCAAAACCACCTCATACGACCGCCTTTTTGCCCCTTATTTGGCATTCCATATTTTGTTGGTTATTGAAACCTACAATAAAATTTCGTCTCAATCTGGAAACATTTTTTTGAATCCTTTTTTCCATCAACGTAGACTGAGTGTCGTTAAGGAGCATATGTGACTCAAAACCACATCATACGACCGCCTTTTTGACAATTATTTGGCATTCCATATTTTGATGGTTATTAAAACTTACTACAAAAATTTCGTCTCAATCTGGAATCTTTTTTTGAAACCTTTTTTTCTTCAACGTAGACTGAGTGCCGTTAAGGAGCATATGTGACTCAAAACCACCTTATACGACCGCCTTTTTGCCCCCTATTTGGCATTTCATATTTTTTTGGGGTATTGAAACCTACAACAAAAATTTCATCTCAATCTGGAAACTTTTATTTTGAAACCTTTTTTCCCACCAACGTAGACTGAGTGCCGAAAGGAGCATACGTGACTCAAAACCACCTCATACCACAGCCTTTTTGCTCTTTATTTGGCATTTCATATTTTGTTGGTTATTGAAACCTACTACAAAAAATTCGTCTCAATCTGGAAACTTTTTTTTGAATACTTTTTTTTCATCAACGTAGACTGAGTGTCCTTAAGGAGCATATGTGACTCAAAACCACCTCAGACGACCGCCTTTTTGCCCCTTATTTGGCATTCCACATTTTGTTGGTTATTGAAACCTACTACAAAAATTTCGTCTCAATCTGGAAACTTTTTTTTGAATCCTTTTTTTTCATCAACGTAGACTGAGTAGTTAAGGAGCATATGAGACTCAAAACCACCTCATTCCACCTCCTTTTTGCTCTTTATTTTGCATTCCTTATTTTTTTGGTTATTGAAACCTACTACAAAAATTTCGTCTCAATCTGGAATCTTTTTTTTGAAACCTTTTTTCCACCAACGTAGACTGAGTGTCGTTAAGGAGGATATGTGACTCAAACCACCTCATACGACCGCCTTTTTTCTCTTTATTTGGCATTCCATATTTTGTTTGTTAATGAAACCTACTACAAAAATTTCATCTCAATCTGGAAACTTTTATTTTGAAACCTTTTTTCCCACCAACGTAGACTGAGTGCCGAAAGGAGCATATGTGACTCAAAACCACCTCATACCACCGCCTTTTTGCTCTTTATTTGGCATTCCATATTTTGTTGGTTATTGAAACCTACTACAAAAATTTCGTCTCAATCTGGAAACTTTTTTTTGAATACTTTTTTTTCATCAACGTAGACTGAGTGCCGTTAAGTAGCATATGTGACTCAAAACCACCTCAGACGACCGCCTTTTTGCCCCTTATTTGGCATTCTACATTTTGTTGGTTATTGAAACCTACTACAAAAATTTCGTCTCAATCTGGAAACCTTTTTTGAATCCTTTTTTTCCATCAACGTAGACTGAGTAGTTAAGGAGCATATGAGATTCAAAACCACCTCATTCCACCGCCTTTTTGCTCTTTATTTGGCATTCCATATTTTGTTTGTTATTGAAACCTACTACAAAAATTTCGTCTCAATCTGGAAACTTTTTTTTGAATACTTTTTTTTCATCAACGTAGACTGAGTGCCGTTAAGGAGCATATGTGACTCAAAACCACCTCAGACGACCGCCTTTTTGCCCCTTATTTGGCATTCCACATTTTGTTGGTTATTGAAACCTACTACAAAAATTTCGTCTCAATCTGGAAACTTTTTTTGAATCCTTTTTTTCATCAACATAGACTGAGTAGTTAAGGAGCATATGAGACTCAAAACCACCTCATTCCACCGCCTTTTTGCTCTTTATTTGGCATTCAATATTTTTTTGGTTATTGAAACCAACTACAAAAATTTCGTCTCAATCTGGAAACTTTTTTTGAAACCTTTTTTCCACCAACGTAGACTGAGTGCCGTTAAGGAGCATATGTGACTCAAACCACCTCATACGACCGCCTTTTTGCTCTTTATTTTGCATTCCATATTTTGTTTGTTATTGAAACCTACTACAAAATTTCGTCTCAATCTGGAAACCTTTTTTTGAATTTTTTTTTCATCAACGTAGACAGAGTGCCGAAAGGAGCATATGGGACTCAAAATCACCTCAAACCACCGCCTTTTTGCCTCATATTTGGCATTTTAAATTTTTTTGGTTATTGAAACCTACTACAAAAATTTCGTCTTAATTTGAAAACTGTTTTTTGAAACCTTTTTTTCCAGCAACGTAGACTGAGTGTTGTTAAGGAGTATATGTGACTCAAAACAACCTTATACGACCGCCTTTTTGCCCCTTATTATGCATTCCATATTTTGTTGGTTATTGAAACCTACTACAAAATTTTGTCTCAATCTGGAAACATTTTTTTTAATTATTTTTTTCATCAACGTAGACTGAGTGCTGTTAAGGAACATATGTGACTCAAAACCACATCATACCACCGCCTTTTTGCCCCTTATTTGGCATTCCATATTTTGTTGGTTATTGAAACATACTATATAAATTTCTTCTCAATATGGAAACTTCTTTTTGAAACCTTTTTTCCACTAACGTAGACTGAGTGCCGTTAAGGAGCATATGTGACTCAAACCACCTCATACGACCGCCTTTTTTCTCTTTATTTGGCATTCCATATTTTGTTTGTTATTGAAACCTACTACAAAAATTTCGTCTCAATATGGAAACTTTTTTTTGAATTTTTTTTTTCATCAACGTAGACAGAGTGCCGAAAGGAACATATGGGACTCAAAACCACCTCAAACGACCGCCTTTTTGCCTCATATTTGGCATTCCAAATTTTTTTGGTTATTGAAACCTACTACAAAAATTTCGTCTTAATTTGAAAACTGTTTTTTGAAACCTTTTTTTCCACCAACGTAGACTGAGTGCTGTTAAGGAGCATATGTGACTCAAAACCACCTCATACGACCGCCTTTTTGCCCCTTATTTGGTATTCCATATTTTGTTGGTTATGGAAACCTACTATAAAATTTCGTCTCAATATGGAAACTTCTTTTTGAAACCTTTTTTCCACCAACGTAGACTGAGTGCCGTTAAGGAGCATATGTGACTCAAACCACCTCATACGACCGCGTTTTTTCTCTTTATTTGGAAACCTACTACAAAAATTTCATCTCAATATGGAAACTTTTTTTTGAAATTTTTTTTTCATCAACGTAGACAGAGTGCCGAAAGGAGCATATGGGACTCAAAACCACCTCAAACGACCGCCTATTTGCCTCATATTTGGCATTCCAAATTTTTTTGGTTATTGAAACCTACTACAAAAATTTCGTTTTAATTTGAAAACTGTTTTTTGAAACCTTTTTTTCCACCAACGTAGACTGAGTGCTGTTAAGGAGCATGTGTGACTCAAAACCACCTCATACGACCGCCTTTTTGCCCCTTATTTGGCATTCCATATTTTGTTGGTTATTGAAACCTAATATAAAATTTCGTCTCAATATGGAAACTTCTTTTTGAAACCTTTTTTTCCACCAACGTAGACTTAGTGCCGTTAAGGACCATATGTGACTCAAACCACCTCATACGACCGCCTTTTTGCTCTTTATTTGGCATTCCATATTTTATTGGTTATTGAAAGCTACTACAAAAATTTCGTCTCAATCTGGAAACTTTTTTTTGAAATATTTTTTTCATCAGCGTAGACTGAGTGCCGAAAGGAGCATATGTGACTCAAAACCACCTCATACCACCGCCTTTTTGCTCTTTATTTGGCATTCCATATTTTGTTGGTTATTGAAACCTACTACAAAAATTTCGTCTCAATCTGGAAACTTTTTTTTGAATCCTTTTTTTTCATCAACGTAGACTAAGCGCCGTTAAGGAGCATATGTGACTCAAACCACCTCATACGACCGCCTTTTTGCTCTTTATTTTGCATTCTATATTTTGTTTGTTATTGAAACCTACTACAAAAATTTCGTCTCAATCAGGAAACTTTTTTTTGAATTTTTGTTTTCATCAACGTAGACAGAGTGCCGAAAGGAGCATATGGGACTCAAAATCGCCTCAAACGACCGCCTTTTTGCCTCATATTTGGCATTTTAAATTTTTTTGGTTATTGAAACCTACTACGAATATTTCGTCTTAATTTGAAAACTGTTTTTTGAAACCTTTTTTTCCAGCAACGTAGACTGAGTGTTGTTAAGGAGCATATGTGACTCAAAACTACCTTATAGGACCGCCTTTTTGCCCCTTATTATGCATTCCATATTTTGTTGGTTATTGAAACCTACTACAAAATTTTGTCTCAATCTGGAAATATTTTTTTTAATTATTTTTTTCATCAACGTAGATTGAGTGCTGTTAAGGAACATATGTGACTCAAAACCACATCATACCACCGCCTTTTTGCCCCTTATTTGGCATTCCATATTTTGTTTGTTATTGAAAACTACTACAAAAATTTCATCTCAATATGGAAACTTTTTTTTGAAATTTTTTTTCATCAACGTAGACAGAGTGCCGAAAGGAGCATATGGGACTCAAAACCACCTCAAACGACCGCCTTTTTGCCTCATATTTGGCATTCCAAATTTTTTTGGTTATTGAAACCTTCTACAAAAATTTCGTCTTAATTTGAAAACTGTTTTTTGAAACCTTTTTTTCCACCAACGTAGAATGAGTGCCGAAAGGAGCATATGTGACTCAAAACCACCTCATACCACCGCCTTTTTGCTCTTTATTTGGCATTCCATATTTTGTTGGTTATTGAAACCTACTACAAAAATTTCGTCTCAATCTGGAAACTTTTTTTTGAATACTTTTTTTTCATCAACGTAGACTGAGTGCCGTTAAGGAGCATATGTGACTCAAAACCACCTCAGACGACCGCCTTTTTGCCCCTTATCTGGCATTCTACATTTTGTTGGTTATTGAAACCTACTACAAAAATTTCGTCTCAATCTGGAAACTTTTTTTTGAATCCTTTTTTTTCATCAACGTAGACTGAGTAGTTAAGGAGCATATGAGACTCAAAACCACCTCATTCCACCGCCTTTTTGCTCTTTATTTGGCATTCCATATTTTTTTGGTTATTGAAACCTACTACAAAAATTTCGTCTCAATCTGGAAACTTTTTTTTGAAACCTTTTTTCCACCAATGTAGACTGAGTGCCGTTAAGGAGCATATGTGACTCAAACCACCTCATACGACCGCCTTTTTGCTCTTTATTTTGCATTCCATATTTTGTTTGTTATTGAAACCTACTACAATAATTTCGTCTCAATCTGGAAACTTTTTTTTGAATCCTTTTTTTTCATCAACGTAGACTGAGTACCGTTACGGAGCATATGTGACTCAAAACCACCTCATTCCACCGCCTTTTTGCTCTTTATTTGGCATTCCATATTTTTTTTGTTATTGAAACCTACTACAAAAATTTCGTCTCCATCTGGAAACTTTTTTTTGAAACCTTTTTTCCACCAACGTAGACTGAGTACCGTTAAGGAGCATATGTGACTTAAAACCACCTCATACCACCGCCTTTTTGCTCTTTATTTGGGATTCCATATTTTGTTGGTTATTGAAACCTACTACAAAAATTTCGTCTCAATCTGGAAACTATTTTTTGAATCCTTTTTTTAATCAACGTAGACTGAGTGCCGTTAAGGAGCATATGTGACTCAAAACCACCTCAGACGACCGCCTTTTTGCCCCTTATTTGGCATTCCACATTTTGTTGGTTATTGAAACCTACTACAAAAATTTCGTCTCAATCTGGAATTTTTTTTTGAATCCTTTTTTTCATCAACGTAGACTGAGTAGTTAAGGAGCATATGAGACTCAAAACCACCTCATTCCACCGCCTTTTTGCTCTTTATTTGGCATTCCATATTTTTTTGGTTATTGAAACCTACTACAAAAATTTCGTCTCAATCTGGAAACTTTTTTTGAAACCTTTTTTCCACCAACGTAGACTGAGTGCCGTTAAGGAGCATATGTGACTCAAACCACCTCATACGACCGCCTTTTTGCTCTTTATTTTGCATTCCATATTTTGTTTGTTATTGAAACCTACTACAAAAATTTCGTCTCAATCTGGAAACTTTTTTTTGAATTTTTTTTCATCAACGTAGACAGAGTGCCGAAAGGAGCATATGGGACTCAAAATCACCTCAAACGACCGCCTTTTTGCCTCATATTTGGCATTTTAAATTTTTTTTGGTTATTGAAACCTACTACAAAAATTTCGTCTTAATTTGAAAACTGTTTTTTGAAACCTTTTTTTCCAGCAACGTAGACTGAGTGTTGTTAAGGAGCATATGTGACTCAAAACAACCTTATACGACCGCCTTTTTGCCCCTTATTATGCATTCCATATTTTGTTGGTTATTGAAACCTACTACAAAATTTTGTCTCTATCTGGAAACATTTTTTTTAATTATTTTTTTCATCAACGTAGACTGAGTGCTGTTAAGGAACATATGTGACTAAAAACCACATCATACCACCGCCTTTTTGCCCCTTATTTGGCATTCCATATTTTGTTGGTTATTGAAACATACTATATAAATTTCTTCTTAATATGGAAACTTCTTTTTGAAACCTTTTTTCAACCAACGTAGACTGAGTGCCGTTAAGGAGCATATGTGACTCAAACCACCTCATACGACCGCCTTTTTTCTCTTTATTTGGCATTCCATATTTTGTTTGTTATTGAAACCTACTTCAAAAATTTCATCTCAATATGGAAATTTTTTTTGAATTTTTTTTTTCATCAACGTAGACAGAGTGTCGAAAGGAGCATATGGGACTCAAAACCACCTCAAACGACCGCCTTTTTGCCTCATATTTGGCATTCCAAATTTTTTTGGTTATTGAAACCTACTACAAAAATGTCGTCTTAATTTGAAAACTATTTTTTGAAACCTTTTTTTCCACCAACGTAGACTGAGTGCTGTTAAGGAGCATATGTGACTCAAAACCACCTCAAACGACCGCCTTTTTGCCCCTTATTTGGCATTCCATATTTTGTTGGTTATTGAAACCTACTATAAAATTTCGTCTCAATATGGAAACTTCTTTTTGAAACCTTTTTTTCCACCAACGTAGACTTAGTGCCGTTAAGGACCATATGTGACTCAAACCACCTCATACGACCGCCTTTTTGCTCTTTATTTGGCATTCCATATTTTATTGGTTATTGAAACTTACTACAAAAATTTCGTCTCAATCTGGAAACTTTTTTTTGAAATATTTTTTTCATCAGCGTAGACTGAGTGCCGAAAGGAGCATATGTGACTCAAAACCACCTCATACCACCGCCTTTTTGCTCTTTATTTGGCATTCCATATTTTGTTGGTTATTGAAACCTACTACAAAAATTTCGTCTCAATCTGGAAACTTTTTTTGAATCCTTTTTTTTCATCAACGTAGACTGAGCGCCGTTAAGGAGCATATGTGACTCAAACCACCTCATACGACCGCCTTTTTGCTCTTTATTTTGCATTCTATATTTTGTTTGTTATTGAAACCTACTACAACAATTTCGTCTCAATCTGGAAACTTTTTTTTGAATTTCTTTTTTCATCAACGTAGACAGAGTCCCGAAAGGAGCATATGGGACTCAAAATCACCTCAAACGACCGCCTTTTTGCCTCATATTTGGCATTTTAAATTTTTTTGGTTATTGAAACCTACTACAAATATTTCGTCTTAATTTGAAAACTGTTTTTTGAAACCTTTTTTTCCAGCAACGTAGACTGAGTGTTGTTAAGGAGCATATGTGACTCAAAACCACCTTATAGGACCTCCTTTTTGCCCCTTATTATGCATTCCATATTTTGTTGGTTATTGAAACCTACTACAAAATTTTGTCTGAATCTGGAAACATTTTTTTTAATTATTTTTTTCATCAACGTAGATTGAGTGCTGTTAAGGAACATATGTGACTCAAAACCACATCATACCACCGCCTTTTTGCCCCTTATTTGGCATTCCATATTTTGTTGGTTATTGAAACATACTATATAAATTTCGTCTCAATATGGAAACTTCTTTTTGAAACCTTTTTTCCACCAACGTAGACTGAGTGCCGTTAAGGAGCATATGTGACTCAAACCACCTCATACGACCGCCTTTTTTCTCTTTATTTGGCATTCCATATTTTGTTTGTTATTGAAACCTACTACAAAAATTTCATCTCAATATGGAAACTTTTTTTATAATTTTTTTTTTCATCAACGTAGACAGAGTGCCGAAAGGAGCATATGGGACTCTAAACCACCTCAAACGAGTGCCTTTTTGCCTCATATTTGGCATTCCAAATTTTTTTGGTTATTGAAACCTCCTACAAAAATTTCGTCTTAATTTGAAAACTGTTTTTTGAAACCTTTTTTTCCACCAACGTAGACTGAGTGCTGTTAAGGAGCATATGTGACTCAAAACCACCTTATACGACCGCCTTTTTGCCCCTTATTTGGCATTCCATATTTTGTTGGTTATTGAAACCTACTATAAAATTTCGTCTCAATATGGAAACTTCTTTTTGAAACCTTTTTTTCCACCAACGTAGACTGAGTGCCGTTAAGGACCATATGTGACTCAAACCACCTCATACGACCGCCTTTTTGCTCTTTATTTGGCATTCCATATTTTGTTGGTTATTGAAACCTACTACAAAAATTTCGTCTCAATCTGGAAACTTTTTATTAAAGTATTTTTTTCATCAACGTAGACTGAGTGCCGAAAGGAGCATATGTGACTCAAAACCACCTCATACCACCGCCTTTTTGCTCTTTATTTGGCATTCCATATTTTGTTGGTTATTGAAACCTACTACAAAAATTTCGTCTCAATCTGGAAACTTTTTTTTGAATCCTTTTTTTATCAACGTAGACTGATAGCCGTTAAGGAGCATATGTGACTCAAAACCACCTCATACGACCGCCTTTTTGCCCCTTATTTGGCATTCAATATTTTGTTGGTTATTGCAACCTACTATATAAATTTCGTCTCAATTTGGAAACTTTTTTTTGAAACCTTTTTTTCCACTAACGTAGACTGAGTACCGTTAAGGAGCATATGTGACTCAAAACCACCTCATACCACCGCCTTTTTTCTCTTTATTTGGCATTCCATATTTTGTTGGTTATTGAAACCTACTACAAAATTTATTTCTCAATCTGGAATCTTTTTTTTGAAATATTTTTTTCATCAATGTAGACTGAGTGCCGAAAGGAGCATATGTGACTCAAAACCACCTTAAACGACCGCCTTTTTGCCCCATATTTGGCATTCCATATATTTTTGGTTATTGAAACCTACTACAAAAGTTTCTTCTTAATCTGGAAACTTTTCTTTGAAACCGTTTTTTCCACCAATGTAAATTGAGTGCCGTTAAGGAGCATATGTGACTCAAAACCACATCAAACGACCGCCTTTTTGCCCCTTATTTGGCATTCCATATTTTGTTGGTTATTGAAACCTACTACAAAAATTTCGTCTCAATCTGGAAACTGTTTTTTGAATCCTTTTTTTCATCAACGTAGACTGAGTGCCGTTAAGGAGCATATGTGACTCAAAACCACCTCAGACGACCGCCTTTTTGCCCCTTATTTGGCATTCCACATTTTGTTGGTTATTGAAACCTACCACAAAATTTCGTCTCAATCTGGAAACTTTTTTTTGAATCCTTTTTTTTCATCAATGTAGACTGAGTAGTTAAGGAGCATATGAGATTCAAAACCACCTCATTCCACCACCTTTTTGCTCTTTATTTGGCATTCCATATTTTGTTGGTTATTGAAACCTACTACAAAAATTTCGTCTCAATCTGGAAACGTTTTTTTGAATCCTTTTTTTCATCAACGTAGACTGAGTGCCGTTAAGGAGCCTATGTGACTCAAAACCACCTAATACGACCGCCTTTATGCCCCTTATTTGGCATTCAATATTTTGTTGGTTATTGCAACCTATTATATAAATTTCGTCTCAATTTGGAAACTTTTTTTTGAATCCTTTTTTTCCACTAACGTAGACTGAGTACCGTTAAGGAGCATATGTGACTCAAAACCACCTCAGACGACCGCCTTTTTGCCCTTTATTTGGCATTCCACATTTTGTTGGTTATTGAAACCTACTACAAAAATTTCGTCTCAATCTGGAAACCTTTTTTTGAATCCTTTTTTTCATCAACGTAGACTGAGTAGTTAAGGAGCATTTGAGACTCAAAACCACCTCATACCACCGCCTTTTTGCTCTTTATTTGGCATTCCATATTTTGTTGGTTATTGAAACCTACTACAAAAATTTCGTCTCAATCTGGAAACTTTTTTTTGAATCCTTTTTTTTCATCAACGTAGACTGAGTGCCGTTAAGGAGCATATGTGACTCAAAACCACCTCATACGACCGCCTTTTTGCCCCTTATTTGGCATTCAATATTTTGTTGGTTATTGCAACCTACTATATAAATTTCGTCTCAATTTGGAAACTTTTTTTTGAAACTTTTTTTCCACTAACGTAGACTGAGTACCGTTAAGGAGCATATGTGACTCAAAACCACCTCATACCACAGCCTTTTTCCTCTTTATTTGGCATTCCATATTTTGTTGGTTATTGAAACCTACTACAAAATTTATTTTCTCAATCTGGAATCTTTTTTTTGAAATATTTTTTTCATCAATGTAGACTGAGTGCCGAAAGGAGCATATGTGACTCAAAACCACCTTAAACGACCGCCTTTTTGCCCCATATTTGGCATTCCATATATTTTTGGTTAGTGAAACCTACTACAAAAATTTCTTCTTAATCTATAAACTTTTCTTTGAAACCGTTTTTTCCACCAACGTAAATTGAGTGCCGTTAAGGAGCATATGTAACTCAAAACCACATCATACGACCGCCTTTTTTCCCCTTATTTGGCATTCCATATTTTGTTGGTTATTGAAACCTACTACAAAAATTTCGTCTCAATCTGGAAACTGTTTTTTGAATCCCTTTTTTCATCAACGTAGACTGAGTGCCGTTAAGGAGCATATGTGACTCAAAACCACCTCAGACGACCGCCTTTTTGCCCCTTATTTGGCATTCCACATTTTGTTGGTTATTGAAACCTACTACAAAAATTTCGTCTCAATCTGGAAACTTTTTTTTGAATCCTTTTTTTTCATCAACGTAGACTGAGTAGTTAAGGAGCATATGAGACTCAAAACCACCTCATTCCACCTCCTTTTTGCTCTTTATTTGGCATTCCATATTTTTTTGGTTATTGAAACCTACTACAAAAATTTCGTCTCAATCTGGAAACTTTTTTTGAAACCTTTTTTCCACCAACGTAGACTGAGTGCCGTTAAGGAGCATATGTGACTCAAACCACCTCATACGACCGCCTTTTTGCTCTTTATTTTGCATTCCATATTTTGTTTGTTATTGAAACCTACTACAAAAATTTCGTCTCAATCTGGAAACTTTTTTTGAATCCTTTTTTTCATAAACGTATACTGAGTACCGTTAAAGAGCATATGTGACTCAAAACCACCTCATTCCACCCCCTTTTTGCTCTTTATTTGGCATTCCATATTTTTTTGGTTATTGAAACCTACTTCAAAAATTTCGTCTCAATCTGGAAACTTTTTTTTGAAACCTTTTTTTTCCGCCAACGTAGACTGAGTGCCGTTAAGGAGCATATGTGACTCAAAACCACCTCATACCCCCGCCTTTTTGCTCTTTATTTGGCATTCCATATTTTGTTGGTTATTGAAACCTACTACAAAATTTATTTCTCAATCTGGAATCTTTTTTTTGAAATATTTTTTTCATCAATGTAGACTGAGTGCCGAAAGGAGCATATGTGACTCAAAACCACCTTAAACGACCGCCTTTTTGCCCCATATTTGGCATTCCATATATTTTTGGTTATTGAAACCTACTACAAAAGTTTCTTCTTAATCTGGAAACTTTTCTTTGAAACCGTTTTTTCCACCAACGTAAATTGAGTGCCGTTAAGGAGCATATGTGACTCAAAACCACATTACACGACCGCCTTTTTGCCCCTTATTTGGCATTCCATATTTTGTTGGTTATTGAAACCTACGACAAAAATTTCGTCTCAATCTGGAAACTTTTTTTTGAATCCTTTTTTTCATCAACGTAGACTGAGTGCCGTTAAGGAGCATATATGACTCAAAACCACCTCAGACTACCGCCTTTTTGCCCCTTATTTGGCATTCCACATTTTGTTAGTTATTGAAACCTACCACAAAATTTCGTCTCAATCTGGAAACTTTTTTTGAATCCTTTTTTTCATCAACGTAGACTGAGTAGTTAAGGAGCATATGAGACTCAAAACCACCTCATTCCACCACCTTTTTGCTCTTTATTTGGCATTCCATATTTTGTTGGTTATTGAAACCTACTACAAAAATTTCGTCTCAATATGGAAACTTTTTTTTGAATCCTTTTTTTCATCAACGTAGACTGAGTGCCGTTAAGGAGCTTATGTGACTCAAAACCACCTCATACGACCGCCTTTTTGCCCCTTATTTGGCATTCAATATTTTGTTGGTTATTGCAACCTATTATATAAATTTCGTCTCAATTTGGAAACTTTTTTTTGAAACCTTTTTTTCCACTAACGTAGACTGAGTACCGTTAAGGAGCATATGTGGCTCAAAACCACCTCGGACGACCGCCTTTTTGCCCTTTATTTGGCATTCCACATTTTGTTGGTTATTGAAACCTACTACAAAAATTTCGTCTCAATCTGGGAACTTTTTTTTGAATCCTTTTTTTCATCAACGTAGACTGAGTAGTTAAGGAGCATTTGAGACTCAAAACCACCTCTTACCACCGCCTTTTTGCTCTTTATTTGGCATTCCATATTTTGTTGGTTATTGAAACCTACTACAAAAATTTCGTCTCAATCTGGAAACTTTTTTTGAATCCTTTTTTTCATCAACGTAGACTGAGTGCCGTTAAGGAGCATATGTGACTCAAAACCACCTCATACGACCGCCTTTTTGACCCTTATTTGGCATTCAATATTTTGTTGGTTATTGCAACCTACTATATAAATTTCGTCTCAATTTGGAAACTTTTTTTTGAAACCTTTTTTTCCACTAACGTAGACTGAGTACCGTTAAGGAGCATATGTGACTCAAAACCACCTCATACCACAGCCTTTTTCCTCTTTATTTGGCATTCCATATTTTGTTGGTTATTGAAACCTACTACAAAATTTATTTCTCAATCTGGAATCTTTTTTTTGAAATATTTTTTTCATCAATGTAGACTGAGTGCCGAAAGGAGCATATGTGACTCAAAACCACCTTAAACGACCGCCTTTTTGCCCCATATTTGGCATTCCATATATTTTTGGTTAGTGAAACCTACTACAAAAATTTCTTCTTAATCTGAAAACTTTTCTTTGAAACCGTTTTTTCCACCAACGTAAATTGAGTGCCGTTAAGGAGCATATGTGACTCAAAACCACATAATACGACCGCCTTTTTGCCCCTTATTTGGCATTCCATATTTTGTTGGTTATTGAAACCTACTACAAAAATTTCGTCTCAATCTGGAAACTTTTTTTTGAATCCTTTTTTTTCATCAACGTAGACTGAGTGCCGTTAAGGAGCTTATGTGACTCAAAACCACCTCATACGACCGCCTTTTTGCCCCTTATTTGGCATTCAAAATTTTGTTGGTTATTGCAACCTATTATATAAATTTCGTCTCAATTTGGAAACTTTTTTTTGAAACCTTTTTTTCCACTTACGTAGACTGAGTACCGTTAAGGAGCATATGTGACTCAAAACCACCTCGGACGACCGCCTTTTTGCCCCTTATTTGGCATTCCATAATTTTTTGGTTATTGAAACCTACTACAAAAATTTCGTCTCAATCTGGAAACTTTTTTTTGAATCCTTTTTTTTCATCAACGTAGACTGAGTAGTTACGGAGCATATGAGACTCAAAACCACCTCATTCCACCACCTTTTTGCTCTTTATTTGGCATTCCATATTTTGTTGGTTATTGAAACCTACAACAAAAATTTCGTCTCAATCTGGAAACTTTTTTTTGAATCCTTTTTTTCATCAACGTAGACTGAGTGCCGTTAAGGAGCTTATGTGACTCAAAACCACCTCATACGACCGCCTTTTTGCCCCTTATTTGGCATTCAATATTTTGTTAGTTATTGCAACCTATTATATAAATTTCGTCTCAATCTGGAAACTTTTTTTTGAAATATTTTTTTCCACTAACGTAGACTGAGTACCGTTAAGGAGCATATGTGACTCAAAACCACCTTAAACGACCGCCTTTTTGCCCCATATTTGGCATTCCATATATTTTTGGTTAGTGAAACCTACTACAAAAATTTCTTCTTAATCTGGAAACTTTTCTTTGAAACCGTTTTTTCCACCAACGTAAATTGAGTGCCGTTAAGGAGCATATGTGACTCAAAACCACATCATACGACCGCCTTTTTGCCCCTTATTTGGCATTCCATATTTTGTTGGTTATTGAAACCTACTACAAAAATTTCGTCTCAATCTGGAAACTGTTTTTTGAATCCCTTTTTTCATCAACGTAGACTGAGTGCCGTTAAGGAGCATATGTGACTCAAAACCACCTCATACGACCGCCTTTTTGCTCTTTATTTTGCATTCCATATTTTGTTTGTTATTGAAACCTACTACAAAAATTTCGTCTCAATCTGGAAACTTTTTTTTGAATCCTTTTTTTTCATCAACGTAGACTGAGTAGTTAAGGAGCATATGAGACTCAAAACCACCTCATTCCACCTCCTTTTTGCTCTTTATTTGGCATTCCATATTTTTTTGGTTATTTAAACCTACTACAAAAATTTCGTCTCAATCTGGAAACTTTTTTTTGAAACCTTTTTTCCACCAACGTAGACTGAGTGCCGTTAAGGAGCATATGTGACTCAAACCACCTCATACGACCGCCTTTTTGCTCTTTATTTTGCATTCCATATTTTGTTTGTTATTGAAACCTACTACAAAAATTTCGTCTCAATCTGGAAACTTTTTTTGAATCCTTTTTTTCACAAACGTATACTGAGTACCGTTAAAGAGCATATGTGACTCAAAACCACCTCATTCCACCCCCTTTTTGCTCTTTATTTGGCATTCCATATTTTTTTGGTTATTGAAACCTACTTCAAAAATTTCGTCTCAATCTGGAAACTTTTTTTGAAACCTTTTTTCCGCCAACGTAGACTGAGTGCCGTTAAGGAGCATATGTGACTCAAAACCACCTCATACCCCCGCCTTTTTGCTCTTTATTTGGCATTCCATATTTTGTTGGTTATTGAAACCTACTACAAAATTTATTTCTCAATCTGGAATCTTTTTTTTGAAATATTTTTTTCATCAATGTAGACTGAGTGCCGAAAGGAGCATATGTGACTCAAAACCACCTTAAACGACCGCCTTTTTGCCCCATATTTGGCATTCCATATATTTTTGGTTATTGAAACCTACTACAAAAGTTTCTTCTTAATCTGGAAACTTTTCTTTGAAACCGTTTTTTGCACCAACGTAAATTGAGTGCCGTTAAGGAGCATATGTGACTCAAAGCCACATCATACGACCGCCTTTTTGCCCCTTATTCGGCATTCCATATTTTGTTGGTTATTGAAACCTACTACAAAAATTTCGTCTCAATCTGGAAACAGTTTTTTGAATCCCTTTTTTCATCAA
The DNA here is from genome assembly GCA_947645195.1 of Patellifolia procumbens. Lineage (NCBI taxonomy): Eukaryota > Viridiplantae > Streptophyta > Magnoliopsida > Caryophyllales > Amaranthaceae > Patellifolia > Patellifolia procumbens. The sequence continues at coordinate 2,070,853 of CANSGD010000729.1, read as the reverse complement.
CGTAGACTGAGTGCCGTTAAGGAGCATATGTGACTCAAAACCACCTCAGACGACCGCCTTTTTGCCCCTTATTTGGCATTCCACATTTTGTTGGTTATTGAAACCTACTACAAAAATTTCGTCTCAATCTGGAAACTTTTTTTTGAATCCTTTTTTTTCATCAAAGTAGACTGAGTAGTTAAGGAGCATATGAGACTCAAAACCACCTCATTCCACCTCCTTTTTGCTCTTTATTTGGCATTCCATATTTTTTTGGTTATTGAAACCTACTACAAAAATTTCGTCTCAATCTGGAAACTTTTTTTTGAAACCTTTTTTCCACCAACGTAGACTGAGTGCCGTTAAGGAGCATATGTGACTCAAACCACCTCATACGACCGCCTTTTTGCTCTTTATTTTGCATTCCATATTTTGATTGTTATTGAAACCTACTACAAAAATTTCGTCTCAATCTGGAAACTTTTTTTTGAATCCTTTTTTTTCATAAACGTATACTGAGTACCGTTAAAGAGCATATGTGACTCAAAACCACCTCATTCCACCCCCTTTTTGCTCTTTATTTGGCATTCCATATTTTTTTGGTTATTGAAACCTACTTCAAAAATTTCGTCTCAATCTGGAAACTTTTTTTTGAAACCTTTTTTTCCGCCAACGTAGACTGAGTGCCGTTAAGGAGCATATGTGACTCAAAACCACCTCATACCCCCGCCTTTTTGCTCTTTATTTGGCATTCCATATTTTGTTGGTTATTGAAACCTACTACAAAATTTATTTCTCAATCTGGAATCTTTTTTTGAAATATTTTTTCATCAATGTAGACTGAGTGCCGAAAGGAGCATATGTGACTCAAAACCACCTTAAACGACCGCCTTTTTGCCCCATATTTGGCATTCCATATATTTTTGGTTATTGAAACCTACTACAAAAGTTTCTTTTTAATCTGGAAACTTTTCTTTGAAACCGTTTTTTGCACCAACGTAAATTGAGTGCCGTTAAGGAGCATATGTGACTCAAAGCCACATCATACGACCGCCTTTTTGCCCCTTATTCGGCATTCCATATTTTGTTGGTTATTGAAACCTACTACAAAAATTTCGTCTCAATCTGGAAACTGTTTTTTGAATCCCTTTTTTCATCAACGTAGACTGAGTGCCGTTAAGGAGCATATGTGACTCAAAACCACCTCAGACGACCGCCTTTTTGCCCCTTATTTGGCATTCCACATTTTGTTGGTTATTGAAACCTACTACAAAAATTTCGTCTCAATCTGGAAACTTTTTTTTGAATCCTTTTTTTTCATCAACGTAGACTGAGTAGTTAAGGAGCATATGAGACTCAAAACCACCTCATTCCACCTCCTTTTTGCTCTTTATTTGGCATTCCATATTTTTTTGGTTATTGAAACCTACTACAAAAATTTCGTCTCAATCTAGAAACTTTTTTTTGAAACCTTTTTTCCACCAACGTAGACTGAGTGCCGTTAAGGAGCATATGTGACTCAAACCACCTCATACGACCGCCTTTTTGCTCTTTATTTTGCATTCCATATTTTGTTTGTTATTGAAACCTACTACAAAAATTTCGTCTCAATCTGGAAACTTTTTTTGAATCCTTTTTTTCATAAACGTATACTGAGTACCGTTAAAGAGCATATGTGACTCAAAACCACCTCATTCCACCCCCTTTTTGCTCTTTATTTGGCATTCCATATTTTTTTGGTTATTGAAACCTACTTCAAAAATTTCGTCTCAATCTGGAAACTTTTTTTTGAAACCTTTTTTTCCGCCAACGTAGACTGAGTGCCGTTAAGGAGCATATGTGACTCAAAACCACCTCATACCCCCGCCTTTTTGCTCTTTATTTGGCATTCCATATTTTGTTGGTTATTGAAACCTACTACAAAATTTATTTCTCAATCTGGAATCTTTTTTTGAAATATTTTTTTCATCAATGTAGACTGAGTGCCGAAAGGAGCATATGTGACTCAAAACCACCTTAAACGACCGCCTTTTTGCCCCATATTTGGCATTCCATATATTTTTGGTTATTGAAACCTACTACAAAAGTTTCTTCTTAATCTGGAAACTTTTCTTTGAAACCGTTTTTTCCACCAACGTAAATTGAGTGCCGTTAAGGAGCATATGTGACTCAAAACCACATCATACGACCGCCTTTTTGCCCCTTATTTGGCATTCCATATTTTGTTGGTTATTGAAACCTACTACAAAAATTTCGTCTCAATCTGGAAACTTTTTTTTGAATCCTTTTTTTCATCAACGTAGACTGAGTGCCGTTAAGGAGCATATATGACTCAAAACCACCTCAGACTACCGCCTTTTTGCCCCTTATTTGGCATTCCACATTTTGTTAGTTATTGAAACCTACCACAAAATTTCGTCTCAATCTGGAAACTTTTTTTGAATCCTTTTTTTTCATCAACGTAGACTGAGTAGTTAAGGAGCATATGAGACTCAAAACCACCTCATTCCACCACCTTTTTGCTCTTTATTTGGCATTCCATATTTTGTTGGTTATTGAAACCTACTACAAAAATTTCGTCTCAATCTGGAAACTTTTTTTTGAATCCTTTTTTTCATCAACGTAGACTGAGTGCCGTTAAGGAGCTTATGTGACTCAAAACCACCTCATACGACCGCCTTTTTGCCCCTTATTTGGCATTCAATATTTTGTTGGTTATTGCAACCTATTATATAAATTTCGTCTCAATCTGGAAACTTTTTTTTGAAATATTTTTTTCCACTAACGTAGACTGAGTACCGTTAAGGAGCATATGTGACTCAAAACCACCTTAAACGACCGCCTTTTTGCCCCATATTTGGCATTCCATATATTTTTGGTTAGTGAAACCTACTACAAAAATTTCTTCTTAATCTGGAAACTTTTCTTTGAAACCGTTTTTTCCACCAACGTAAATTGAGTGCCGTTAAGGAGCATATGTGACTCAAAACCACATCATACGACCGCCTTTTTGCCCCTTATTTGGCATTCCATATTTTGTTGGTTATTGAAACCTACTACAAAAATTTCGTCTCAATCTGGAAACTGTTTTTTGAATCCCTTTTTTCATCAACGTACACTGAGTGCCGTTAAGGAGCATATGTGACTCAAAACCACCTCAGACGACCGCCTTTTTGCCCCTTATTTGGCATTCCACATTTTGTTGGTTATTGAAACCTACTACAAAAATTTCGTCTCAATCTGGAAACTTTTTTTTGAATCCTTTTTTTTCATCAACGTAGACTGAGTAGTTAAGGAGCATATGAGACTCAAAACCACCTCATTCCACCTCCTTTTTGCTCTTTATTTGGCATTCCATATTTTTTTGGTTATTGAAACCTACTACAAAAATTTCGTCTCAATCTGGAAACTTTTTTTTGAAACCTTTTTTCCACCAACGTAGACTGAGTGCCGTTAAGGAGCATATGTGACTCAAACCACCTCATACGACCGCCTTTTTGCTCTTTATTTTGCATTCCATATTTTGTTTGTTATTGAAACCTACTACAAAAATTTCGTCTCAATCTGGAAACTTTTTTTTGAATCCTTTTTTTTCACAAACGTATACTGAGTACCGTTAAAGAGCATATGTGACTCAAAACCACCTCATTCCACCCCCTTTTTGCTCTTTATTTGGCATTCCATATTTTTTTGGTTATTGAAACCTACTTCAAAAATTTCGTCTCAATCTGGAAACTTTTTTTGAAACCTTTTTTCCGCCAACGTAGACTGAGTGCCGTTAAGGAGCATATGTGACTCAAAACCACCTCATACCCCCGCCTTTTTGCTCTTTATTTGGCATTCCATATTTTGTTGGTTATTGAAACCTACTACAAAATTTATTTCTCAATCTGGAATCTTTTTTTGAAATATTTTTTTCATCAATGTAGACTGAGTGCCGAAAGGAGCATATGTGACTCAAAACCACCTTAAACGACCGCCTTTTTGCCCCATATTTGGCATTCCATATATTTTTGGTTATTGAAACCTACTACAAAAGTTTCTTCTTAATCTGGAAACTTTTCTTTGAAACCGTTTTTTGCACCAACGTAAATTGAGTGCCGTTAAGGAGCATATGTGACTCAAAGCCACATCATACGACCGCCTTTTTGCCCCTTATTCGGCATTCCATATTTTGTTGGTTATTGAAACCTACTACAAAAATTTCGTCTCAATCTGGAAACTTTTTTTTGAATCCTTTTTTTCATCAACGTAGACTGAGTGCCGTTAAGGAGCATATATGACTCAAAACCACCTCATACTACCGCCTTTTTGCCCCTTATTTGGCATTCCACATTTTGTTAGTTATTGAAACCTACCACAAAATTTCGTCTCAATCTGGAAACTTTTTTTTGAATCCTTTTTTTTCATCAACGTAGACTGAGTAGTTAAGGAGCATATGAGACTCAAAACCACCTCATTCCACCTCCTTTTTGCTCTTTATTTGGCATTCCATATTTTTTTGGTTATTGAAACCTACTACAAAAATTTCGTCTCAATCTGGAAACTTTTTTTTGAAACCTTTTTTCCACCAACGTAGACTGAGTGCCGTTAAGGAGCATATGTGACTCAAACCACCTCATACGACCGCCTTTTTGCTCTTTATTTTGCATTCCATATTTTGTTTGTTATTGAAACCTACTACAAAAATTTCGTCTCAATCTGGAAACTTTTTTTTGAATCCTTTTTTTTCATAAACGTATACTGAGTACCGTTAAAGAGCATATGTGACTCAAAACCACCTCATTCCACCCCCTTTTTGCTCTTTATTTGGCATTCCATATTTTTTTGGTTATTGAAACCTACTTCAAAAATTTCGTCTCAATCTGGAAACTTTTTTTTTGAAACCTTGTTTCCGCCAACGTAGACTGAGTGCCGTTAAGGAGCATATGTGACTCAAAACCACCTCATACCCCCGCCTTTTTGCTCTTTATTTGGCATTCCATATTTTGTTGGTTATTGAAACCTACTACAAAATTTATTTCTCAATCTGGAATCTTTTTTTTGAAATATTTTTTTCATCAATGTAGACTGAGTGCCGAAAGGAGCATATGTGACTCAAAACCACCTTAAACGACCGCCTTTTTGCCCCATATTTGGCATTCCATATATTTTTTGTTATTGAAACCTACTACAAAAGTTTCTTCTTAATCTGGAAACTTTTCTTTGAAACCATTTTTTCCACCAACGTAAATTGAGTGCCGTTAAGGAGCATATGTGACTCAAAACCACATCATACGACCGCCTTTTTGCCCCTTATTTGGCATACCATATTTTGTTGGTTATTGAAACCTACTACAAAAATTTCGTCTCAATCTGAAAACTTTTTTTTGAATCCTTTTTTTCATCAACGTAGACTGAGTGCCGTTAAGGAGCATATATGACTCAAAACCACCTCAGACTACCGCCTTTTTGCCCCTTATTTGGCATTCCACATTTTGTTAGTTATTGAAACCTACCACAAAATTTCGTCTCAATCTGGAAACTTTTTTTTGAATCCTTTTTTTTCATCAACGTAGACTGAGTAGTTAAGGAGCATATGAGACTCAAAACCACCTCATTCCACCACCTTTTTGCTCTTTATTTGGCATTCCATATTTTGTTGGTTATTGAAACCTACTACAAAAATTTCGTCTCAATCTGGAAACTTTTTTTTGAATCCTTTTTTTCATCAACGTAGACTGAGTGCCGTTAAGGAGCTTATGTGACTCAAAACCACCTCATACGACCGCCTTTTTGCCCCTTATTTGGCATTCAATATTTTGTTGGTTATTGCAACCTATTATATAAATTTCGTCTCAATTTGGAAACTTTTTTTTGAAACCTTTTTTTCCACTAACGTAGACTGAGTACCGTTAAGGAGCATATGTGACTCAAAACCACCTCGGACGACCGCCTTTTTGCCCTTTATTTGGCATTCCACATTTTGTTGGTTATTGAAACCTACTAAAAAAATTTCGTCTCAATCTGGGAACTTTTTTTTGAATCCTTTTTTTCATCAACGTAGACTGAGTAGTTAAGGAGCATTTGAGACTCAAAACCACCTCTTACCACCGCCTTTTTGCTCTTTATTTGGCAGTCCATATTTTGTTGGTTATTGAAACCTACTACAAAAATTTCGTCTCAATCTGGAAACTTTTTTTTGAATCCTTTTTTTTCATCAACGTAGACTGAGTGCCGTTAAGGAGCATTTGAGACTCAAAACCACCTCTTACCACCGCCTTTTTGCTCTTTATTTGGCATTCCACATTTTGTTGGTTATTGAAACCTACTACAAAAATTTCGTCTCAATCTGGAAACTTTTTTTTGAATCCTTTTTTTTCATCAACGTAGACTGAGTAGTTAAGGAGCATATGAGACTCAAAACCACCTCATTCCACCTCCTTTTTGCTCTTTATTTGGCATTCCATATTTTTTTGGTTATTGAAACCTACTACAAAAATTTCGTCTCAATCTGGAAACTTTTTTTTGAAACCTTTTTTCCACCAACGTAGACTGAGTGCCGTTAAGGAGCATATGTGACTCAAACCACCTCATACGACCGCCTTTTTGCTCTTTATTTTGCATTCCATATTTTGTTTGTTATTGAAACCTACTACAAAAATTTCGTCTCAATCTGGAAACCATTTTTTGAATCCTTTTTTTTCATAAACGTATACTGAGTACCGTTAAAGAGCATATGTGACTCAAAACCACCTCATTCCACCCCCTTTTTGCTCTTTATTTGGCATTCCATATTTTTTTGGTTATTGAAACCTACTTCAAAAATTTCGTCTCAATCTGGAAACTTTTTTTTGAAACCTTTTTTCCGCCAACGTAGACTGAGTGCCGTTAAGGAGCATATGTGACTCAAAACCACCTCATACCCCCGCCTTTTTGCTCTTTATTTGGCATTCCATATTTTGTTGGTTATTGAAACCTACTACAAAATTTATTTCTCAATCTGGAATCTTTTTTTGAAATATTTTTTTCATCAATGTAGACTGAGTGCCGAAAGGAGCATATGTGACTCAAAACCACCTTAAACGACCGCCTTTTTGCCCCATATTTGGCATTCCATATATTTTTGGTTATTGAAACCTACTACAAAAGTTTCTTCTTAATCTGGAAACTTTTCTTTGAAACCGTTTTTTCCACCAACGTAAATTGAGTGCCGTTAAGGAGCATATGTGACTCAAAACCACATCATACGACCGCCTTTTTGCCCCTTATTTGGCATTCCATATTTTGTTGGTTATTGAAACCTACTACAAAAATTTCGTCTCAATCTGGAAACTTTTTTTTGAATCCTTTTTTTCATCAACGTAGACTGAGTGCCGTTAAGGAGCATATATGACTCAAAACCACCTCAGACTACCGCCTTTTTGCCCCTTATTTGGCATTCCACATTTTGTTAGTTATTGAAACCTACCACAAAATTTCGTCTCAATCTGGAAACTTTTTTTTGAATCCTTTTTTTTCATCAACGTAGACTGAGTAGTTAAGGAGCATATGAGACTCAAAACCACCTCATTCCACCACCTTTTTGCTCTTTATTTGGCATTCCAAATTTTGTTGGTTATTGAAACCTACTACAAAAATTCCGTCTCAATATGGAAACTTTTTTTTGAATCCTTTTTTTCATCAACATAGACTGAGTGCCGTTAAGGAGCTTATGTGACTCAAAACCACCTCATACGACCGCCTTTTTGCCCCTTATTTGGCATTCAATATTTTGTTGGTTATTGCAACCTATTATATAAATTTCGTCTCAATTTGGAAACTCTTTTTTGAAACCTTTTTTCCACTAACGTAGACTGAGTACCGTTAAGGAGCATATGTGACTCAAAACCACCTCGGACGACCGCCTTTTTGCCCTTTATTTGGCATTCCACATTTTGTTGGTTATTGAAACCTACTACAAAAATTTCGTCTCAATCTGGGAACTTTTTTTTGAATCCTTTTTTTCATCAACGTAGACTGAGTAGTTAAGGAGCATTTGAGACTCAAAACCACCTCTTACCACCGCCTTTTTGCTCTTTATTTGGCATTCCATATTTTGTTGGTTATTGAAACCTACTACAAAAATTTCGTCTCAATCTGGAAACTTTTTTTTGAATCCTTTTTTTCATCAACGTAGACTGAGTGCCGTTAAGGAGCATATGTGACTCAAAACCACCTCATATGACCGCCTTTTTGACCCTTATTTGGCATTCAATATTTTGTTGGTTATTGCAACCTACTATATAAATTTCGTCTCAATTTGGAAACTTTTTTTTGAAACCTTTTTTTCCACTAACGTAGACTGAGTACCGTTAAGGAGCATATGTGACTCAAAACCACCTCATACCACAGCCTTTTTCCTCTTTATTTGGCATTCCATATTTTGTTGGTTATTGAAACCTACTACAAAATTTATTTCTCAATCTGGAATCTTTTTTTTGAAATATTTTTTTCATCAATGTAGACTGAGTGCCGAAAGGAGCATATGTGACTCAAAACCACCTTAAACGACCGCCTTTTTGCCCCATATTTGGCATTCCATATATTTTTGGTTAGTGAAACCTACTACAAAAATTTCTTCTTAATCTGAAAACTTTTCTTTGAAACCGTTTTTTCCACCAACGTAAATTGAGTGCCGTTAAGGAGCATATGTGACTCAAAACCACATCATACGACCGCCTTTTTGCCCCTTATTTGGCATTCCATATTTTGTTGGTTATTGAAACCTACTACAAAAATTTCGTCTCAATCTGGAAACTTTTTTTTGAATCCTTTTTTTTCATCAACGTAGACTGAGTGCCGTTAAGGAGCTTATGTGACTCAAAACCACCTCATACGACCGCCTTTTTGCCCCTTATTTGGCATTCAATATTTTGTTGGTTATTTCAACCTATTATATAAATTTCGTCTCAATTTGGAAACTTTTTTTTGAAACCTTTTTTTCCACTAACGTAGACTGAGTACCGTTAAGGAGCATATGTGACTCAAAACCACCTCGGACGACCGCCTTTTTGCCCCTTATTTGGCATTCCATAATTTTTTGGTTATTGAAACCTACTACAAAAATTTCGTCTCAATCTGGAAACTTTTTTTGAATCCTTTTTTTCATCAACGTAGACTGAGTGCCGTTAAGGAGCATATGTGACTCAAAACCACCTCATACGACCGCCTTTTTGCCCCTTATTTTGCATTCAATATTTTGTTGGTTATTGCAACCTACTATATAAATTTCGTCTCAATTTGGAAACTTTTTTTTGAAACCTTTTTTTCCACTAACGTAGACTGAGTACCGTTAAGGAGCATATGTGTCTCAAAACCACCTCAGACGACCCCCTTTTTGCCCCTTATTTGACATTCCACATTTTGTTGGTTATTGAAATCTACTACAAAAATTTCGTCTCAATCTGGAAAATTTTTTTGAATCCTTTTTTTCATCAACGTAGACTGAGTAGTAAAGGAGCATTTGAGACTCAAAACCACCTCAGTCCACCGCCTTTTTGCTCTTTATTTGGCATTCCATATTTTTTTGTTTATTGAAACCTACTACAAAAATTTCGTCTCAATCTGGAAACTTTTTTTTGAAATATTTTTTTCATCAACGTAGACTGAGAACCGAAAGGAGCATATGTGATTCAAAACCACCTCATGCCACCGCCTTTTTGCTCTTTATTTGGCATTCCATATTTTGTTGGTTATTGAAACCTACTACAAAAATTTCGTCTCAATCTGGAAACTTTTTTTTGAATCCTTTTTTCTCATCAACGTAGACTGAGTGCCGTTAAGGAGCATATGTGACTCAAAACCACCTCATACGACCGCCTTTTTGCCCCTTATTTGGCATTCAATATTTTGTTGGTTATTGCAACCTACTATATAAATTTCGTCTCAATTTGGAAACTTTTTTTTGAAACCTTTTTTTCCACTAACGTAGACTGAGTACCGTTAAGGAGCATATGTGACTCAAAACCACCTCATACCACCGCCTTTTTGCTCTTAATTTGGCATTCCATATTTTGTTGGTTATTGAAACCTACTACAAAATTTATTTCTCAATCTGGAATCTTTTTTTTGAAATATTTTTTTGATCAATGTAGAGTGAGTGCCGAAAGGAGCATATGTGACTCAAAACCACCTTAAACGACCGCCTTTTTGCCCCATATTTAGCATTCCATATATTTTTGGTTATTGCAACCTACTACAAAAATTTCTTCTTAATCTGGAAACTTTTCTTTGAAACCGTTTTTTCCACCAACGTAAATTGAGTGCCGTTAAGGAGCTTATGTGACTCAAAACCACATCATACGACCGCCTTTTTGCCCCTTATTTGGCATTCCATATTTTGTTGGTTATTGAAACCTACTACAAAAATTTCGTCTCAATCTGGAAACTTTTTTTTGAATCCTTTTTTTTCATCAACGTAGACTGAGTGTTGTTAAGGAGCATATGTGACTCAAAACCACCTTATACGAACGCCTTTTTGCCCCTTATTATGCATTCCATATTTTGTTGGTTATTGAAACCTACTACAAAATTTTGTCTCAATCTGGAAACATTTTTTTTAATTATTTTTTTCATCAACGTAGACTGAGTGCCGTTAAGGAGCATATGTGACTCAAAACCACCTCATACGACCGCCTTTTTGACCCTTATTTGGCATTCAATATTTTGTTGGTTATTGCAACCTACTATATAAATTTCGTCTCAATTTGGAAACTTTTTTTTGAAACCTTTTTTTCCACTAACGTAGACTGAGTACCGTTAAGGAGCATATGTGACTCAAAACCACCTCATACCACAGCCTTTTTCCTCTTTATTTGGCATTCCATATTTTGTTGGTTATTGAAACCTACTACAAAATTTATTTCTCAATCTGGAATCTTTTTTTGAAATATTTTTTTCATCAATGTAGACTGAGTGCCGAAAGGAGCATATGTGACTCAAAACCACCTTAAACGACCGCCTTTTTGCCCCATATTTGGCATTCCATATATTTTTGGTTAGTGAAACCTACTACAAAAATTTCTTCTTAATCTGAAAACTTTTCTTTGAAACCGTTTTTTCCACCAACGTAAATTGAGTGCCGTTAAGGAGCATATGTGACTCAAAACCACATCATACGACCGCCTTTTTGCCCCTTATTTGGCATTCCATATTTTGTTGGTTATTGAAACCTACTACAAAAATTTCGTCTCAATCTGGAAACTTTTTTTTGAATCCTTTTTTTTCATCAACGTAGACTGAGTGCCGTTAAGGAGCTTATGTGACTCAAAACCACCTCATACGACCGCCTTTTTGCCCCTTATTTGGCATTCAATATTTTGTTGGTTATTTCAACCTATTATATAAATTTCGTCTCAATTTGGAAACTTTTTTTTGAAACCTTTTTTTCCACTAACGTAGACTGAGTACCGTTAAGGAGCATATGTGACTCAAAACCACCTCGGACGACCGCCTTTTTGCCCCTTATTTGGCATTCCATAATTTTTTGGTTATTGAAACCTACTACAAAAATTTCGTCTCAATCTGGAAACTTTTTTTTGAATCCTTTTTTTTCATCAACGTAGACTGAGTGCCGTTAAGGAGCATATGTGACTCAAAACCACCTCATACGACCGCCTTTTTGCCCCTTATTTTGCATTCAATATTTTGTTGGTTATTGCAACCTACTATATAAATTTCGTCTCAATTTGGAAACTTTTTTTGAAACCTTTTTTCCACTAACGTAGACTGAGTACCGTTAAGGAGCATATGTGTCTCAAAACCACCTCAGACGACCCCCTTTTTGCCCCTTATTTGACATTCCACATTTTGTTGGTTATTGAAATCTACTACAAAAATTTCGTCTCAATCTGGAAAATTTTTTTTGAATCCTTTTTTTCATCAACGTAGACTGAGTAGTAAAGGAGCATTTGAGACTCAAAACCACCTCAGTCCACCGCCTTTTTGCTCTTTATTTGGCATTCCATATTTTTTTGTTTATTGAAACCTACTACAAAAATTTCGTCTCAATCTGGAAACTTTTTTTTGAAATATTTTTTTCATCAACGTAGACTGAGAACCGAAAGGAGCATATGTGATTCAAAACCACCTCATGCCACCGCCTTTTTGCTCTTTATTTGGCATTCCATATTTTGTTGGTTATTGAAACCTACTACAAAAATTTCGTCTCAATCTGGAAACTTTTTTTTGAATCCTTTTTTCTCATCAACGTAGACTGAGTGCCGTTAAGGAGCATATGTGACTCAAAACCACCTCATACGACCGCCTTTTTGCCCCTTATTTGGCATTCAATATTTTGTTGGTTATTGCAACCTACTATATAAATTTCGTCTCAATTTGGAAACTTTTTTTTGAAACCTTTTTTTCCACTAACGTAGACTGAGTACCGTTAAGGAGCATATGTGACTCAAAACCACCTCATACCACCGCCTTTTTGCTCTTAATTTGGCATTCCATATTTTGTTGGTTATTGAAACCTACTACAAAATTTATTTCTCAATCTGGAATCTTTTTTTTGAAATATTTTTTTGATCAATGTAGAGTGAGTGCCGAAAGGAGCATATGTGACTCAAAACCACCTTAAACGACCGCCTTTTTGCCCCATATTTAGCATTCCATATATTTTTGGTTATTGCAACCTACTACAAAAATTTCTTCTTAATCTGGAAACTTTTCTTTGAAACCGTTTTTTCCACCAACGTAAATTGAGTGCCGTTAAGGAGCATATGTGACTCAAAACCACATCATACGACCGCCTTTTTGCCCCTTATTTGGCATTCCATATTTTGTTGGTTATTGAAACCTACTACAAAAATTTCGTCTCAATCTGGAAACTTTTTTTTGAATCCTTTTTTTTCATCAACGTAGACTGAGTGTTGTTAAGGAGCATATGTGACTCAAAACCACCTTATACGAACGCCTTTTTGCCCCTTATTATGCATTCCATATTTTGTTGGTTATTGAAACCTACTACAAAATTTTGTCTCAATCTGGAAACATTTTTTTTAATTATTTTTTTCATCAACGTAGACTGAGTGCTGTTAAGGAACATATGTGACTCAAAACCACATCATACCACCGCCTTTTTGCCCCTTATTTGGCATTCCATATTTTGTTGGTTATTGAAACATACTATATAAATTTCGTCTCAATCTGGAAACTTCTTTTTGAAACCTTTTTTCCATCAACGTAGATTGAGTGTCGTTAAGGAGCATATGTGACTCAAAACCATCTCATATGACCGCCTTTTTGCTCTTTATTTGGCACTCCATATTTTGTTGGTTAATAAAACCTACTACAAAAATTTCTACTCAATCTGGAAACTTTTTTTGAAACCTTATTTTCCACCAACGTAGACTGAGTGCCGTTAAGGAGCTTATGTTACTCAAAACCACCTCATACGACAGCCTTTTTGCCCTTATTTGGCATTCCATATTTTGTTGGTTATTGAAACATACTATATAAATTTCGTCTCAATATGGAAACTTCTTTTTGAAACCTTTTTTCCATCAACGTAGATTGAGTGTCGTTAAGGAGCATATGTGACTCAAAACCATCTCATATGACCGCCTTTTTGCTCTTTATTTGGCACTCCATATTTTGTTGGTTAATAAAACCTACTACAAAAATTTCTACTCAATCTGGAAACTTTTTTTGAAACCTTATTTTCCACCAACTAGACTAAGTGCCGAAAGGAGCATATGTGACTCAAAACCAGCTCATACCACCGCCTTTTTACTCTTTATTTGGCATTCCATATTTTGTTGGTTATTGAAACCTACTACAAAAATTTCGTCTCAATCTGGAACTTTTTTTGAATCCTTTTTTTTCATCAATGTAGACTGAGTGCCGTTAAGGAGCATATGTGACTTAAAGCCACCTCATACGACCGACTTTTTGCCCCTTATTTGGCATTCCATATTTTGTTGGTTATTGCAACCTACTATATAAATTTCGTCTCAATTTGGAAACTTTTTTTTGAAACCTTTTTTTCAACCAACGTAGACTGAGTACCGTTAAGGAGCATATGTGACTCAAACCACCTCATACGACCGCCTTTTTGTTCTTTATTTGGCCTTCCATATTTTGTTGGTTATTGAAACCTACTACAAAAATTTCGTCTCAATCTGGAAACTTTTTTTTTAATTATTTTTTTCATCAACGTAGACTGAGTGCCGTTAAGGAACATATGTGACTCAAAACCATATCATACGGCCGCCTTTTTGCCCTTTATTTGGCATTCCAGATTTTGTTGGTTATTGAAACCTACTATATAAATTTCGTCTCAATATGGAAACTTCTTTTTGAAACCTTTTTTCCATCAACGTAGATTGAGTGTCGTTAAGGAGCATATGTGACTCAAAACCATCTCATATGACCGCCTTTTTGCTCTTTATTTGGCACTCCATATTTTGTTGGTTAATAAAACCTACTACAAAAATTTCGTCTCAATCTTGAAACTTTGTTTTGAAACGTTTTTTTTCATCAACGTAGAATGAGTGTCGTTAAGGAGCATATGTGACTCAATACCACTTCATACGACAACCTTTTTGCCACATATTTGGCATTCCATATTTTTTGGTTATTGAAACCTACTACAAAAATTTCGTCTCAATCTGGAAACTTTTTTTTGAAACCTTATTTTCCACCAACGTAGAATGAGTGCCGTTAAGGAGCATATGTTACTCAAAACCACCTCATACGACCGCCTTTTTGCCCCTTATTTGGCATTCCATATTTTGTTGGTTATTGAAACCTACCACAAAATTTTCGTCTCAATGTAGAAATTTTTTTTTGAAATTTTTTTTTCATCAACGTAGACTGAGTGCCGAAAGGAGCATATGTGACTCAAAACCGCCTCATACCACCGCCTTTTTGCTCTTTATTTTGCATTCCTTATTTTGTTGGTTATTGAATCCTACTACAAATATTTCGTCTCAATCTGGAATTTTTTTTTGAATCCTTATTTTTCATCAACGTAGACTGAGTACCGTTAAGCAGCATATGTGACTCAAAACCACCTCATTCCACCGCCTTTTTGCTCTTTATTTGGCATTCCATATTTTTTTGGTTATTGAAACCTACTAAAAAAAT
Organism: Patellifolia procumbens; assembly: GCA_947645195.1. Lineage (NCBI taxonomy): Eukaryota > Viridiplantae > Streptophyta > Magnoliopsida > Caryophyllales > Amaranthaceae > Patellifolia > Patellifolia procumbens. Next base: position 2,055,760 of record CANSGD010000729.1, on the reverse strand, counting down.
TTCGTCTCAATCTGGAAACTTTTTTTTGAAACCTTTTTTCCACCAACGTAAACTGAGTGCCGTTAAGGAGCATATGTGACTCAAACCACCTCATACGACCGCCTTTTTGCTCTTTATTTGGCATTCCATATTTTGTTTGTTATTGAAACCTACTACAAAAATTTCATCTCAATATGGAATTTTTTTTTTGAATTTTTTTTTTCATCAACGTAGACAGAGTGCCGAAAGGAGCATATGGGACTCAAAACCACCTCAAACTACCGCCTTTTTGCCTCATATTTTGCATTCCAAATTTTTTTGGTTATTGAAACCTATTACAAAAATTTCGTCTTAATTTGAAAACTGTTTTTTGAAACCTTTTTTTCCACCAACGTAGACTGAGTGCTGTTAAGGAGCATATGTGTCTCAAAACCACCTCATAAGACCGCCTTTTTGCCAATTATTTGGCATTCCCTATTTTGATGGTTAATAAAACTTACTACAAAAATTTCGTCTCAGTCTGAAAACTTTTTTTTGAAACCTTTTTTCCATCAACGTAGATTGAGTGTCGTTAAGGAGCATATGTGACTCAAAACCATCTCATATGACCGCCTTTTTGCTCTTTATTTGGCACTCCATATTTTGTTGGTTAATAAAACCTACTACAAAAATTTCTACTCAATCTGGAAGCTTTTTTTGAAACCTTATTTTCCACCAACGTAGACTGAGTGCCGTTAAGGAGCTTATGTTACTCAAAACCACCTCATACGACAGCCTTTTTGCCCTTATTTGGCATTCCATATTTTGTTGGTTATTGAAACATACTATATAAATTTCGTCTCAATATGGAAACTTCTTTTTGAAACCTTTTTTCCATCAACGTAGATTGAGTGTCGTTAAGGAGCATATGTGACTCAAAACCAACTCATATGACCGCCTTTTTGCTCTTTATTTGGCACTCCATATTTTGTTGGTTAATAAAACCTACTACAAAAATTTCTACTCAATCTGGAAACTTTTTTTGAAACCTTATTTTCCACCAACTTAGACTGAGTGCCGAAAGGAGCATATGTGACTCAAAACCACCTCATACCACCGCCTTTTTACTATTTATTTGGCATTCCATATTTTGTTGGTTATTGAAACCTACTACAAAAATTTCGTCTCAATCTGGAAACTTTTTTTTGAATCCTTTTTTTTCATCAAAGTAGACTGAGTGCCGTTAAGGAGCATATGTGACTCAAAAGCACCTCATACGACCGACTTTTTGCCCCTTATTTGGCATTCCATATTTAGTTGGTTATTGCAACCTACTATATAAATTTCGTCTCAATTTGGAAACTTTTTTTTGAAACCTTTTTTTCAACCAACGTAGACTGAGTACCGTTAAGGAGCATATGTGACTCAAACCACCTCATACGACCGCCTTTTTGTTCTTTATTTGGCCTTCCATATTTTGTTGGTTATTGAAACCTACTACAAAAATTTCGTCTCAATCTGGAAACTTTTTTCTGAAATATTTTTTTCATCAACGTAGACTGAGTGCCGTTAAGGAACATATGTGACTCAAAACCATATCATACGACCGCCTTTTTGCCCCTTATTTGGCATTCCATATTTTGTTGGTTATTGAAACCTACTATATAAATTTCGTCTCAATATGGAAACTTCTTTTTGAAACCTTTTTTCCATCAACGTAGAGTGAGTGTCGGTACAGAGCATATGTGACTCAAAACAATCTTATATGACCGCCTTTTTGCTCTTTATTTGGCACTCCATATTTTGTTGGTTAATAAAACCTACTATAAAAATTTCGTCTCAATCTGGAAACTTTGTTTTGAAACGTTTTTTTTCATCAACGTAGACTGAGTGCCGTTAAGGAGCATATGTTACTCAAAACCACCTCATACGACCGCCTTTTTGCCTCTTATTTGGCATTCCATATTTTGTTGGTTATTGAAACCTACTACAAAAATTTCGTCTCAATCTAGAAACTTTTTTTTGAAATATTTTTTTCATCAACGTAGACTGAGTGCCGAAAGGAGCATATGTGACTCAAAACCGCCTTATACCACCGCCTTTTTGCTCTTTATTTTGCATTCCATATTTTGTTGGTTATTGAAACCTACTACAAAAATTTCGTCTCAATCTGGAAACTTTTTTTGAATCCTTCTTTTTCATCAACGTAGACTGAGTACCGTTAAGGAGCATATGTGACTCAAAACCACCTCATTCCACCGCCTTTTTGCTCTTTATTTGGCATTCCATATTTTTTTGGTTATTGAAACCTACTACAAAAATTTCGTCTCAATCTGGAAACTTTTTTTTGAAACCTTTTTTCCACCAACGTAGACTGAGTGCCGTTAAGGAGCATATGTGACTCAAAACCACCTCATACGACCGCCTTTTTGCCCCTTATTTGGCATTCAATGTTTTGTTGGTTATTGCTACCTACTATATAAATTTCGTCTCAATTTGGAAACTTTTTTTTGAAACTTTTTTTTCCACTAACGTAGACTGAGTACCGTTAAGGAGCATATGTGACTCAAAACCACCTCATACCACCGCCTTTTTCCTCTTTATTTGGCATTCCATATTTTGTTGGTTATTGAAACCTACTACAAAATTTATTTCTCAATCTGGAATCTTTTTTTTGAAATATTTTTTTCATCAACGTAGACTGAGTGCCGTTAAGGACCATATGTGACTCAAACCACCTCATACGACTGCCTTTTTGCTCTTTATTTGGCATTCCATATTTTGTTGGTTATTGAAACCTACTTCAATAATTTTGTCTCAATCTGGAAACATTTTTTTGAATCCTTTTTTTTCATTAACGTAGACTGAGTGCCGAAAGGAGCATATGTGACTCAAAACCACCTCATACCACCGCCTTTTTGCTCTTTATTTGGCATTCCATATTTTGTTGCTTATTGAAACCTACTACAAAAATTTCGTCTCAATCTGGAAACATTTTTTTGAATCCTTTTTTTTCATCAACGTAGACTGAGTGCCGTTAAGGAGCATATGTGACTCAAAACCACCTCATACGACCGCCTTTTTGCCCCTTATTTGGCATTCAATATTTTGTTGGTTATTGCAACCTACTATATAAATTTTGTCTTTATTTGGAAACTTTTTTTTGAAACCCTTTTTTCCACTAACGTAGACTGAGTACCGTTAAGGAGCATATATGTCTCAAAACCACCTCAGACGACCCCCTTTTGGCCCCTTATTTGGCATTCCACATTTTGTTGGTTATTGAAACCTACTACAAAAATTTCGTCTCAATCTGGAAACTTTTTTTTGAATCCTTTTTTTCATCAACGTAGACTGAGTAGTAAAGGAGCATTTGAGACTCAAAACCACCTCATTCCACCGCCTTTTTGCTCTTTATTTGGCATTCCATATTTTTTTGTTTATTGAAACCTACTACAAAAATTTCGTCTCAATCTGGAAACTTTTTTTTGAAATATTTTTTTCATCAACGTAGACTGAGAACCGAAAGGAGCATATGTGATTCAAAACCACCTCATGCCACCGCCTTTTTGCTCTTTATTAGGCATTCCATATTTTGTTTGTTATTGAAACCTACTACAAAAATTTCGTCTCAATCTGGAAACTTTTTTTTGAATCCTTTTTTTTCATCAACGTAGACTGAGTGCCGTTAAGGAGCATATGTGACTCAAAACCACCTCATACGACCGCCTTTTTGCCCCTTATTTGGCATTCCATATTTTGTTGGTTATTACAACCTACTATATAAATTTCGTCTCAATTTGGAAACTTTTTTTTGAAACCTTTTTTTCAACCAACGTAGACTGAGTACCGTTAAGGAGCATATGTGACTCAAACCACCTCATACGACCGCCTTTTTGTTCTTTATTTGGCCTTCCATATTTTGTTGGATATTGAAACCTACTACAAAAATTTCGTCTCAATCTGGAAACTTTTTTTTGAAATATTTTTTTCATCAACGTAGACTGAGTGCCGTTAAGGAACATATGTGACTCAAAACCATATCATACGACCGCCTTTTTGCCTCTTATTTGGCATTCCATATTTTGTTGGTTATTGAAACCTACTATATAAATTTCGTCTCAATATGGAAACTTCTTTTTGAAACCTTTTTTCCATCAACGTAGAGTGAGTGTCGTCACGGAGCATATGTGACTCAAAACCATCTTATATGACCGCCTTTTTGCTCTTTATTTGGCACTCCATATTTTGTTGGTTAATAAAACCTACTACAAAAATTTCGTCTCAATCTGGAAACTTTGTTTTGAAACGTTTTTTTTATTATTATTTTTTTAGATAAGTGAAAAATATATTAAGTACCAAACACCATTACAATCTACTCCAAAGTGATGGCAACCCTTCTAGGAAGGCTCCCCAAGCACCTAAGAGTAACTATTACAATTGGAGCTCATCTAGCCAACATTTGATCTTAGAGAAGGCCTTAGAGTTATAAACTAGTTTCATCCTAGTTCTAATTACAAATTTGATAGAAGCAGAACAACTATCAACACTAGGAACATAACTAAACCAATAGGCTTGATTTCTAGCAAGCCAAATATGATATACAACATCAGCCACCACAGAAAAAACTACTTTCCTTTTAGCTTGAGACATGTCACCCCTTTTACTGATCCAGTTAAGGCAGTCATCCATGCTAGTCCACCTCTTCTTAATCTTGATCCATACCAGGCATTCCTCCCATATCTGCTTGCTGAACAAACAGTGAAACAGTAACTTATCAAGGCTCTCAGTGTGAGATCCACAGATGGTACAGGTGTCCTCATTACAGACACCAATTTTCTTGAGCTTTTCTCTTGTCATAATTCTTTGATGTGCTGCTAACCATATCATAAAACTATGTTTAGGTGTGTTTAACCTATTCCATACAATCCTGTCCCATACCACTTTGGTACCCCTCTTCTGTGCTTGTTTATAACACTTACCAATGGAGAAGACTTGACCAGGTTGAGGAAGCCAGGGTGCTTGTTTAACTTCATCTCTGACTTGGCAGAAGTATCTCCATATCCAGCTAGCAGTGGTTTTAGGGTGGTGATGCCACCAGTCATCTCCCTGAATGTAAACAGAATTAACCCACCTCACCCAAAGGGTGTCTTTCTTCTCAGCAATGGCCCATATTTGCTTACTAACTGCTAGGAGGTTCCAAAGCTTAATATCTCTAACACCTAAGCCTCCATGGCTCTTCCTGCTGCAGACTTTTTCCCAATTAACATAACCAGGTTTAAGGTAGTTAGCATTACCTTGCCATAAGTATACTCTGCAAATTTGATTGATTCTTGAAAGAACAGCCTCAGGGAAGATGAAAATCTGCATCCAGTAGTTGCATACACTCATTAGCACAGAGTTTACAAGCTGAAGTCTACCAGCAAATGATAGTGTTCTATGCTGCCAAGATTTGATCCTAAACAACATCTTTTCAACTAATTTCTCACAATCTGCAATTCTCAATTTTTTGGTGGAGATGGGAGCACCAAGATATTTGAGGGGCCAGGCACCAGAACTAAACCCAGACATTCTTGTTATCCTATGAAGATCTGTAGCTTTCATATTAACCTGAAAAATTTCAGATTTCAGTTTATTTGCAGCTAGTCCAGAAGATTTCTCAAAGATTTTCATGCCTTGAAGCATCAAGTAGACACTTCTGTAGTCTCCTCTACTGAACACCATAAGATCATCAGCAAAACAAAGGCTATTCAGTTTCAATTCTTGACATCTGGGGTGGAAGTGAAAATCACTTTTTTCCCCTTGATATTTTAGTATTCTAGTGAGATACTCCATACATAAGACAAAAACAAGGGGGGAAATAGGATCCCCTTGTCTTAATCCTCTCTTAGCCTCAAACAGTTCTGTACATGCCCCATTAAAGAGAATAGTATATTTGGTAGTAGTAATACAAACCATCAGGATATCAATGAAATCCTTAGGGAAGTTAAGGGCCTGAAGTAAATCATGCACAAAGTGCCATTCAATAGTATCATAGGCTTTTTGCAGGTCAATTTTCATCAAACAGCTTCTGGCAGCTTGTTTTCTAGTATAATGCTTGACAAGATCTTGACATAGCAGTATATTGTCAATGATACTTCTACCAGCCACAAATGCACTCTGACTTTGGCTAACCAGGCCAGGCAGGACTCTTTTCAATCTGGAACATAAGAGTTTGGAGATGATTTTGTATATCACTGTACAGCAGGCTATGGGTCTGTAGTCTCCAACATGTGAAGGGCAATCAACCTTAGGAACTAAGGTTATTGCTGTAGTATTTATAGCTTGAAGCATTCTGCCTGAGCTAAATACTTCTTGCACAGCAGAGATGACATCTTGTCCCACCACATCCCAAGCATCCTTGAAAAAACTGCTTCCATATCCATCTACCCCAGGAGATTTGTTGCTAGGGATAGACCATAGTGCTAATTTAATTTCTGCTCCTGTGAAATGTAGGTTCAGGAGATCATGTTGAGCATCCACCAAGACAGGCCCTTGAAGAATGAAACTGCTATTGATAGGTAGAACATCACTTTTTGTGTTAGCAACAAAATTGCTAAAGTGCTTCAAAAAGATATTCTTCACCTCTTCATGCTCATACACCCAGACTTCATCACTACTCATAATAGCATTAATGTTATTTCTCTGAGCCAATAATTTAACACTATTATGGAATTTTTTGGTATTACTATCACCATCAAGAATCCACTCCCCCTTTGCTTTCTGACTCAAAAAAGAAAGGTAATTGCCCTGAGCATCTTTGAGCTTTTGATGTGCTATATATTCAGCATGCACAAGACTGACATTCCTGGGATCCAAATGCAACTTATTCTGGCAAGCTTTAAGAGCAACAACAGCATTTAGATGAGCAGCTTCAACATCTCCAAATCTATCCCTGTTGATCTTCTTGAGGCCTTGCTTCAAAATTTTCAGCTTCTGCCATACTTGGAACATCTTATAGCCATGAATTTGCTGTTGCCAAGCTACTTTAACAACATTTAGAAAGTTCTCACATTTACTCCACATATGAAAATACCTGAAGGGAATCTTGCCTTGGGGAGTGGGAAAACACTTAATCAAAGCTGGGGAGTGATCAAAATAACCCTCAGGAAGGAAGATCACTTCAACTGATTTGAAGAGATTTAGCCAATCAACATTAGCAACAACCCTATCCAGTTTTGCAAGCACTCTATCTTCATTATCTTGTTTATCATTCCATGTGTAAAACCTACCAATAAATTTGACATCAGTCAAATTACAGTAATTGAGGCACCTCTGAAAAGCTGCAATCTCTCTACTAGTTACTGCAGCCCCAACTCTTTCTTCATACTTGAGCACATTATTGAAGTCACCCATCATCATCCAAGGACCAACTAGAGAGCTACCTATCTTTTCCAAGTCTTTCCATAATACACACCTATCAGCAGCATCATATGAGCATAAATTATAGAACAAGCAAATGAAACCTTAGAGCTGCAAGAAGTAGCAACACAGTGCACTAACTGATCAGTGCAGAATCTGATGTCCACCTCAAAAACTCTAGGGTCCCAAGCAATGATAATTCTACCCCTTCCATGCCATGGTAAGTTTGTAGTGATATTCCAACCTGGAAATAAGTTTAGATACAAGGCCCCCAATTTATGTGCCCTGATCTTGGTTGCAAGGAGACAAACAAGCTTAGATTTATGTAAAGAAATAAGGTTCTTCACCTCTTTCTGCTTAGCTAACTTGTTTATACCCCTTACATTCCAGCAAATGATATTATCCATTCACAATAGGGGAATTCAACCCCTTATCAATTAACTCATCATTACCTCTGTCATCAGGGAGGGTATCTGCAGTAGCAACTTCAGAAGGTACCTGTTGTAGCACCTCAAATCTATTGGGACTTGTCTGGCTTGTACTGACAGTAGCTTTGGCATTAGGAGTTTGCTGTTTTTTAAATTTACTGGAGACTGGTCTGAAACCTTCCTCATCAACCAACAGCTCTTGGTTCAATTTAGGGTTCACTTTGGGTCTCCATTCCTGCTTCTTTCTAACAATCCTACAATCATCACCTGTATGGCTTATCTTCTTGCAATGCTTGCAAATTTCAGGTTTCCACTCATATTCAATAATCTGATTGAGAGGTACACCATGTTCATTCAAGAAAGATACAGAGTCAGGATAAACCTGATCCACCAACACTTCCACCAGCACTCTTGCATACATCAACCTATCTCTCTTCTCTGTAGCTTGATCAACCTTTACAAAGTCACCTAAAGCCTGTACTATTTTGGTAAGGCTTCGACCTCCCCAATATTTCACATTTAGCTTTGGGAGTTTAACCCAAATAGGGACCTTTTTCACCACTTGGTCACCAATATCAGCATCAATGTCCCATGATTTGACAATCAAAGGTTTAGAATCAAAGCTGAAATGGCCAGTAAGAGCCAAATTTTTTCCACCCAAGTCACTAAATCTCACCATAATAGTCCCCTTGCCAACTTGAGCAATCTTATCAATGCCCATTTTTCCCCAAATCCTCTTCAGAAACCCTTCCATTACAGAAAAAGGTGGATTAGCTCCTACCACAAAACAGAAAATGGCTGTTTGCCAATAGTCTACCTCCTCAGCAACATCATCTAGTTCTATTTTAGGTAACTGCTCCATTTGAGGAGGCTGCTCATCTATAACATTCAGCTTACTGAAGCTCTTCTTCCCAGTGTTCATCTCTACACTAACAGCAGAGCCAAATAAAATGTTCTTACTAGGATTGCTATGCTTGAACTTACCTCTAGAAACTGAGGCATGATCACCATTGTTGGATTTCAGAGCTGAAACCCATTCTAAGAACCTTCTCAGAGCTTGAGGGTTAACTTCATCCCCATCAGAATGTATAATAGGCGTATCTGGATTGAACTCCTCATCACTTGTAATGTCAAGATCAGAAATGTCTTCCTCTTCCTCAGTCAGTTTGCCTTTCTGCTTCAGATCAATGGAGGTTTTAGCTATGGAATCAGAGTCTACTTTGCTTCGTGCATTCTTTCTCTTTGGGGGTCTGCCTCTCTTGCCCCCTACCATGGCTTCCACAGATGGTGGAGGTGGGAAGGAGAAATCGCCTCAGAAGAGAGAGAACTTTCTATTTTTAGAAACTTCTGAAACCTTTTTTTCCACCAACGTAGACTGAGTGCCGTTAAGGAGCATATGTGACTCAAAACCACCTCATACGACCGCCTTTTTGCCCCATATTTTGCATTCCATATTTTTTTGGTTATTGAAACCTACAAAAAATATCGTCTCAATCTGGAATCCTTTTTTTCCACCAACGTAGACTGAGTGCCGTTAAGGAACATATGTGACTCAAAACCACCTCATACGACAGCCATTTTGCCCCTTATTTGGCATTCCATATTTTATTGGTTATTGAAACCTACTACAAAATTTTCGTCTGAATCTGAAAACTTTTTTTTGAAACCTTTTTTTCCACCAACGTAGACTGAGTGTCGTTAAGGAGCATATGTGACTCAAAACCACCTCATACGATCGCCTTTTTGCCCCATATTTGGCATTCCATATTTTTTTGGTTATTGAAACCTACTTCAAAAATTTAGTCTCAATCTGGAAACTTATTTTTCCACCAACGTAGACTGAGTGCCGTTAAGGAGCATATGTGACTCAAAACTAGACCTGGCAAAGCTGACCCGACCCGAACGACCTGACCCGAGACCCTAAATTGACCCGAAATCGATGACCCGACCCAAAATTTGACTAGACCCGAGACCGACCCGAATAATATATCTATTCATAATTTTTAAATTTCACGTAAATCCTCGACATAATTTAAAGTAAAGCCAGTATAAAGGTGGTGCTCTAATACCAATTCCCCCTTAAGCCTAATACGTCCAATTCCTCGATCAACGATCAAGAACTTTGTATCGTTGTTGGGGGCCTGGGGCAACGAGCCGAAAATGGACCCGACCCGACCCGAAAATTGACCTAATCCGAAACTGAAAGCGACATACCCGAAACCCGACCCGACCCGACCCGAAACTGAGATGCCCGAAACCCGACCCGAAATGGAATACCCGAAGCAGACCTGACCCGAAATTGACACGACCCGACCCGAAATTGACCCGAAGTCAAGCTGAAACGAAAGTGACCCGACCCAGACCAGACCCGAACGACCCGATTACCACCTATACTCAAAACAACCTCATACGACCGCATTTTTGCCCCATATTTGGCATTCCATATTTTTTGGTTATTGAAACCAACTTCAAAAATTTCGTCTCAATCTGGAAACTTTTTTTTCCACCAACGTAGACTGAGTGCGGTTAAGGAGCATATGTGACTCAAAACCACCTCATACGACCGCCTTTTTGCCCCTTATTTGGCATTTCATATTTTGTTGGTTATTGAACCTACTACAAAAATTTCGTCTCAATAAGGAAACTTTTTTTTAAAACCTTTTTTTCCATCAACGTAGACCGAGTGACGTTAAGGAGCATATGTGACTCAAACCACCTCATACGACAGCCTTTTTGCACCATATTTTGCTCTCCATTTTTTTTGGTTATTGAAACCTACTAGAAAATTTTCGTCTCAATCTGGAAACTTTTATTTGAAACATTTTTTTCCACCAACGTAGACTGAGTGCCGTTAAGGAGCATATATGACTCAAAACCACCTCATACGACTGCCTTTTTGCCCCATATTTGGCATTCCATTTTTTTTGGTTATTGAAACCTACTAAAAAAAATTCGTCTCAATCTGGAATCTTTTTTTTCCACCAACGTAGACTGACTGCCGCTAAGGAACATATGTGACTCAAAACCACCTCATACGACAGCCATTTTGCCCCTTATTTGGCCTTCCATATTTTATTGGTTATTAAAACCTACTACAAAAATTTTGTCTGAATCTGGAAACTTTTTTTTGAAACCTTTTTTTCCACCAACGTAGACTGAGTGTCGTTAAGTAGCATATGTGACTCAAAACCACCTCATACGACCGCCTTTTTGCCCCATATTTGGCATTCCATATTTTGTTGGTTATTGAAACCTACTACAAATATTTCATCTCAATAAGGAAACTTTTTTTTGAAACCTTTTTTTCAATCAACGTAGACTGAGTGCCGTTAAGGAGCATATGTGACTCAAAACCACCGCATACGACCTCCTTTTTGCCCCATATTTGGCATTCCATATTTTTTTGGTTATTGAAACTTACTAGAAAAATTTCGTCTCAATCTGGAAACTTTTTTTCCCACCACTGTATACCGAGTGCCGTTAAGGTGCATATGTGACTCAAAACCACCTCATACGATCGCCTTTTTGCCCCATATTTGGCATTCCATATTTTTTTGGTTATTGAAACCTACTTCAAAAATTTCGTCTCAATCTGGAAACCTATTTTTCCACCAACGTAGACTGAGTGCCGTTAAAGAGCATATGTGACTCAAAACTAGACCTGGCAAAGCTGACCCGACCCGAACGACCTGACCCGAGACCCGAAATTGACCCGAAATCGATGACCCGAAATCGATGACCCGAAACCAACCCGATACCCGTAATGACCCGACCCGACCCATACCTGACCCGAAATATGCTGACCCGAGAATGACCCGACCCGAAAACTGACCCGACCAGAGATTGACCCGACCCAAAAATTGACCAGACCCGAGACCGACCCGAATAATATATCTATTCATAATTTTTAAATTTCACGTAAATCCTCGACATAATTTCAAGTAAAGCAAGTATAAAGGTGGTGCTCTAATACCAATTCCCCCTTAAGCCTAATACGTCCAATTCCTCGATCAACGATCAAGAACTTTGTATAGTTTTTGGGGGCCTGGGGCAACGAGCCGAAAATGGACCCGACCCGACCCAAAAATTGACCTAATCCGAAACTGAAAGCGACATACCCGAAACCCGACCCGGCCCAAAACTTACATACCCGAAACCCGACCCTACCCGAAATGGAATACCAGAAGCAGACCTGACCCGAAATTGACCCAACCCGACCCGAAATTGACCCGAAGTCAAGCTGACCCGAAAGTGACCCGACCCAAATTGACCCGACCCAGACACGACCCGGATGACCCGATTGCCACCTATACTCAAAACCACCTCATACGACCGCCTTTTTGCCCCATATTTTGCACTCAATTTTTTTTTGGTTATTGAAACCTCCTGAAAATTTTCGTCTCAATCTGAAAACTATTTTTGAAACAATTTTTTCCATCAACGTAGACTGAGTGTCGTTAAGGAGCATATGTGACTCTAAACCACCACATACGACCGCCTTTTTGCACCATATTTTGCACTCCATTTTTTTTTGGTTATTGAAACGTACTAGAAAATTTTCATCTCAATCTGGAAACTTTTTTTTGAAACCTTTTTTTCCACCAACGTAGACTGAGTGCCGTTAAGGAGCATATGTGACTCAAAACCACCTCATACGACTGCCTTTTTGCCCCATATTTTGCATTCCATATTTTTTTGGTTATTGAAACCTACTAAAAAAATATCGTCTCAATCTGGAATCCTTTTTTTCCACCAACGTACACTGAGTGCCGTTAAGGAACATATGTGACTCAAAACAACCTCATACGACAGCCATTTTGCCCCTTATTTGGCATTCCATATTTTATTGGTTCTTGAAATCTACTACAAAAATTTTGTCTGAATCTGAAAACTTTTTTTTGAAACCTTTTTTTCCACCAACGTAGACTGAGTGTCGTTAAGGAGCATATGTGACTCAAAACCACCTCATACGATCGCCTTTTTGCCCCATATTTGGCATTCCATATTTTTTTGGTTATTGAAACCTACTTCAAAAATTTAGTCTCAATCTGGAAACTTATTTTTCCACCAACGTAGACTGAGTGCCGTTAAGGCGCATATGTGACTCAAAACTAGACCTGGCAAAGCTGACCCGACCCGAACGACCCGACCCAAATGACCCGAACTGAGACCCGAAATCAACCCGATACCCGAAATGACCCGACCCGAACCATACCCGACCCGAAATATGCTGACCCGAGATTGACCCGACCCGAAAATTAACCCGACCCGAGATTGACCCGACCCGAATATATCTATTCATAATTTTTAAATTTCACGTAAATCCCGGACATAATTTCAATTAAAGCCAATATAAAGGTGGTGCTCTGATACCAATTCCCCCTTAAACCTAATACGTCTAATTCCTCGATCAACGATCAAGAACTTTGTATCGTTGTTGGGGGCCTGGGGCAACGACCCGAAAATTGACCCGACCCGACCCGAAAATTGACCTAACCCGAAACTGAAAGCGATATACCCGAAACCCGACCCGACCCGAAACTGACATACCCGAAACCCGACCCGACCCGAAATGGAATACCCGAAGTTGACCCGACCCGAAATTGACCCTACTCGACCTAAAAATGACCCGAAGTCAAGCTGACCCGAAAGTGACCCGACCCGAATTGACCCGACCCGAACGACCCGATTGCCACCTATACTCAAAACTAGACCTGGCAAAGCAGACCCGACCCGAACGACCTGACCGGAGACCCGAAATTGACCCGAAATCGATGACCCGACCCAAAATTTGACCAGACCCGAGACCGACCCGAATAATATATCTATTCATAATTTTTCAATTTCACGTAAATCCTCGACATAATTTCAAGTAAAGCCAGTATAAAGGTGGTGCTCTAATACCAATTCCCCCTTAAGCCTAATACGTCCAATTCCTCGATCAACGATCAAGAACTTTGTATCGTTGTTGGGGGCCTGGGGCAACGAGCCGAAAATGGACCCTACCCGACCCGAAAATTGACCTAATCCGAAACTGAAAGCGACATACCTGAAACCCGACCCGAAACTGACATACCCGAAACCCGACCGAAATGGAATACCCGAAGCAGACCTGACCCGAAATTGACCCAAAGTCAAGCGGAAACGAAAGTGACGCGACCCAAATTGACCCGACCCAGACCAGACCCGAACGACCCGATTGCCACCTATACTCAAAACCACCTCATACGACCGCATTTTTGCCCCATATTTGGCATTCCATATTTTTTGGTTATTGAAACCAACTTCAAAAATTTCGTCTCAATCTGGAAACCTTTTTTTCCACCAACGTAGACTGAGTGAGGTTAAGGAGCATATGTGACTCAAAACCACCTCATACGACCGCCTTTTTGCCCCATATTTGGCATTCCATATTTTTTTATTATTGAAACCAACTTCAAAAATTTCGTCTCAATCTGGAAACTTTTTTTTCCACCAACGTAGACTGAGTGAGGTTAAGGAGCATATGTGACTCAAAACCACCTCATACGACCGCCTTTTTGCCCCATATTTTGCATTCCATATTTTTTTGGTTATTGAAACCTACTAAAAAAATATCGTCTCAATCTGGAATCCTTTTTTTCCACTAACGTAGACTGAGTGCCGTTAAGGAACATATGTGACTCAAAACCACCTCATACGACAGCCATTTTGCCCCTTATTTGGCATTCCATATTTTATTGGTTATTGAAACCTACTACAAAAATTTCGTCTGAATCTGAAAACTTTTTTTTGAAACCTTTTTTTCCACCAACGTAGACTGAGTGTCGTTAAGGAGCATATGTGACTCAAAACTACCTCATACGATCGCCTTTTTGCCCCATATTTGGCATTCCATATTTTTTTGGTTATTGAAACCTACTTCAAAAATTTACTCTCAATCTGGAAACTTATTTTTCCACCAACGTAGACTGAGTGCCGTTAAGGAGCATATGTGACTCAAAACTAGACCTGGCAAAGCTGACCCGACCCGAACGACCTGACCCGAGACGCTAAATTGACCCGAAATCGATGACCCGACCCAAAATTTTACCAGACCCGAGACCGTCCTGAATAATATATATATTCTTAATTTTTAAATTTCACGTAAATCCTCGACATAATTTCAAGTAAAGCCAGTATAAAGGTGGTGCTCTAATACCAATTCCCCCTTAAGCCTAATACGTCCAATTCCTCGATCAACGATCAAGAACTTTGTATCGTTGTTGGGGGCCTGGGGCAACGAGCCGAAAATGGACCCGACCCGACCCGAAAATTGACTGAATCCGAAACTGAAAGCGACATACCTGAAACCCGACCCGACCCGAAACTAACTTACCCGAAACCCGACCCGACCCGAAATGGAATACCCGAAGCAGACCTGACCCGAAATTGACACGACCTGACCCGAAATTGACCCGAAGTCAAGCTGAAACGAAAGTGACCCGACCCAGACCAGACCCGAACGACCCGATTGCCACCGATACTCAAAACCACCTCATACGACCGCATTTTTGCCCCATATTTGGCATTCCATATTTTTTGGTTATTGAAACCAACTTCAAAAATTTCGTCTCAATCTGGAAACTTTTTTTTCCACCAACGTAGACTGAGTGCGGTTAAGGAGCATATGTGACTCAAAACCACCTCATACGACCGCCTTTTTGCCCCTTATTTGGCATTCCATATTTTGTTGGTTATTGAACCTACTACAAAAATTTCGTCTCAATAAGGAAACTTTTTTTAAAACCTTTTTTTCCATCAACGTAGACCGAGTGACGTTAAGGAGCATATGTGACTCAAACCACCTCATACGACCGCCTTTTTGCACCATATTTTGCACTCCATTTTTTTTTGGTTATTGAAACCTACTAGAAAATTTTCGTCTCAATCTGGAAACTTTTATTTGAAACATTTTTTTCCACCAACGTAGACTGAGTGCCGTTAAGGAGCATATATGACTCAAAACCACCTCATACGACCGCCTTTTTGCCCCATATTTGGCATTAAATTTTTTTTGGTTATTGAAACCTACTAAAAAAAATTCGTCTCAATCTGGAATCTTTTTTTTCCACCAACGTAGACTGACTGCCGCTAAGGAACATATGTGACTCAAAACCACCTCATACGACAGCCATTTTGCCCCTTATTTGGCATTCCATATTTTTTTGGTTATTAAAACCTACTTCAAAAATTTTGTCTGAATCTGGAAACTTTTTTTTGAAACCTTTTTTTCCACCAACGTAGACCGAGTGTCGTTAAGTAGCATATGTGACTCAAAACCACCTCATACGACCGCCTTTTTGCCCCGTATTTGGCATTCCATATTTTGTTGGTTATTGAAACCTACTACAAATATTTCATCTCAATAAGGAAACTTTTTTTTGAAACCTTTTTTTCAATAACGTAGACTGAGTGCCGTTAAGGAGCATATGTGACTCAAAACCACCTCATACGACCTCCTTTTTGCCCCATATTTGGCATTCCATATTTTTTTGGTTATTGAAACTTACTAGAAAAATTTCGTCTCAAGCTGGAAACTTTTTTTCCCACCACTGTAGACCGAGTGCCGTTAAGGAGCATATGTGACTCAAAACCACCTCATACGACCGCCTTTTTGCCCCATATTTGGCATTCCATATTTTGTTGGTTATTGAAACCTACTACAAAATTTTCGTCTCAATAAGGAAACTTTTTTTTGAAACCTTTTTTTCCATAAACGTAGACTGAGTGCCGTTAAGGAGCATATGTGACTCAAAACCACCTCATACGATCGCCTTTTTGCCCCATATTTGGCATTCCATATTTTTTTGGTTATTGAAACCTACTTCAAAAATTTCGTCTCAATCTGGAAACCTATTTTTCCACCAACGTAGACTGAGTGCCGTTAAGGAGCATATGTGACTCAAAACTAGACCTGGCAAAGCTGACCCGACCCGAACGACCTGACCCGAGACCCGAAATTGACCCGAAATCGATGACCCGAAATCGATGACCCGAAACCAACCCGATACCCGTAATGACCCGACCCGACCCATACCCGACCCGAAATATGCTGACCCGAGATTGACCCGACCCGAAAATTGACCCGACCTGAGATTGACCCGACCCAAAAATTGACCAGACCCGAGACTGACCCGAATAATATATCTATTCATAATTTTTAAATTTCACGTAAATCCTCGACATAATTTCAAGTAAAGCAAGTATAAAGGTGGTGCTCTAATACCAATTCCCCCTTAAGCCTAATACGTCCAATTCCTCGATCAACGATCAAGAACTTTGTATCGTTTTTGGGGGCCTGGGGCAACGAGCCGAAAATGGACCCGACCCGACCCAAAAATTGACCTAATCCGAAACTGAAAGCGACATACCCGAAACCCGACCCGACCCGAAACTAACATACCCGAAACCCGACCCGACCCGAAATGGAATACCCGAAGCAGACCTGACCCGAAATTGACCCAACCGACCCGAAATTGACCCGAAGTCAAGCTGACCCGAAAGTGACCCGACCCAAATTGACCCGACTCAGACACGACCCGGACGACCCGATTGCCACCTATACTCAAAACCACCTCATACGAGCGCCTTTTTGGCCCATATTTTGCACTCAATTTTTTTTTGATTATTAAAACCTACTAGAAAATTTTCGTCTCAATCTGGAAACTTTTTTTGAAATAATTTTTTCCACCAACGTAGACTGAGTGTCGTTAAGGAGCATATGTGACTCTAAACCACCTCATACGACCGCCTTTTTGCCCGATATTTGGCATTCCATATTTTGTAGGTTATTGAAACCTACTACAAAAATTTCGTCTCAATAAGGAAACTTTTTTTTGAAACCTTTTTTTCCATCAACGTAGACTGAGTGCCGTTAACGAGCATATGTGACTCAAAACCACCTCATACGACCGCCGTTTTTCCCCTTATTTGGCATTCCATATTTTGTTGGTTATTGAACCTACTACAAAAATTTCGTCTCAATAACGAAACTTTTTTTTGAACTTTTTTTCCATCAACGTAGACTGACTGACGTTAAGGAGCATATGTGACTCAAAACCACCTCATACGACCGCCTTTTTGCACCATATTTTGCACTCCATTTTTTTTTGGTTATTGAAAGCTACTAGAAAAATTTCGTCTCAATCTGGAAACTTTTTTTTGAAACATTTTTTTCCACCAACGTAGACTGAGTGCCGTTAAGGAGCATATGTGACTCAAAACCACCTCATACGACCGCCTTTTTGCCCTTTATTTGGCATTCCATATTTTTTTGTTTTTGAAACCTACTACAAAAATTTAGTCTCAATAAGGAAACTTTTTTTTGAAACCTTTTTTTCCATCAACGTAGACTGAGTGCCGTTAAGGAGCATATGTGACTCAAAACCACCTCATACGACCTCCTTTTTGCCCCATATTTGGCATTCCATATTTTTTTGTTTATTGAAACCTAATAGAAAATTTTCGTCTCAATCTGGAAACTTTTTTTTCCACCACTGTAGCCTGAGTGCCGTTAAGGAGCATTTGTGACTCAAAACCACCTCATACGACCGCCTTTTTGCCCTTTATTTGGCATTCCATATTTTTTTCGTATTTGAAACCTACTACAAAAATTTCGTCTTAATAAGAAAACTTTTTTTTGAAACCTTTTTTTCCATCAACGTAGACTAAGTGACGTTACGGAGCATATGTGACTCAAAACCACCTCATACGACCGCCATTTTGCCCCTTATTTGGCATTCCATATTTTTTTGGTTATTGAAACCTACTAAAAAAATATCGTCTCAATCTGGAATCCTTTTTTTCCACTAACGTAGACTGAGTGCCGTTAAGGAACATATGTGACTCAAAACCACCTCATACGACAGCCATTTTGCCCCTTATTTGGCATTCCATATTTTATTGGTTATTGAAACCTACTACAAAAATTTCGTCTGAATCTGAAAACTTTTTTTTGAAACCTTTTTTTCCACCAACGTAGACTGAGTGTCGTTAAGGAGCATATGTGACTCAAAACCACCTCATACGATCGCCTTTTTGCCCCATATTTGGCATTCCATATTTTTTTGGTTATTGAAACCTACTTCAAAAATTTAGTCTCAATCTGGAAACTTATTTTTCCACCAACGTAGACTGAGTGCCGTTAAGGAGCATATGTGACTCAAAACTAGACCTGGCAAAGCTGACCCGACCCGAACGACCTGACCCGAGACGCTAAATTGACCCGAAATTGATGACCCGACCCAAAATTTGACCAGACCCGAGACCGACCTGAATAATATATCTATTCTTAATTTTTAAATTTCACGTAAATCCTCGACATAATTTCAAGTAAAGCCAGTATAAAGGTGGTGCTCTAATACCAATTCCCCCTTAAGCCTAATACGTCCAATTCCTCGATCAACGATCAAGAACTTTGTATCGTTGTTGGGGGCCTGGGGCAACTAGCCGAAAATGGACCCGACCCGACCCGAAAATTGACCTAATCCGAAACTGAAAGCGACATACCTGAAACCCGACCCGACCCGAAACTGAGATGCCCGAAACCCGACCCGATCCGAAATGGAATACCCGAAGCAGACCTGACCCGAAATTGACACGACCCGACCCGAAATTGACCCGAAGTCAAGCTGAAACGAATGTGACCCGACCCAGACCAGACCCGAACGACCCGATTGCCACCTATACTCAAAACCACCTCATACGACCGCATTTTTGCCCCATATTTGGCATTCCATATTTTTTGGTTATTGAAACCAACTTCAAAAATTTCGTCTCAACCTGGAAACTTTTTTTCCACCAACGTAGACTGAGTGCGGTTAAGGAGCATATGTGACTCAAAACCACCTCATACGACCGCCTTTTTGCCCCTTATTTGGCATTCCATATTTTGTTGGTTATTGAACCTACTACAAAAATTTCGTCTCAATAAGGAAACTTTTTTTTAAACCTTTTTTTCCATCAACGTAGACCGAGTGACGTTAAGGAGCATATGTGACTCAAACCACCTCATACGACCGCCTTTTTGCACCATATTTTGCACTCCATTTTTTTTTGGTTATTGAAACCTACTAGAAAATTTTCGTCTCAATCTGGAAACCCGACCCGACCCGAAATGGAATACCCGAAGCAGACCTGACCCGAAATTGACCCAACCCGACCCGAAATTGACCCGAAGTCAAGCTGACCCGAAAGTGACCCGACCCAAATTGACCCGACTCAGACACGACCCGGACGACCCGATTGCCACCTATACTCAAAACCACCTCATACGAGCGCCTTTTTGGCCCATATTTTGCACTCAATTTTTTTTTGATTATTGAAACCTACTAGAAAATTTTCGTCTCAATCTGGAAACTTTTTTTGAAACAATTTTTTCCACCAACGTAGACTGAGTGTCGTTAAGGAGCATATGTGACTCTAAACCACCTCATACGACCGCCTTTTTGCCCGATATTTGGCATTCCATATTTTGTAGGTTATTGAAACCTACTACAAAAATTTCGTATCAATAAGGAAACTTTTTTTTGAAACCTTTTTTTCCATCAACGTAGACTGAGTGCCGTTAACGAGCATATGTGACTCAAAACCACCTCATACGACCACCGTTTTTCCCCTTATTTGGCATTCCATATTTTGTTGGTTATTGAACCTACTACAAAAATTTCGTCTCAATAACGAAACTTTTTTTTGAACTTTTTTTCCATCAACGTAGACTGACTGACGTTAAGGAGCATATGTGACTCAAAACCACCTCATACGACCGCCTTTTTGCACCATATTTTGCACTCCATATTTTCTTGGTTATTGAAACCTACTAGAATAATTTCGTCTCAATCTGGAAACTTTTTTTTGAAACCTTTTTTCCATCAACGCAGATTATGTGCCGTTAAGGAGCATATGTGACTTAAAACCACCTCATACGACCGCCTTTTTTCCCCATATTTGGCATTCCATATTTTTTTGGTTATTGAAACCTACTAGAAAATATTCGTCTCAATCTGCAAACTTTTTTTTGAAACCTTTATTTCCATCAACGTAGATTGAGTGCCGTTAAGGAGCATATGTGACTCAAAACAACCTCATACGACCGCCTTTTTGCCCCATATTTTGCATTTCATTATTAAAACCTAATAAAAAAAATTCTTCTCAATCTAGAAACTTTTTGTTTGGAAATATTTTTTTTTCATCCAAGTAGACTGAGTGCCGTTAAAGAGCATATATGACTCAACACCACCTCAAACGACCGCCTTTTTGCCCCATATTTGGCATTCCATATTTTTTTGTTTATTGAAACCTAATAGAAAATTTTCGTCTCAATCTGGAAACTTTTTTTCCACCACTGTAGACTGAGTGCCGTTAAGGAGCATTTGTGACTCAAAACCACCTCATACGACCGCCTTTTTGCCCTTTATTTGGCATTCCATATTTTTTTCGTATTTGAAACCTACTACAAAAATTTCGTCTTAATAAGAAAACTTTTTTTTGAAACCTTTTTTCCCATCAACGTAGACTAAGTGACGTTACGGAGCATATGTGACTCAAAACCACCTCATACGACCGACATTTTGCCCCTTATTTGGCATTCCATATTTTTTTGGTTATTGAAACCTACTAAAAAAATATCGTCTCAATCTGGAATCCTTTTTTTCCACTAACGTAGACTGAGTGCCGTTAAGGAACATATGTGACTGAAAACCACCTCATACGACAGCCATTTTGCCCCTTATTTGGCATTCCATATTTTATTGGCTATTGAAACCTACTACAAAAATTTCGTCTGAATCTGAAAACTTTTTTTTGAAACCTTTTTTTCCACCAACGTAGACTGAGTGTCGTTAAGGAGCATATGTGACTCAAAACCACCTCATACGATCGCCTTTTTGCCCCATATTTGGCATTCCATATTTTTTTGGTTATTGAAACCTACTTCAAAAATTTAGTCTCAATCTGGAAACTTATTTTTCCACCAACGTAGACTGAGTGCCGTTAAGGAGCATATGTGACTCAAAACTAGACCTGGCAAAGCTGACCCGACCCGAACGACCTGACCCGAGACGCTAAATTGACCCGAAATCGATGACCCGACCCAAAATTTGACCAGACCCGAGACCGACCTGAATAATATATCTATTCTTAATTTTTAAATTTCACGTAAATCCTCGACATAATTTCAAGTAAAGCCAGTATAAAGGTGGTGCTCTAATACCAATTCCCCCTTAAGCCTAATACGTCCAATTCCTCGATCAACGATCAAGAACTTTGTATCGTTGTTGGGGACCTGGGGCAACGAGCCGAAAATGGACCCGACCCGACCCGAAAATTGACCTAATCCGAAACTGAAAGCGACATATCTGAAACCCGACCCGACCCGAAACTGAGATGCCCGAAACCCGACCCGACCCGAAATGGAATACCCGAAGCAGACCTGACCCGAAATTGACACGACCCGACCCGAAATTGACCCGAAGTAAAGCTGAAACGAATGTGACCCGACCCAGACAAGACCCGAACGACCCGATTGTCACCTATACTCAAAACCACCTCATACGACCGCATTTTTGCCCCATATTTGGCATTCCATATTTTTTGGTTATTAAAACCAACTTCAAAAATTTCGTCTCAATCTGGAAACTTTTTTTTCCACCAACGTAGACTGAGTGCGGTTAAGGAGCATATGTGACTCAAAACCACCTCATACGACCGCCTTTTTGCCCCTTATTTGGCATTCCATATTTTGTGGGTTATTGAACCTACTACAAAAATTTCGTCTCAATAAGGAAACTTTTTTTTAAACCTTTTTTTCCATCAACGTAGACCGAGTGACGTTAAGGAGCATATGTGACTCAAACCACCTCATACGACCGCCTTTTTGCACCATATTTTGCACTCCATTTTTTTTTGGTTATTGAAACCTACTAGAAAATTTTCGTCTCAATCTGGAAACTTTTATTTGAAACATTTTTTTCCACCAACGTAGACTGAGTGCCGTTAAGGAGCATATATGACTCAAAACCACCTCATACGACCGCCTTTTTGCCCCATATTTGGCATTAAATTTTTTTTGGTTATTGAAACCTACTAAAAAAAATTCGTCTCAATCTGGAATCTTTTTTTTCCACCAACGTAGACTGACAGCCGCTAAGGAACATATGTGACTCAAAACCACCTCATACGACAGCCATTTTGCCCCTTATTTGGCATTCCATATTTTTTTGGTTATTAAAACCTACTTCAAAAATTTTGTCTGAATCTGGAAACTTTTTTTTGAAACCTTTTTTTCCACCAACGTAGACTGAGTGTCGTTAAGTAGCATATGTGACTCAAAACCACCTCATACGACCGCCTTTTTGCCCCGTATTTGGCATTCCATATTTTGTTGGTTATTGAAACCTACTACAAATATTTCATCTCAATAAAGAAACTTTTTTTTGAAACCTTTTTTTCAATCAACGTAGACTGAGTGCCGTTAAGGAGCATATGTGACTCAAAACCACCTCATACGACCTCCTTTTTGCCCCATATTTGGCATTCCATATTTTTTTGGTTATTGAAACTTACTAGAAAATTTTCGTCTCAATCTGGAAACTTTTTTTCCCACCACTGTAGACCGAGTGCCGTTAAGGAGCATATGTGACTCAAAACCACCTCATACGACCGCCTTTTTGCCCCATATTTGGCATTCCATATTTTGTTGGTTATTGAAACCTACTACAAAATTTTCGTCTCAATAAGGAAACTTTTTTTTGAAACCTTTTTTTCCATAAACGTAGACTGAGTGCCATTAAGGAGCATATGTGACTCAAAACCACCTCATACGATCGCCTTTTTGCCCCATATTTGGCATTCCATATTTTTTTGGTTATTGACCTACTTCAAAAATTTCGTCTCAATCTGGAAACCTATTTTTCCACCAACGTAGACTGAGTGCCGTTAAGGAGCATATGTGACTCAAAACTAGACCTGGCAAAGCTGACCCGACCCGAAGGACCTGACCCGAGACCCGAAATTGACCCGAAATCGATGACCCGAAATCGATGACCCGAAACCAACCCGATACCCGTAATGACCCGACCCGACCCATACCCGACCCGAAATATGCTGACCCGAGATTGACCCGACCTGAAAATTAACCCGACCTGAGATTGACCCGACCCAAAAATTGACCAGACCCGAGACCGACCCGAATAATATATCTATTCATAATTTTTAAATTTCACGTAAATCCTCGACATAATTTCAAGTAAAGCAAGTATAAAGGTGGTGCTCTAATACCAATTCCCCCTTAAGCCTAATACGTCCAATTCCTCGATCAACGATCAAGAAAATTTTCGTCTCAATCTGGAAACTTTTTTTGAAACAATTTTTTCCACCAACGTAGACTGAGTGTCGTTAAGGAGCATATGTGACTCTAAACCACCTCATACGACCGCCTTTTTGCCCGATATTTGGCATTCCATATTTTGTAGGTTATTGAAACCTACTACAAAAATTTCGTCTCAATAAGGAAACTTTTTTTTGAAACCTCTTTTTCCATCAACGTAGACTGAGTGCCGTTAACGAGCATATGTGACTCAAAACCAACTCATACGACCGCCGTTTTTCCCCTTATTTGGCATTCCATATTTTGTTGGTTATTGAACCTACTACTAAAATTTCGTCTCAATAACGAAACTTTTTTTTGAACTTTTTTTCCATCAACGTAGACTGACTGACGTTAAGGAGCATATGTGACTCAAAACCACCTCATACGACCGCCTTTTTGCACCATATTTTGCACTCCATTTTTTTTTGGTTATTGAAAGCTACTAGAAAATTTTCGTCTCAATCTGGAAACTTTTTTTTGAAACATTTTTTTCCACCAACGTAGACTGAGTGCTGTTAAGGAGCATATGTGACTCAAAACCACCTCATACGACCGCCTTTTTGCCCTTTATTTGGCATTCCATATTTTTTTGGTTTTTGAAACCTACTACAAAAATTTAGTCTCAATAAGGAAACTTTTTTTTGAAAACTTTTATTCCATCAACGTAGACTGAGTGCCGTTAAGGAGCATATGTGACTCAAAACCACCTCATACGACCTCCTTTTTGCCCCATATTTGGCATTCCATATTTTTTTGTTTATTGAAACCTACTAGAAAATTTTCGTCTCAATCTGGAAACTTTTTTTTCCACCACTGTAGACTGAGTGTCGTTAAGGAGCATTTGTGACTCAAAACCACCTCATACGACCGCCTTTTTGCCCTTTATTTGGCATTCCATATTTTTTTTGGTTTTTGAAACCTACTACAAAAATTTCGTCTTAATAAGAAAACTTTTTTTTGAAAACTTTTTTTCCATCAACGTAGACTAAGTGACGTTAAGGAGCATATGTGACTCAAAACCACCTCATACGACCGCCATTTTGCCCCTTATTTGGCATTCCATATTTTATTGGTTATTGAAACCTACTACAAAAATTTCGTCTAATCTGGAAACTTTTTTTTGAAACCTTTTTTTCCATCAACGTAGACTGAGTGCCGTTAAGGAGCATATGTGACTCAAAACCACCTCATACGACCGCCTTTTTACCCCTTATTTGGCATTCCTTATTTTTTTGGTTATTGAAACCTACTAAATTTTTTTTGTCTCAATCTGGAATCCTTTTTTTCCACCAACGTAGACTGAGTGACGTTAAGGAGCATATGTGACCCAAAACCACCTCATACGACCGCCTTTTTGCACCATATTTTGAACTCCATTTTTTTTTGGTTATTGAAACCGACTAGAAAATTTTCGTCTCAATCTGGAAACTTTTTTTTGAAATTTTTTTTCCACCAACGTAGACTGAGTGCCGTTAAGGAGCATATGTGACTCAAAACCACCTCATACTACCGCCTTTTTGGCCCATTTTTGGCATTGCATATTTTTTTGGTTATTGAAACCTACTACAAAAATTTTGTCTCAATCTGGAATCCTTTTTTTCCACCACCGTAGACTGAGTGCCGTTAAGGAACATATGTGACTAAAAACCACCTCATACGACAGCCATTTTGCCCTTTATTTGGCATTCCATATTTTATTGGTTATTGAAACCTACTACAAAAATTTCGTCTGAATCTGGAAACTTTGTTTTGAAACCTTTTTTTCCACCAACGTAGACTGAGTGTCGTTAAGGAGCATATGTGACTCAAAACCACCTCATACGATCGCCTTTTTGAGCCATATTTGGCATTCCATATTTTTTTGGTTATTGCAACCTACTAAAAAAATTTCGTCTAAATCTGGATTCCTTTTTTTCCACCAACATAGACTTTGTGCCGTTAAGGAACATATGTTACTCAAAACCACCTCATACGACAGCCATTTTGCCCCTTATTTGGCATTCCATATTTTATTGGTTATTGAAAGCTACTACAAAAATTTCGTCTGAATCTGGAAACTTTGTTTTGAAACCTTTTTTTCCACCAACGTAGACTGAGTGTCGTTAAGGAGCATATGTGACTCAAAACCACCTCATACGATCGCCTTTTTGAGCCATATTTGGCATTCCATATTTTTTTGGTTATTGCAACCTACTAAAAAAATTTCGTCTAAATCTGGATTCCTTTTTTTCCACCAACATAGACTTTGTGCCGTTAAGGAACATATGTTACTCAAAACCACCTCATACGACAGCCATTTTGCCCCTTATTTGGCATTCCATATTTTATTGGTTATTGAAAGCTACTACAAAAATTTCGTCTGAATCTGGAAACTTTTTTTTCAAACATTTTTACCAACAACGTAGACTGAGTGTCGTTAAGGAGCATATGTGACTCTAAACCACCTCATACGACCGCCTTTTTGCCCCTTATTTGGCATTCCATAATTTTTTGGTTATTGAAACCAACTACAAAAATTTAGTCTCAATAAGGAAAGTTTTTTTTTAAACCTTTTTTTCCATCAACGTAGACTGAGTGTTGTTAAGGAGCATATGTGACTCAAAACTACCTCATACGACCGCCTTTTTACACCATATTTTGCACTCCATATTTTTTTGGTTATTTAAACCTAGTAGAAAATTTTCGTCTCAATCTGGAAACTATATTTTGAAACCTTTTTTTCCATCAAGGTAGACTGAGCGCAGTTAAGGAGCATATGTGACTCAAAACCACATCATACGACCGCCTTTTTGCCCCTTATTTGACATTCCATATTTTGTTGGTTATTGAAACCTACTTCAAAAATTTAGTCTCAATAAGGAAACTTTTTTTTGAAACCTTTTTTTCCATCAACGTAGACTGAGTGCCGTTAAGGAGCATATGTGACTCAAAACCACCTCATACGACCTCCTTTTTGCCCCATATTTGGCATTCCATATTTTTTTGGTTATTGAAACCTACTAGAAAAATTACGTCTCAATCTGGAAACTTAATTTTCCACCACTGTAGACTGAGTGCCGTTAAGGAGCATATGTGACTCAAACCACCTCATACGACCGCCTTTTTGCACCATATTTTGCACTCCATTTTTTTTGGTTATTGAAACCTACTAGAAAATTTTCGTCTCAATCTGGAAACTTTTATTTGAAACATTTTTTTCCACCAACGTAGACTGAGTGCCGTTAAGGAGCATATATGACTCAAAACAACCTCATACGACCGCCTTTTTGCCCCATATTTGGCATTAAATTTTTTTTGGTTATTGAAACCTACTAAAAAAAATTCGTCTCAATCTGGAATCTTTTTTTTCCACCAACGTAGACTGACTGCCGCTAAGGAACATATGTGACTCAAAACCACCTCATACGACAGCCACTTTGCCCCTTATTTGGCATTCCATATTTTTTTGGTTATTAAAACCTACTTCAAAAATTTTGTCTGAATCTGGAAACTTTTTTTGAAACCTTTTTTTCCACCAACGTAGACTGAGTGTCGTTAAGTAGCATATGTGACTCAAAGCCACCTCATACGACCGCCTTTTTGCCCCGTATTTGGCATTCCATATTTTGTTGGTTATTGAAACCTACTACAAATATTTCATCTCAATAAGGAAACTTTTTTTTGAAACCTTTTTTTCAATCAACGTAGACTGAGTGCCGTTAAGGAGCATATGTGACTCAAAACCACCTCATACGACCTCCTTTTTGCCCCATATTTGGCATCCCATATTTTTTTGGTTATTGAAACTTACTAGAAAAATTTCGTCTCAATCTGGAAACTTTTTTTCCCACCACTGTAGACCGAGTGCCGTTAAGGAGCATATGTGACTCAAAACCACCTCATACGACCGCCTTTTTGCCCCATATTTGGCATTCCATATTTTTTTGGTTATTGAAACCTACTACAAAATTTTCGTCTCAATAAGGAAACTTTTTTTTGAAACCTTTTTTTTCCATAAACGTAGACTGAGTGCCATTAAGGAGCATATGTGACTCAAAACCACCTCATACGATCGCCTTTTTGCCCCATATTTGGCATTCCATATTTTTTTGGTTATTGACCTACTTCAAAAATTTCGTCTCAATCTGGAAACCTATTTTTCCACCAACGTAGACTGAGTGCCGTTAAGGAGCATATGTGACTCAAAACTAGACCTGGCAAAGCTGACCCGACCCGAACGACCTGACCCGAGACCCGAAATTGACCCAAAATCGATGACCCGAAACCAACCCGATACCCGTAATGACCCGACCCGACCCATACCCGACCCGAAATATGCTGACCCGAGATTGACCCGACCCGAAAATTAACCCGACCCAAAAATTGACCAGACCCGAGACCGACCCGAATAATATATCTATTCATAATTTTTAAATTTCACGTAAATCGTCGACATAATTTCAAGTAAAGCAAGTATAAAGGTGGTGCTCTAATACCAATTCCCCCTTAAGCCTAATACGTCCAATTCCTCGATCAACGATCAAGAAAATTTTCGTCTCAATCTGGAAACTTTTTTTGAAACAATTTTTTCCACCAACCTAGACTGAGTGTCGTTAAGGAGCATATGTGACTCTAAACCACCTCATACGACCGCCTTTTTGCCCGATATTTGGCATTCCATATTTTGTAGGTTATTGAAACCTACTACAAAAATTTCGTCTCAATAAGGAAACTTTTTTTTGAAACCTTTTTTTCCATCAACGTAGACTGAGTGCCGTTAACGAGCATATGTGACTCAAAACCACCTCATACGACCGCCGTTTTTCCCCTTATTTGGCATTCCATATTTTGTTGGTTATTGAACCTACTACAAAAATTTCGTCTCAATAACGAAACTTTTTTTTGAACTTTTTTTCCATCAACGTAGACTGACTGACGTTAAGGAGCATATGTGACTCAAAACCACCTCATACGACCGCCTTTTTGCACCATATTTTGCACTCCATTTTTTTTTGGTTATTGAAAGCTACTAGAAAAATTTCGTCTCAATCTGGAAACTTTTTTTTGAAACATTTTTTTCCACCAACGTAGACTGAGTGCCGTTAAGGAGCATATGTGACTCAAAACCACCTCATACGACCGCCTTTTTGCCCTTTATTTGGCATTCCATATTTTTTTGGTTTTTGAAACCTACTACAAAAATTTAGTCTCAATAAGGAAACTTTTTTTTGAAAACTTTTTTTCCATCAACGTAGACTGAGTGCCGTTAAGGAGCATATGTGACTCAAAACCACCTCATACGACCTCCTTTTTGCCCCATATTTGGCATTCCATATTTTTTTGTTTATTGAAACCTACTAGAAAATTTTCGTCTCAATCTGGAAACTTTTTTTCCACCACTGTAGACTGAGTGCCGTTAAGGAGCATTTGTGACTCAAAACCACCTCATACGACCGCCTTTTTGCCCTTTATTTGGCATTCCATATTTTTTTCGTTTTTGAAACCTACTACAAAATTTTCGTCTTAATAAGAAAACTTTTTTTTGAAACCTTTTTTTCCATCAACGTAGACTAAGTGACGTTAAGGAGCATATGTGACTCAAAACCACCTCATACGACCGCCATTTTGCCCCTTATTTGGCATTCCATATTTTATTGGTTATTGAAACCTACTACAAAAATTTCGTCTAATCTGGAAACTTTTTTTTGAAACCTTTTTTTCCATCAACGTAGACTGAGTGCCGTTAAGGAGCATATGTGACTCAAAACCACCTCATACGACCGCCTTTTTACCCCTTATTTGGCATTCCTTATTTTTTTGGTTATTGAAACCTACTAAATTTTTTTTGTCTCAATCTGGAATCCTTTTTTTCCACCAACGTAGACTGAGTGACGTTAAGGAGCATATGTGACCCAAAACCACCTCATACGACCGCCTTTTTGCACCATATTTTGAACTCCATTTTTTTTTGGTTATTGAAACCGACTAGAAAATTTTCGTCTCAATCTGGAAACTTTTTTTTGAAACTTTTTTTTCCACCAACGTAGACTGAGTGCCGTTAAGGAGCATATGTGACTCAAAACCACCTCATACTACCGCCTTTTTGGCCCATTTTTGGCATTGCATATTTTTTTGGTTATTGAAACCTACTACAAAAATTTTGTCTCAATCTGGAATCCTTTTTTTCCACCACCGTAGACTGAGTGCCGTTAAGGAACATATGTGACTAAAAACCACCTCATACGATAGCCATTTTGCCCCTTATTTGGCATTCCATATTTTATTGGTTATTGAAACCTACTACAAAATTTTCGTCTGAATCTGGAAACTTTGTTTTGAAACCTTTTTTTCCACCAACGTAGACTGAGTGTCGTTAAGGAGCATATGTGACTCAAAACCACCTCATACGATCGCCTTTTTGAGCCATATTTGGCATTCCATATTTTTTTGGTTATTGCAACCTACTAAAAAAATTTCGTCTAAATCAGGATTCCTTTTTTTCCACCAACATAGACTTTGTGCCGTTAAGGAACATATGTTACTCAAAACCACCTCATACGACAGCCATTTTGCCCCTTATTTGGCATTCCATATTTTATTGGTTATTGAAAGCTACTACAAAAATTTCGTCTGAATCTGGAAACTTTTTTTTCAAACATTTTTACCAACAACGTAGACTGAGTGTCGTTAAGGAGCATATGTGACTCTAAACCACCTCATACGACCGCCTTTTTGCCCCTTATTTGGCATTCCATAATTTTTTGGTTATTGAAGCCAACTACAAAAATTTAGTCTCAATAAGGAAAGTTTTTTTTCAAACCTTTTTTTCCATCAACGTAGACTGAGTGTTGTTAAGGAGCATATGTGACTCAAAACTACCTCATACGACCGCCTTTTTACACCATATTTTGCACTCCATATTTTTTTGGTTATTGAAACCTAGTAGAAAATTTTCGTCTCAATCTGGAAACTATATTTTGAAACCTTTTTTTCCATCAAGGTAGACTGAGCGCAGTTAAGGAGCATATGTGACTCAAAACCACATCATACGACCGCCTTTTTGCCCCTTATTTTACATTCCATATTTTGTTGGTTATTGAAACCTACTTCAAAAATTTAGTCTCAATAAGGAAACTTTTTTTTGAAACCTTTTTTTCCATCAACGTAGACTGAGTGCCGTTAAGGAGCATATGTGACTCAAAACCACCTCATACGACCTCCTTTTTGCCCCATATTTGGCATTCCATATTTTTTTGGTTATTGAAACCTACTAGAAAAATTACGTCTCAATCTGGAAACTTATTTTTCCACCACTGTAGACTGAGTGCCGTTAAGGAGCATATGTGACTCAAAACCACCTCATACGACCGCCTTTTTGCCCTTTATTTGGCATTCCATATTTTTTTGGTTTTTGAAACCTAGTACAAAAATTTAGGCTAAATAAGGAAACTTTATTTTGTAACCTTTTTTTCCATCAACGTAGACTGAGTGCCGTTAAGGAGCATATGTGACTCAAAACCACCTCATACGACCGCCTTTTTGCCCTTTATTTGGCATTCCATATTTTGTTGGTTATTGAACCTACTACAAAAATTTCGTCTTAATAAGGAAACTTTTTTTGGAAACCTTTTTTTCCATTAACGTAGACTGAGTGACGTTAAGGAGCATATGTGCCTCAAAACCACCTCATACGACCGCCTTTTTGCACCATATTTTGCACTCCATTTTTTTTGGTTATTGAAACCTACTAGAAAATTTTCGTCTCAATCTGGAAACTTTTTTTTTAAACATTTTTTTTCACCAACGTAGACAGAGTGCCGTTAAGGAGCATATGTGACTCAAAACCACCTCATACGACCGCCGTTTTTCCCCTTATTTGGCATTCCATATTTTGTTTGTTATTGAACCTACTACAAAAATTTCGTCTCAATAACGAAACTTTTTTTTGAACTTTTTTTCCATCAACGTCGACTGACTGACGTTAAGGAGCATATGTGACACAAAACCACCTCATACGACCGCCTTTTTGCACCATATTTTGCACTCCATTTTTTTTTTGGTTTTTGAAAGCTACTAGAAAAATTTCGTCTCAATCTGGAAACTTTTTTTTGAAACATTTTTTTCCACCAACGTAGACTGAGTGCCGTTAAGGAGCATATGTGACTCAAAACCACCTCATACGACCGCCTTTTTGCCCTTTATTTGGCATTCCATATTTTTTTGGTTTTTGAAACCTACTACAAAAATTTAGTCTCAATAAGGAAACTTTTTTTTGAAACCTTTTTTTCCATCAACGTAGATTGAGTGCCGTTAAGCAGCAGATGTGACTCAAAACCATCTCATACGACCTCCTTTTTGCCCCATATTTGGAATTCCATATTTTTTTGGTTATTGAAACCTACTAGAAAAATTTCGTCTCAATGTGGAAACTTTTTTTCCACCTCTTTAGACTGAGTGCCGTTAAGGAGCATATGTGACTGAAAACCACCTCATACGACCGCCTTTTTGCCCCTTATTTGGCATTCCATAATTTTTTGGTTATTAAAACCAACTACAAAAATTTAGTCTCAATAAGGAAAAAATTTTTTCAAACCTTTTTTTCCATCAACGTAGACTGAGTGTTGTTAAGGAGCATATGTGACTCAAAACTACCTCATACGACCGCCTTTTTACACCATATTTTGCACTCCATATTTTTTTGGTTATTGAAACCTAGTAGAAAATTTTCGTCTCAATCTGGAAACTATATTTTGAAACCTTTTTTTCCATCAAGGTAGACTGAGCGCAGTTAAGGAGCATATGTGACTCAAAACCACATCATACGACCGCCTTTTTGCCCCTTGTTTGACATTCCATATTTTGTTGGTTATTGAAACCTCCTACAAAAATTTAGGCTCAATAAGGAAACTTTTTTTTGAAACCTTTTTTTCCATCAACGTAGACTGAGTGCCGTTAAGGAGCATATGTGACTCAAAACCACCTCATACGACCTCCTTTTTGCCCCTTATTTGGCATTCCATATTTTTTTGGTTATTGAAACCTACTAGAAAAATTTCGTCTCAATGTGGAAACTTTTTTCCACCACTTTAGACTGAGTGCCGTTAAAGAGCATATGTGACTGAAAACCACCTCATGCGACCGCCTTTTTGCCCCTTATTTGGCATTCCATAATTTTTTGGTTATTGAAACCAACTACAAAAATTTAGTCTCAATAAGGAAATTTTTTTTTCAAACCTTTTTTTCCATCAACGTAGACTGAGTGTTGTTAAGGACCATATGTGACTCAAAACTACCTCATACGACCGCCTTTTTACACCATATTTTGCACTCCATATTTTTTTGGTTATTGAAACCTAGTAGAAAATTTTCGTCTCAATCTGGAAACTATATTTTGAAATCTTTTTTTCCATCAAGGTAGACTGAGCGCAGTTAAGGAGCATATGTGACTCAAAACCACATCATACGACCGCCTTTTTGCCCCTTATTTGACATTCCATATTTTGTTGGTTATTGAAACCTACTACAAAAATTTAGTCTCAATAAGGAAACTTTTTTTTGAAACCTTTTTTTCCATCAACGTAGACTGAGTGCCGTTAAGGAGCATATGTGACACAAAACCACCTCATACGACCTCCTTTTTGCCCCTTATTTGGCATTCCATATTTTTTTGGTTATTGAAACCTACTAGAAAAATTTCGTCTCAATCTGGAAGCTTATTTTTCCACCACTGTAGACTGAGTGCCGTTACGGAGCATATGTGACTCAAAACAACCTCATACGACCGCCTTTTTGCCCTTTATTTGGCATTCCATATTTTTTTGGTTTTTGAAACCTACTACAAAAATTTAGTCTAAATAAGGAAACTTTATTTTGTAACCTTTTTTTCCATCAACGTAGACTGAGTGCCGTTAAGGAGCATATGTGACTCAAAACCACCTCATACGACCACCTTTTTGCCCTTTATTTGGCATTCCATATTTTGTTGGTTATTGAACCTACTACAAAAATTTCGTCTTAATAAGGAAACTTTTTTTTGAAACCTTTTTTTCCATCAACGTAGACTGAGTGACGTTAAGGAGCATATGTGCCTCAAAACCACCTCATACGACCGCCTTTTTGCACCATAGTTTGCACTCCATTTTTTGTGGTTATTGAAACCTACTAGAAAATTTTCGTCTCAATCTGGAAACTTTTTTTTTAAACATTTTTTTTCACCAACGTAGACAGAGTGTCGTTAAGGAGAATATGTGACTCAAAACCACCTCATATGACAGCCTTTTTGCCCAATATTTGGCATTCCATATTTTTTTGGTTATTGAAACCTACTAAAAAAAATTCGTCTCAATCTGGAATCCTTTTTTTCCACCAAAGTAGATTGAGTGCTGTTAAGGAACATATGTGACTCAAAACCACCTCATACGACAGCCATTTTGCCCCTTAGTTGGCATTCCATATTTTATTGGTTATTGAAACCTACTACAAAAATTTCGTCTGAATCTGGAAACTTCTTTTTGAAACACTTTTTTCCACCAACGTAGACTGAGTGTTATTAAGTAGCATATGTGACTCAAAAGCACCTCATACGACCGCCTTTTTGCCCCTTATTTGGCATTCCATATTTTGTTGGTTATTAAAACCTAATGCAAAAATTTAGTCTCAATAAGGAAACTTTTTTTTGAAACCATTTTTTCCATCAACGTAGACTGAGTGTCGTTAAGGAGCCTATGTGACTCAAAACCACCTCATACGACCTCTTTTTTGCCCCATATTTGGAATTCCATATTTTTTTGGTTATCGAAACCTACTAGAAAATTTTCGTCTCAATCTGGAAACTTTTTTTTCCACCACTTTAGACTAAGTGCCGTTAAGCAGCATATGTGACTGAAAACCACCTCATACGACCGCCTTTTTGCCCCTTATTTGGCGTTCCATAATTTATTGGTTATTGAAATCTACTACAAAAATTTAGTCTCAATAAGGAAACTTTTTTTTCAAACCTTTTTTTCCATCAACGTAGACTGAGTGCCGTTAAGGAGCATATGTGACTTAAAACCACCTCATACGACCGCCTTTTTGCACCATATTTTGCACTCCATATTTTTTTGGTTATTGAAACCAACTAGAAAAACTTCGTCTCAATCTGGAAACTATTTTTTGAAACCTTTTTTTCCATCAACGTAGACTGAGCGCCGTCAAGGAGCATATGTGACTCAAAACCACATCATACGACCGCCTTTTTGCCCCTTATTTGACATTCCATATTTTGTTGGTTATTGAAACCTACTACAAAAATTTAGTCTCAATAAGGAAACTTTTTTTTGAAACCTTTTTTTCCATCAACGTAGACTGAGTGCCGTTAAGGAGCATATGTGACTCAAAACCACCTCATACGACCTCCTTTTTGCCCCATATTTAGCATTCCATATTTTTTTGGTTATTGAAACCTACTAGAAAAATTTCGTCTCAATCTGGAAACTATTTTTTCCACCACTGTAGACTGAGTGACGTTAAGGAGCATATGTGACTCAAAACCACCTCATACGACCGCCTTTTTGCCCTTTATTTGGCATTCCATATTTTTTTGGTTTTTGAAACCTACTATAAAAATTTAGTCTCAATAAGGAAACTTTTTTTTGAGTCCTTTTTTTCCATCAACGTAGACTGAGTGCCGTTAAGGAGCATATGTGACTCAAAACCACCTCATACGACCGCCTTTTTGCCCCTTATTTGGCTTTCCATATTTTGTTGGTTACTGAACCTACTACAAAAATTTCGTCTCAATAAGGAAACTGTTTTTTGAAACCTTTTTTTCCATCAACGTAGACTGAGTGACGTTAAGGAGCATATGTGACTCAAAACCACCTCATACGACCGCCTTTTTGCACCATATTTTGCACTCCTTTTTTTGGTTATTGAATCCTACTAGAAAAATTTCGTCTCAATCTGGAAACTTTTTTTTGAAACATTTTTTTCCACCAACGTAGACTGAGTGCCGTTAAGCAGCATATGTGCCTCAAAACCACCTCATACGACCACCTTTTTGCCCCATATTTGGCATTCCATATTTTTTTGGTTATTGAAACCTACTAAATTTTTTTGTCTCAATCTGGAATCCTTTTTTTCCACCAACGTAGACTGAGTGTCGTTAAGGAGCATATGTGACTCAAAACCACCTCATACGAATGCCTTTTTGCCCCATATTTGGCATTCCATATTTTTTTGGTTATTGAAACCTACTACAAAAATTTAGTCTCAATAAGGAAAGTTTTTCTTGAAACCTTTTTTTCCATTAACGTAGATTGAGTGTCGTTAAGAAGCATATGTGACTCAAAACCACCTCATACGACCTCCTTTTTGACCCATATTTGGAATTCCATATTTTTTTGGTTATTGAAACCTACTAGAAAATTTTCGTCTCAATCTGGAAACTTTTTTTTCCACCACTTTAGACTGAGTGCCGTTAAGGTGCATATGTGACTGAAAACCACCTCATACGACCGCCTTTTTTCCCCTTATTTGGCATTCCATATTTTTTTGGTTTTTGAAACCTACTATAAAAATTTAGTCTCAATAAGGAAACTTTTTTTGAGTCCTTTTTTTCCATCAACGTAGACTGAGTGCCGTTAAGGAGCATATGTGACTCAAAACCACCTCATACGACCGCCTTTTTGCCCCTTATTTGGCTTTCCATATTTTGTTGGTTACTGAACCTACTACAAAAATTTCGTCTCAATAAGGAAACTGTTTTTTGAAACCTTTTTTTCCATCAACGTAGACTGAGTGACGTTAAGGAGCATATGTGACTCAAAACCACCTCATACGACCGCCTTTTTGCACCATATTTTGCACTCCTTTTTTTTGGTTATTGAATCCTACTAGAAAAATTTCGTCTCAATCTGGAAACTTTTTTTTGAAACATTTTTTTCCACCAACGTAGACTGAGTGCCGTTAAGCAGCATATGTGCCTCAAAACCACCTCATACGACCACCTTTTTGCCCCATATTTGGCATTCCATATTTTTTTGGTTATTGAAACCTACTAAATTTTTTTGTCTCAATCTGGAATCCTTTTTTTCCACCAACGTAGACTGAGTGTCGTTAAGGAGCATATGTGACTCAAAACCACCTCATACGAATGCCTTTTTGCCCCATATTTGGCATTCCATATTTTTTTGGTTATTGAAACCTACTACAAAAATTTAGTCTCAATAAGGAAAGTTTTTCTTGAAACCTTTTTTTCCATTAACGTAGATTGAGTGTCGTTAAGAAGCATATGTGACTCAAAACCACCTCATACGACCTCCTTTTTGACCCATATTTGGAATTCCATATTTTTTTGGTTATTGAAACCTACTAGAAAATTTTCGTCTCAATCTGGAAACTTTTTTTTCCACCACTTTAGACTGAGTGCCGTTAAGGTGCATATGTGACTGAAAACCACCTCATACGACCGCCTTTTTTCCCCTTATTTGACATTCCATATTTTGTTGGTTTTTGAAACCTACTACAAAAATTTAGTCTAAATAAGGAAACTTTATTTTGTAACCTTTTTTTCCATCAACGTAGACTGAGTGCCGTTAAGGAGCATATGTGACTCAAAACCACCTCATACGACCGCCTTTTTGCCCTTTATTTGGCATTCCATATTTTGTTGGTTATTGAACCTACTACAAAAATTTCGTCTTAATAAGGAAACTTTTTTTGAATCCTTTTTTTCCATCAACGTAGACTGAGTGACGTTAAGGAGCATATGTGCCTCAAAACCACCTCATACGACCGCCTTTTTGCACCATATTTTGCACTCCATTTTTTTTGGTTATAGAAACCTACTAGAAAATTTTCGTCTCAATCTGGAAACTTTTTTTTAAACATTTTTTTTCACCAACGTAGACAGAGTGCCATTAAGGAGCATATGTGACTCAAAACCACCTCATATGACAGCCTTTTTGCCCAATATTTGGCATTCAATATTTTTTTGATTATTGAAACCTACTAAAAAAATTTCGTCTCAATCTGGAATCCTTTTTTTCCACCAACGTAGACTGAGTGCTGTTAAGGAACATATGTGACTCAAAACCACCTCATACGACAGCCATTTTGCCCCTTAGTTGGCATTCCATATTTTATTGGTTATTGAAACCTACTACAAAAATTTCGTCTGAATCTGGAAACTTTTTTTTGAAACACTTTTTTCCACACACGTAGACTGAGTGTCGTTAAGTAGCATACGTGACTCAAAACCCCCTCATACCACCGCCTTTTTGCCCCATATTTTGCTTTCCATATTTTTTTTCTTATTGAAACCTACTTCAAAAATTTCGTCTCAAACTAAAAACTTTCTTTTCCACCAACGTAGACTGAGTGCCGTTAAGGAGCATATGTGACTCAAAACCACCTCATACGACCGCCTTTTTGCCCCTTATTTGGCTTTCCATATTTTGTTGGTTACTGAACCTACTACAAAATTTTCGTCTCAATAAGGAAACTGTTTTTTGAAACCTTTTTTTCCATCAACGTAGACTGAGTGACGTTAAGGAGCATATGTGACTCAAAACCACCTCATACGACCGCCTTTTTGCACCATATTTTGCACTCCTTTTTTTTGGTTATTGAATCCTACTAGAAAAATTTCGTCTCAATCTGGAAACTTTTTTTTGAAACATTTTTTTCCACCAACGTAGACTGAGTGCCGTTAAGCAGCATATGTGCCTCAAAACCACCTCATACGACCACCTTTTTGCCCCATATTTGGCATTCCATATTTTTTTGGTTATTGAAACCTACTAAATTTTTTTTGTCTCAATCTGGAATCCTTTTTTTCCACCAACGTAGACTGAGTGTCGTTAAGGAGCATATGTGACTCAAAACCACCTCATACGAATGCCTTTTTGCCCCATATTTGGCATTCCATATTTTTTTGGTTATTGAAACCTACTACAAAAATTTAGTCTCAATAAGGAAAGTTTTTCTTGACACCTTTTTTTCCATTAACGTAGATTGAGTGTCGTTAAGAAGCATATGTGACTCAAAACCACCTCATACGACCTCCTTTTTGACCCATATTTGGAATTCCATATTTTTTTGGTTATTGAAACCTACTAGAAAATTTTCGTCTCAATCTGGAAACTTTTTTTTCCACCACTTTAGACTGAGTGCCGTTAAGGTGCATATGTGACTGAAAACCACCTCATACGACCGCCTTTTTTCCCCTTATTTGACATTCCATATTTTGTTGGTTTTTGAAACCTACTACAAAAATTTAGTCTAAATAAGGAAACTTTATTTTGTAACCTTTTTTTCCATCAACGTAGACTGAGTGCCGTTAAGGAGCATATGTGACTCAAAACCACCTCATACGACCGCCTTTTTGCCCTTTATTTGGCATTCCATAT
This sequence comes from Patellifolia procumbens, assembly GCA_947645195.1. Taxonomy (NCBI): domain Eukaryota; kingdom Viridiplantae; phylum Streptophyta; class Magnoliopsida; order Caryophyllales; family Amaranthaceae; genus Patellifolia; species Patellifolia procumbens. The sequence goes on along the minus strand of CANSGD010000729.1, from coordinate 2,016,215 downwards.
TTTGTTGGTTATTGAACCTACTACAAAAATTTCGTCTTAATAAGGAAACGTTTTTTTGAAACCTTTTTTTCCATCAACGTAGACTGAGTGTCGTTAAGGAGCATATGTGACTCAAAACCACCTCATACGACCTCCTTTTTGCCCCATATTTCGCATTCCATATTTTTTGGTTATTGAAACCTACTAGAAAAATTTCGTCTGAATCTGGAAACTATTTTTTCCACCACTGTAGACTGAGTGCCGTTAAGGAGCATATGTGACTCAAAACCACCTCATACGACCGCCTTTTTGCCCTTTATTTGGCATTCCATATTTTTTTGGTTTTTGAAACCTACTATAAAAATTTAGTCTCAATAAGGAAACTTTTTTTTGAGTCCTTTTTTTCCATCAACGTAGACTGAGTGTCGTTAAGGAGCATATGTGACTCAAAACCACCTCATACGACCGCCTTTTTGCCCCTTATTTGGCATTCCATATTTTGTTGGTTATTGAACCTACTACAAAAATTTCGTCTCAATAAGGAAACTTTTTTTGAAACCTTTTTTTCCATCAACGTAGACTGAGTGACGTTAAGGAGCATATGTGACTCAAAACCACCTCATACGACCGCCTTTTTGCACCATATTTTGCACTCCTTTTTTTTGGTTATTGAAACCTGCTAAAATTTTTTTGTCTCAATCTGGAATCCTTTTTCCACCAACGTAGACTGAGTGCCGTTAAGAAGCATATGTGACTCAAAACCACCTCATACGACCTCCTTTTTGCCCCATATTTGGAATTCCATATTTTTTTGGTTATTGAAACCTACTAGAAAATTTTCGTCACAATCTGGAAACTTTTTTTCCACCACTTTAGACTGAGTGCCGTTAAGGAGCATATGTGACTGAAAACCACCTCATACGACCGCCTTATTTCCCCTTATTTGACATTCCATATTTTGTTGGTTATTGAACCTACTACAAAAATTTCGTCTCAATAAGGAAACTTTTTTTGAAACCTTTTTTTCCATCAACGTAGACTGAGTGCCCTTAAGGAGCAGATGTGACTCAAAACCACCTCATACGACCTCCTTTTTGCCCCATATTTGGAATTCCATATTTTTTTGGTTATTGAAACCTACTAGAAAAATTTTGTCTCAATCTGGAAACTTATTTTTCCACCACTTTAGACTGAGTGCCGTTAAGGAGCATATGTGACTCAAAACCACCTCATACGACCGCCTTTTTGCCCTTTATTTGGCATTCCATATTTTTTTGGTTTTTGAAACCTACTACAAAAATTTAGTCTAAATAAGGAAACTTTTTTTGAAACCTTTTTTCCATCAACGTAGACTGAGTGCCGTTAAGGAGCATATGTGACTCAAAACCACCTCATACGACCGCCTTTTTGCCCCTTATTTGGCATTCCATATTTTGTTGGTTATTGAACCTACTACAAAAATTTCGTCTTAATAAGGAAACTTTTTTTTGAAACCTTTTTTTCCACCAACGTAGACAGAGTGCCGTTAAGGAGCATATGTGACTCAAAACCACCTCATACGACAGCCTTTTTGCCCCATATTTGGCATTCCATATTTTTTTGGTTATTGAAACCTACTAAAAAAAATTGGTCTCAATCTGGAGTCCTTTTTTTCCACCAACGTAGACTGAGTGCCGTTAAGGAACATATGTGACTCAAAACCACCTCATACGACAGCCATTTTGCCCCTTAGTTGGCATTCCATATTTTATTGGTTATTGAAACCTACTACAAAAATTTCGTTTGAATCTGGAAACTTTTTTTTGAAACACTTTTTTCCACCAACGTAGACTGAGTGTCGTTAAGGAGCATATGTGACTCAAAACCACCTCATACGACCGACTTTTTGCCCCATATTTTGCACTCCATATTTTTTTGGTTATTGAAACCAACTAGAGAAATTTCGTCTCAATCTGGAAACTATTTTTTGAAACCTTTTTTTCCATCAACGTAGACTGAGCGCCGTTAAGGAGCAAATGTGACTCAAAACCACATCATACGACCGCCTTTTTGCCCCTTATTTGACATTCCATATTTTGTTGGTTATTGAAACCTACTACAAAAATTTAGTCTCAATAAGGAAACTTTTTTTTGAAACCTTTTTTTCCATCAACGTAGACTGAGTGTCGTTAAGGAGCATATGTGACTCAAAACCACCTCATACGACCTCCTTTTTGCCCCATATTTCGCATTCCATATTTTTTTGGTTATTGAAACCTACTAGAAAAATTTCGTCTGAATCTGGAAACTATTTTTTCCACCACTGTAGACTGAGTGCCGTTAAGGAGCATATGTGACTCAAAACCACCTCATACGACCGCCTTTTTGCCCCTTATTTGGCATTCCATATTTTGTTGGTTATTGAACCTACTACAAAAATTTCGTCTTAATAAGGAAACTTTTTTTGAAACCTTTTTTTCCACCAACGTAGACAGAGTGCCGTTAAGGAGCATATGTGACTCAAAACCACCTCATACGACAGCCTTTTTGCCACATATTTGGCATTCCATATTTTTTTGGTTATTGAAACCTACTAAAAAAAATTGGTCTCAATCTGGAGTCCTTTTTTTCCACCAACGTAGACTGAGTGCCGTTAAGGAACATATGTGACTCAAAACCACCTCATACGACAGCCATTTTGCCCCTTAGTTGGCATTCCATATTTTATTGGTTATTGAAACCTACTACAAAAATTTCGTTTGAATCTGGAAACTTTTTTTTGAAACACTTTTTTCCACCAACGTAGACTGAGTGTCGTTAAGGAGCATATGTGACTCAAAACCACCTCATACGACCGACTTTTTGCCCCATATTTTGCACTCCATATTTTTTTGGTTATTGAAACCAACTAGAAAAATTTCGTCTCAATCTGGAAACTATTTTTTGAAACCTTTTTTTCCATCAACGTAGACTGAGCGCCGTTAAGGAGCAAATGTGACTCAAAACCACATCATACGACCGCCTTTTTGCCCCTTATTTGACATTCCATATTTTGTTGGTTATTGAAACCTACTACAAAAATTTAGTCTCAATAAGGAAACTTTTTTTTGAAACGTTTTTTTCCATCAACGTAGACTGAGTGTCGTTAAGGAGCATATGTGACTCAAAACCACCTCATACGACCTCCTTTTTGCCCCATATTTCGCATTCCATATTTTTTTGGCTATTGAAACCTACTAGAAAAATTTCGTCTGAATCTGGAAACTATTTTTTCCACCACTGTAGACTGAGTGCCGTTAAGGAGCATATGTGACTCAAAACCACCTCATACGACCGCCTTTTTGCCCTTTATTTGGCATTCCATATTTTTTTGGTTTTTGAAACCTACTATAAAAATTTAGTCTCAATAAGGAAACTTTTTTTTGAGTCCTTTTTTTCCATCAACGTAGACTGAGTGCCGTTAAGGAGCATATGTGACTCAAAACCACCTCATACGACCGCCTATTTGCCCCTTATTTGGCATTCCATATTTTGTTGGTTATTGAACCTACTACAAAAATTTCGTCTCAATAAGGAAACTTTTTTTTGAAACCTTTTTTTCCATCAACGTAGACTGAGTGACGTTAAGGAGCATATGTGACTCAAAACCACCTCATACGACCGCCTTTTTGCACCATATTTTGCACTCCTTTTTTTTGGTTATTGAAACCTACTAAAATTTTTTTGTCTCAATCTGGAATCCTTTTTTCCACCAACGTAGACTGAGTGCCGTTAAGAAGCATATGTGACTCAAAACCACCTCATACGACCTCCTTTTTGCCCCATATTTGGAATTCCATATTTTTTTGGTTATTGAAACCTACTAGAAAATTTTCGTCTCAATCTGGAAACTTTTTTTCCACCACTTTAGACTGAGTGCCGTTAAGGAGCATATGTGACTGAAAACCACCTCATACGACCGCCTTTTTTCCCCTTATTTGACATTCCATATTTTGTTGGTTATTGAACCTACTACAAAAATTTCGTCTCAATAAGGAAACTTTTTTTTGAAACCTTTTTTTCCATCAACGTAGACTGAGTGCCCTTAAGGAGCAGATGTGACTCAAAACCACCTCATACGACCTCCTTTTTGCCCCATATTTGTAATTCCATATTTTTTTGGTTATTGAAACCTACTAGAAAAATTTTGTCTCAATCTGGAAACTTATTTTTCCACCACTTTAGACTGAGTGCCGTTAAGGAGCATGTGACTCAAAACCACCTCATACGACCGCCTTTTTGCCCTTTATTTGGCATTCCATATTTTTTTGGTTTTTGAAACCTACTACAAAAATTTAGTCTAAATAAGGAAACTTTTTTTTGAAACCTTTTTTTCCATCAACGTAGACTGAGTGCCGTTAAGGAGCATATGTGACTCAAAACCACCTCATACGACCGCCTTTTTGCCCCTTATTTGGCATTCCATATTTTGTTGGTTATTGAACCTACTACAAAAATTTCGTCTTAATAAGGAAACTTTTTTTTGAAACCTTTTTTTCCACCAACGTAGACAGAGTGCCGTTAAGGAGCATATGTGACTCAAAACCACCTCATACGACAGCCTTTTTGCCCCATATTTGGCATTCCATATTTTTTTGGTTATTGAAACCTACTAAAAAAAATTGGTCTCAATCTGGAGTCCTTTTTTTCCACCAACGTAGACTGAGTGCCGTTAAGGAACATATGTGACTCAAAACCACCTCATACGACAGCCATTTTGCCCCTTAGTTGGCATTCCATATTTTATTCGTTATTGAAACCTACTACAAAAATTTCGTTTGAATCTGGAAACTTTTTTTTGAAACACTTTTTTCCACCAACGTAGACTGAGTGTCGTTAAGGAGCATATGTGACTCAAAACCACCTCATACGACCGACTTTTTGCCCCATATTTTGCACTCCATATTTTTTTGGTTATTGAAACCAACTAGAAAAATTTCGTCTCAATCTGGAAACTATTTTTTGAAACCTTTTTTTCCATCAACGTAGACTGAGCGCCGTTAAGGAGCATATGTGACTCAAAACCACATCATACGACCGCCTTTTTTCCACTTATTTGACATTCCATATTTTGTTGGTTATTGAAACCTACTACAAAATTTTATTCTCAATAAGGAAACTTTTTTTTGAAACCTTTTTTCCATCAACGTAGACTGAGTGCCGTTAAGGAGCATATGTGACTCAAAACCACCTCATACGACCTCCTTTTTGCCCCATATTTCGCATTCTATATTTTTTTGGTTATTGAAACCTACTAGAAAAATTTCGTCTCAATCTGGAAAGTTTTGTCCACCACTGTAGACTGAGTGCCGTTAAGGAGCATATGTGACTCAAAACCACCTCATACGACCGCCTTTTTGCCCTTTATTTGGCATTCCATATTTTTTTGGTTTTTGAAACCTACTACAAAAATTTAGTCTCAATAAGGAAACTTTTTTTTGAAACCTTTTTTTCCATTAACGTAGACTGAGTGCCGTTAAGGAGCATATGTGACTCAAAACCACCTCATACGAATGCCTTTTTGCCCCATATTTGGCATTCCATATTTTTTTGGTTATTGAAACCTACTAAATTTTTTTTGTCTCAATCTGGAATCCTTTTTCCCACCAACGTAGACTGAGTGCCGTTAAGGAACATATATGACTCAAAACCACCTCATACGACAGCCATTGTGCCCCTTATTTGGCATTCCATATTTTATTGGTTATTGAAACCTACTACAAAAATTTCGTCTGAATCTGGAAACTTTTTTTGAAACCTTTTTTTTCCAGCAACGTAGACTGAGTGTTGTTAAGGAGCATATGCGACTCAAAACCACCTCATACGACCGCCTTTTTGCCCCATATTTGGCATTCCATATTTTTTTGGTTATTGAAACCTACTGCAAAAATTTAGTCTCAATAAGGAAACTTTTTTTTGAAACCTTTTTTTCCATCAACGTAGACTGAGTGCCGTTAAGGAGCATATGTGACTCAAAACCACCTCATACGACCTCCTTTTTGCCACATATTTGGAATTCCATATTTTTTTGGTTATTGAAACCTACTAGAAAAATTTCGTCTCAATCTGGAACCTTTTTTTTCCACCACTTTAGACTAAGTGCCGTTAAGGAGCATATGTGACTGAAAACCACCTCATAGGACCGCCTTTTTGCCCCTTATTTGGCATTCCATAATTTGTTGGTTATTGAAACCTACTACAAAAATTTAGTCTCAATAAGGAAACTTTTTTTGAAACCTTTTTTTCCATCAACGTAGACTGAGTGCCGTTAAGGAGCATATGTGACTCAAAACCACCTCATACGACCGCCTTTTTGCACCAAATTTTGCACTCCATATTTTTTTGGTTATTGAAACCAACTAGAAAAATTTCGTCTCAATCTGGAAACTATTTTTTGAAACCTTTTTTTCATCAACGTAGACTGAGCGCCGTTAAGGAGCATATGTGACTCAAAACCACATCATACGACCGCCTTTTTTCCATTATTTGACATTCCATATTTTGTTTGTTATTGAAACCTACTACAAAATTTTATTCTCAATAAGGAAACTTTTTTTTTGAAACTTTTTTTCCATCAACGTAGACTGAGTGCCGTTAAGGAGCATATGTGACTCAAAACCACCTCATACGACCGCCTTTTTGCCCTTTATTTGGCATTCCATATTTTTTGGTTTTTGAAACCTACTACAAAAATTTAGTCTTAATAAGGAAACTTTTTTTTGAAACCTTTTTTTCCATTAACGTAGACTGAGTGCCGTTAAGGAGCATATGTGACTCAAAACCACCTCATACGACCGCCTTTTTGCCCCTTTTTTGGCATTCCATATTTTGTTGGTTATTGAACCTACTACAAAAATTTCGTCTCAATCGGGAAACTTTTTTTTGAAACCTTTTTTTCCATCAACGTAGACTGAGTGCCGTTAAGGAGCATATGTGACTCAAAACCACCTCATACGACCACCTTTTTGCCCCATATTTGGCATTCCATATTTTTTTGGTTATTGAAACCTACTAAATTTTTTTTGTCTCAATCTGGAATCCTTTTTTCCCACCAACGTAGATTGAGTGCCGTTAAGGAACATATGTGACTCAAAACCACCTCATACGACAGACATTTTGCCCCATATTTGGCATTCCATATTTTATTGGTTATTGAAACCTACTACAAAAATTTCGTCTGAATCTGGAAACTTTTTTTGAAACCTTTTTTTTCCAGCAACGTAGACTGAGTGTTGTTAAGGAGCATATGTGACTCAAAACCACCTCATACGACCGCCTTTTTGCCCCATATTTGGCATTCCATATTTTTTTGGTTATTGAAACCTACTTCAAAAATTTCGTCTCAATCTGGAAAAATTTTTTCCACCAACGTAGACTGAGCGCCGTTAAGGAGCATATGTGACTCAAAACCACATCATACGACCGCCTTTTTTCCACTTATTTGACATTCCATATTTTGTTGGTTATTGAAACCTACTACAAAATTTTATTCTCAATAAGGAAACTTTTTTTTGAAACTTTTTTTCCATCAACGTAGACTGAGTGCCGTTAAGGAGCATATGTGACTCAAAACCACCTCATACGACCTCCTTTTTGCCCCATATTTCGCATTCTATATTTTTTTGGTTATTGAAACCTACTAGAAAAATTTCGTCTCAATCTGGAAACTTTTTTCCACCACTGTAGACTGAGTGCCGTTAAGGAGCATATGTGACTCAAAACCACCTCATACGACCGCCTTTTTGCCCTTTATTTGGAATTCCATATTTTTTGGTTTTTGAAACCTACTACAAAATTTTAGTCTCAATAAGGAAACTTTTTTTTGAAACCTTTTTTTCCATTAATGTAGACTTAGTGCCGTTAAGGAGCATATGTGACTCAAAACCACCTCATACGACCGCCTTTTTGCCCCTTTTTTGACATTCCATATTTTGTCGGTTATTGAACCTACTACAAAAATTTCGTCTCAATAGGAAAACTTTTTTTTGAAACCTTTTTTTCCATCAACGTAGACTGAGTGCCGTTAAGGAGCATATGTGACTCAAAACCACCTCATACGACCGCCTTTTTGCCCCATATTTGGCTTTCCATATTTTTTTGGTTATTGAAACCTACTAAAATTTTTTTGTCTCAATCTGGAATCTTTTTTTCCCACCAACGTAGACTGAGTGCCGTTAAGGAACATATGTGACTCAAAACCACCTCATACGACAGCCATTTTGCCCCTTATTTGGCATTCCATATTTTATTGGTTATTGAAACCTACTACAAAAATTTCGTCTGAATCTGGAAACTTTTTTTGAAACCTTTTTTTTCCAGCAACGTAGACTGAGTGTTGTTAAGGAGCATATGCGACTCAAAACCACCTCATACGACCGCCTTTTTGCCCCATATTTGGCATTCCATATTTTTTTGGTTATTGAAACCTAAATCAAAAATTTCGTCTCAATCTGGAAACTTTCTTTCCACCAACGTAGACTGAGTGCCGTTAAGGAGCATATGTGACTCAAAACCACCTCATACGACCGCCTTTTTGCCCTTTATTTGGCATTCCATATTTTTTTGGTTTTTGAAACCTACTATAAAAATTTAGTCTCAATAAGGAAACTTTTTTTTGAAACCTTTTTTTCCATTAACATAGAGTGAGTGCCATTAAGGAGGATATGTGACTCAAAACCACCTCATACGACCGCCTTTTTGCCCCTTTTTTGGCATTCCATATTTTGTTGGTTATTGAACCTACTACAAAAATTTCGTCTCAATAGGGAAACTTTTTTTTGAAACCTTTTTTTCCATCAACGTAGACTGAGTGCCGTTAAGGAGCATATGTGACTCAAAACCACCTCATACGACCGCCTTTTTGCCCCATATTTGGCATTCCATATTTTTTTGGTTATTGAAACCTACAACAAAATTTTTGTCTCAATCTGGAATCTTTTTTTCCCACCAACGTAGACGGAGTGCCGTTAAGGAACATATGTGACTCAAAACCACCTCATACGACAGCCATTTTGCCCCTTATTTGGCATTCCATATTTTATTGGTTATTGAAACCTACTACAAAAATTTCGTCTGAATCTGGAAACTTTTTTTGAAACCTTTTTTTTCCAGCAACGTAGACTGAGTGTTGTTAAAGAGCATATGTGACTCAAAACCACCTCATACGACCGCCTTTTTGCCCCATATTTGGCATTCCATATTTTTTTGGTTATTCAAAACCTACTTCAAAAATTTCGTCTCAATCTGGAAACTTTTTTCCACCAACGTAGACTGAGTGCCGTTAAGGAGCATATGTGACTCAAAACCACCTCATACGACCGCCTTTTTGCCCCTTATTTGGCATTCCATATTTTGTTGGTTATTGAAACCTACTACAAAAATTTAGTCTCAATAAGGAAACTTTTTGTTGAAACCTTTTTTTCCATCAACGTAGACTGAGTGCCGTTAAGGAGCATATGTGACTCAAAACCACCTCATACGACCTCCTTTTTGCCCCATATTTGGAATTCCATATTTTTTGGTTATTGAAACCTACTAGAAAAATTTCGTCTCAATCTGGAAACTTTTTTTTCCACCACTTTAGACTGAGTGCCGTTAAGGAGCATATGTGACTGAAAACCACCTCATACGACCGCCTTTTTGCCCCTTATTTGACATTCCATATTTTGTTGGTTATTGAAACCTACTACAAAAATTTAGTCTCAATAAGGAAACTTTTTTTTCAAACCTTTTTTTCCATCAACGTAGACTGAGTGCCGTTAAGGAGAATAGTCCACGAAAACGAGTAAATCGTAACATTTTAGGGCAGGGTGATGTTTTTTGATGGGTGACTTCCCGGGGGTCCCATTAGGGATTTTGTAAATTTTGGGGGGCTTCTGGCCCCAAAAGGGCCTTTATATCGCCTCCCGAGTATGTTATCGCTATTGGTCAGAATTACGAAGGTGGGATTGGAAGGTCTCCGGGGCCCGATTTTTGGGCATGTTAAGGTTCCAAAAGGCCTCATATGGCCCAAGAAGGCCCTAAAAATTTTTTGGGCAAGATGCGACTCCGGGCCCAGGGACGTGGCTAGGGCATGAGTAATAGTTCACGAAAACGGGTAAATCGGAACATTTTCGGGCAGGGTAATGTTTTTGACGGGTGCCTTCCCAGGGGTTCCAATAGGGTCTCTGTAAATTTTGGGGGACTTCAGGCCCCAAAAGGGCCTCTAAATGGCCTCACGAGTCGGTTATCGGTATTGGTCGGAATTACGAAGGTGGGATTGGAAGGACTCCGGGGCCCGGTTTTTGGGCATGGTAAGGTTCCAAAGGGCCTCATATGGCCCAAGAAGGCCCTAAAAAAATTTTGGGCAAGATGCGACTCTGGGCCCAGGGACATGGCTAGGGCGTGAGTAATAGTCCACGAAAACGAGTAAATCGTAACATTTTCGGGCAGGGTGATGTTTTTTGACGGGTGACTTCCCAGGGGTCCCAATAGGTTTTTTGTAAATTTTGGGGGGCTTCTGGCCCCAAAAGGGCCTTTAAATGGCCTCCGGAGTCGGTTATCGGTATTGGTCAGAATTACGAAGGTGGGATTCGAAGGCCTCCGGAGCCCGGTTTTTGGACATGTTAAGGTTCCAAAGGGCCTCATATGTCCCAAGGAGGCCCTAAAATTTTTTTTGGCAAGATGCGAGTCCGTGCCCCGGGACGTGGCCAGGCGTGAGTAATATTCCACGAAAACGGGTAAATCGGAACATTTTCGGGCAGGGTAATGTTTTTGACTGGTGCTTTCCCCAGGGTTCCAATAGGGTCTTTGTAAATTTTGGGGGGCTTCTTGCCCCAAAAGGGCCTCTAAATGGCCTCCCGAGTCCGTTATAGGTATTGGTAAGAATTACGAAGGTGGGATTGGAAGGCCTTTGGATCCCGGTTTTTGGGCATGTTACTGTTCCAAAGGGCCTCCTATGGCCCCAGGAGGCCCTAATAGTTTTTTGGGCAAGATCCGACTCCGGGCCCTGGGACGTGGCCGGGGCTTGAGTAATAGTTCACGAAAACATGTAAATCGGAACATTTTCGGGCAGGGTGATGTTTTTTGAAGCGTGACTTCCCGGGGGTCCCGGTAGAGTCTCTGTAAATTTTGGGGGGCTTCTGGCCCCAAAAGGGCCTCTAAATGGCCTCCCGAATCGGTTATCGGTAATGATCATAATTACGAATGTAACGGCCCGGATTCACCGACCAACTTAATTAGAGCTAAACACAGCGGAAACCTTAATCCGGACTATTACCATCACACTCATCGTCCTAAAACGACGAGTATGGAACTCTAAAAACCTGAACTATTTAAAACTTTAACTATAAAACATTAACACTAAATGAAATTAACTAAATGATCTGAATGGTATTAATTAAATAATAAAAGTCTACAGAAAATTCGGCAGAGCTCCGTTTGAAATACGGACCGCCTAAAATTTAACTTAGGACTTGCTTCCAAACTATGAACCTGTATAACATTTTAATATATTTCCAGCAACTATTTCCAGCTTCTACTTTACAAATTCCTATTTTAAAACTATTTACAACATAACTAATAACTACGTTGTTACAAAGCCAATCGTCCTCGCCTCAATACACATAAGGATAGTTGTGATAAGAATTCATGCTTCAAGCTTCCACAACTTCACTGCTTCCACCTGAAACTAATACGACACTGCCACCCACCCAAGTGACAGGCCACAGAAATGGCAAAACAAACATTTGACTCCCATCAGCAACGCGCTGAGTACTAAACCCGTAAAACAAGTAAAACCTGCTTTGGTGGCTTTTGTTCAAAACACTCGTCACATATATTCACAACAATTCACATAAACTCTATATATACTTCAAATCACTTACTCAACAATATACAACAATATACAACTCTTATTGAAACCGTAGTTCATAAGGAAAGGCAATAGCGATATAATATTTATTTGAAAACTCGGCTTATTTCCAAAACATTTAAGTTTCTTACAAGAAACATTCATTTCCATTTCTTATCTCGGTGTGAACGCGAGTGGAGAGGGGTACAACGTACCGGCTGTCTCCAAACTGTTGAGGGTCGTCACCCCACCTTTTATGTTCTGCTTGCAAGACTTAACTGGACATGTCCTTCAACGTCAGGATTTAGCCCCTCCTGATTGGGTAACAGCTAGGGACTACCCGCCCTAACCCGGGTGCATGTTCACAACCTCATTTCACCATTCTTATTTATATTATATATATTCAACATAGTATGTGGCGACTCATTCACCTTATTTAACATATCACATATCACATATCACATTTCACCTTATAACACGTTCTCATAAATATCACACTTTAATACTCGTAAATCAAGTTTCATATAAAAATAATCAATTTGGAAATCATTTCACACAATCTCAAAATATATATTCTTAGCATACATGTTACTTCAATATTAATATCCTCAACTTGATCCGCAGCCTCTAAGACCTTCATAACAAATGTCTTTCCCAAATTGATCGAGATAGTTACCTTAATATTAATAACCTCAACATAAGTGTTCAACAATCACTCACACACATAGCTATTTCCATCTACCTTAGACTTCAACGATAAACGAGCAATCTCAATATAACCTAGAACAACTATCTTACATACCCTCTTCTAATTAGACTCCTATGTAAAATCTTTCCCATATCCTTTGATAACTAATCCTCAATTACTGGATTCTAAATACCAATAGGATGTTCCCACGTCTCGATTTATCTCTCAAAAATCTATATTTATATAACTACCATTCTTCACCAAATTACCAGTATTTTATTTCCGAGTTCATGTAACCCTTACTAACATTAACTATTATTGCTAGTGGCAGTTTTTAAGACCAATATCAAGTTATTCTAGACAACAACTATTCTTATTATTTGAGCTTTCATATTCCAACTCTAAATTACAACCTTATCACAATTAATGAAGTTGTTGATTTACTATCATGATAGACCTTAGCTCGTTCACTAACCGATTAACTTTGGTCGCATTAGCTTTTAAACCATTTGGAACTAATCTCAATACTAATGACATATATAGGTTAATATTAAACTCTAAATGGGTCTATTCTACATTCTTGATTACTATTCGTTTGACACCTAAGTCATCATCGTTCTTAGACGAAAACCACAATTAATGACACTTATACAATATATATGATTTAACGAGAACTCTCAGAGCTTGTATTCAATTTATATTTATAACCTGCTACTAACTAATGGATATCTTTTAGACTTGGACTTAAGTTTCTTAATTACACTTAACTAACTCAGTTCTTTTAGTCCAAGACTAATTGACTTAATTCTATAAGCCGATTCAAATCAGTTTCCAAATGAATAGTGACCCAATCCCTTACTCAAATTCTATATATTAACATCATTCAACTCTATTTGATAGACTAACTTGAGTTTTCTTATTGACATACTGACCAAGTCCCTAATTCAGTTCTTTAATTCCAAATCTATCTTATTTTCAACAACCTATTGATCACTAGATTCCATTACTGATCCGATTTCGGATATACATGTTAACTCAGATTATTTACCAGCTACTAACTAAACAAAACGCAAGCTTTCCACTCCTCTTTCGATTCCCAGAATCACAACATCCCATAATTTTCAACCAGCACTAGCTTGAGCCATCTATTCCAATCTTAACAGAATTCATACCTTAACCCAATCCTATACTGATTTTCATAATTCAGATTCTAATATCAATGTTATTAACATCCAGAGATACATACTCTAATGGAGCCCAAATTCGGGAAATAATATCACCCAATTTCATACTTCAAATCAATCTACTACCAATTTCCACAACATAGAATCAATACTTAATTTCCATTAATTCAGTAACAACATCACAAACAGACTTCATAGAATTCATAAACAATTTGAGAAATCTATCAAGTAAAGTATATAGATTCAGTCTAGTAAATTAAGAAATAGCAATTCCATGTGAAAGTGTTTAGTACCTCAGTGAGGGTTTCAAAGTGAGCGTAGGTGGCGGTTATGTGGTGGTTGGACAGTGGTGGTGGTCGCCGGTGGTTCGCGTGACCCTCCTCACGCACACTCCTTCATCCCTCTCAATAAAATCCCCAATTTTAATCAAAATCTCTAAAATAGATGAGGGTTTTGGTATTTTGGAACTTACTCTATCTATCTCCCTCTCTATTGGCCGGAAAATCGGCCGGAAATGGCCTGTGTTTCGCGGTCGTGGCTGCTGCTCACACGTTTCTCCCTCTTTCTTTCCTCGACGGCTCGTGTTGGTGGTTGCGGCGCTGGCTTGCCGGAGTCGGCCTCCTTCCGGTCGTCTTCTTCCTTCCTCGCCGCTCTTCTCCTCTCTCTCTCTTTCTCTCTCTCTCTCTCTCTCTCTCTCTCTCTTCCTCTTCCTCTGTTTCTCGCCTCCCCGACCCCAGCTCTCCCTTCTCTCTTTCCTCTTCTGGTTCCCCTTCCCCTTTGTTTTCTTTTTTTTTTAATCTTATTTGAGTGATGAATCACTCAACTCTCATTTCCCTTGGCACACATACCCCTTTGCCTTCTCTTCAATTGCCACGCGTCCCCTCATTCTTTTCCCTTTTTTTTTATAACTCATTAATCTAATCTTATTTATTAAATGTAAAACCCCATTCTAATATATATTTTGTATTACATACACACAAATATAATTAATGTATTATCATAATAATAATTCAAACTCATTTCTTACATTAATATAAAGCTCTAAATTATTAAAAGTAATTCCGTAAATATAATTCAAAATAATTACGTCAATAAATATAGCACAACTTCCTACTATAATAATAAAATCAAATATAAGTTTTCATTTAAAACACAAGGATTTCAGAAATTAATTAAGCTAATATTATAATTAATAATTAATAAAGGTGCTCCTAAAACAGAGCTATTACAACGAAGGTGGGATCGGAAGGCCTCCGTTGCCCGGTGTTTGGGCATGTTAAGGTTCCAAAGGGCCTCATCTGGCCCAAGGAGGCCCTAAAAAAATTTTGGGCAAGATGCGAGCCCAGGCACCGGGACGTGGCCAAGCGTGAGTAATAGTCCACGAAAACGGGTAAAATGAAACATTTTCGGGCAGGGTGATGTTTTTGACAGGTGCCTTCCCGGGGGTCCCAATAGTATCGCTGTAAATTTTGGGGGGCATCTTGCCCCAAAAGGGCCTCTAAATGGTCTCCTGAGTCGGTTATCGGTATTGGTCGGAATTACGAAGGTAGGATTGGAAGGCCTCCGGTGCCCGATTTTTGGGCATGTTAATGTTCCAAAGGGCCTCATATGGCCCAAGGAGGCCCTAAAAATTTTTGGGCAAGATGCGAGTTCGGGCCCTGGGACGTGGCCAGGCGTGAGTAATAGTCCACGAAAACGGGTAAATCGGAAAATTTTTGTGCAGGGTGATGTTTTTGACGGGTGCCTTCCCGGGGGTCCCAATAGGATCGCTGTAAATTTTGGGGGGCTTCTTGCCCCAAAAGGGCCTCTAAATGGCATCTAGAGTCGGTTATCGGTATTGGTTGGAATTACGAAGGTTGGATTGGAAGGCCTCCGTTGCCCGGTTTTTGGGCATGTTAAGGTTATAAAGGGCCTCATATGGCCCAAGGAGGACATAAATTTTTTTTGGGAAAGATCCGACTCTGGGCCCCTAGACTTGGCCGGGGCGTGAGTAATAGTTCCCGGTGATGTGTTTGGGGTCCCGATAGGGTCTCTGTAAATTTTGGGGGGCTTCTGGCCCCAAAAGGGCCTCTAAATGGCCTCCCGAGTCGGTTATCGGTAATGATCATAATTATGAAGGTGGGATCGGAAGGCCTCCGGTGCCCGATTTTTGGGCATGTTAAGGTTCCAAAGGGCCTCATATGGCCCAAGGAGGCCCTAAAAAAATTTTGGGCAAGATGCGTGTCCAGGCCCCGGGACGTGGCCAGGCGTGAGTAATAGTCCACGAAAACGGGTAAATCAGAACATTTTCGGGCAGGGTGATGTGTTTTGACGGGTGACTTCCCGGTGGTCCCAATAGGGTCTCTGTAAATTTGGGGGGGCTTCTGGCCCAAAAAGGGACTCTAAATGGCCTCCCGAGTTTGTTATCGATAATGATCATAATTACGAAGGTGGGATTGGAAGGTAACCGGGGCCCGGTTTTTGGGCATGTTAAGGTTCCAAAGGCCCTCATATGGCCCAAGAAGGCGCTATAAATTTTTTGGGCAAGATATGACTCCAGGCCCCGGGTCGTGGCTAGAGCGTGAGTAATAGTCCACGAAAACGGGTAAATCGGAACATTTTCGGGCAGGGTGATGTTTTTGACGGGTGCCTTCCCGGGGGTCCCAATAGGGTCTGTGTAAATTTTGGGGGGCATCTTGCCCCAAAAGGGCCTCTAAATGGCCTCCTGAGTCGGTTATCGGTATTGGACGGAATTACGAAGGTGGGATTGGAAGGCCTCCGGTGCCCGATTTTTGGGCATGTTAAGGTTCTAAAGGGCCTCATATGGCCCAAGGAGGCCATTAAATTTTTTTGGGCAAGATGCGAGTTCGGGCCCCGGGACGTGGCCAGGCGTGAGTAATAGTCCACGAAAACGGGTAAATCGGAACATTTTTGTGCAGGGTGATGTTTTTGACGGGTGCCTTCCCGGGGGTCCCAATAGGATCGCTGTAAATTTTGGGGGCTTCTTTTTCCCAAAAGGGCCTCTAAATGGCCTCTAGAGTCGGTTATCGGTATTGGTCGGAATTACAAAGGTGGGATTGGAAGGCCTCCGGTGCCCGGTTTTTGGGCATGTTAAGGTTCTAAAGGGTCTCATATGGCCCAATGAGGCCATGAATTTTTTTTGGGAAAGATCCGACTCCGGGCCCCTGGACGTGGCCGGGGCGTCAGTAATAGTTCACGAAAACGGGTAAATCATAACATTTTCGGGCAGGGTGATGTGTTTGGACAGTTGACTTCCCGGGGGTCCCAATAGGGTCTCTGTAAATATTGGGGGGCTTCTAGCCCAAAAAGGGCCTTTAAATGGCCTCCCGAGTCTGTTATCGGTAATGATCATAATTACGAAGGTGGGATTGGAAGGCCTTCGGTGCCCGGTTTTTGGGCATGTTAAGGGTCCAAAGGGCCTCATATGGCCAAATGAGGCCCTAACAAAATTTTGGGCAAGATCCGACTCTGGGCCCCAGGACGTGGTCAGGGTGTGAGTTATAGTCCATTAAAACGGATAAATCGGAACATTTTCGGGCAGGGTGATGTTTTTGACGGGTCCCTTCCCGGGGCTCCCAATAGGGTCTCTATAAATTTTGGGGGGCTTCTTGCCCTTAAAGGGCCTCTAAATGGCCTCCTGAGTCGGTTATCGGTATTAGTCGGAATTACGAAGGTGGGATTGGACGGCCACCGGTGCCCGGTTTTAGGGCATGTTAAGGTTCCAAAGGGCCTCATATGGCCCAAGGAGGCCCTAAAAAAATTTTGGGCAAGATGCGAGTCCGTGCCCCGGACGTGACCAAGCGTGAGTAATAGTCCACGAAAACGGGTAAATCGAAACATTTTTGGGCAGGGTAATGTTTTTGACGGGTGCCTTCGCAGGGCTTCCAATAGGGTCTCTGTAAATTTTGGGGGGCTTCTTGCCCCAAAAGGGCCTCTAAATGGCCTCCCGAGTCGGTTATAGGAATTGGTCAGAATTATGAAGGTGGGATTGGAAGGCCTCTGGATCCCGGTTTTTGGGCATGTTACTGTTCCAAAGGGCCTCATATGGCCCCAGGAGGCCCTAATAGTTTTTTGGGCAAGATCTGACTTCGGGCCTCAGGACGTGGCCGGGGCTTGAGTAATAGTTCACGAAAACAGGTAAATCGGAACATTTTCGGGCAGGGTCATGTTTTCTTACGGGTGACTTCCTGGGGGTCCCAATAGGGTCTCTGTAAATTTTGGGGGGCTTCTTGCCCCAATAGGGCCTCTAAATGGCCTCCCGAGTCGGTTATCGGTAATGATTATAATTACGAAGGTGGGATTGGAAGGCCTTCGGTGCCCGGTTTTTCGGCATGTTAAGATTCCAAAGGGCCTCATATGGCCCAAGGAGGCCCTAAAAAGTTTTGGGCAAGATCCGACTCAAGGCCCCGGGACGTGGCCGGGGCGTGAGTAATAGTTCACGAAAACGGGTAAATCGCAACATTTTCGGGAAGGGTGATGTTTTTTGACAGGTGACTTCCCGGGGGTATTTATAGGGTCTCTGTAAATTTTGGGGGGCTTCTTTCCCCAAAAGGGCATCTATATGGCCTCGAGAGTCGGTTATCGCTATATGTCAGAATTACGATGGTGGGATTGGAAGGTCTCCGGGGCCCGATTTTTGGGCATGTTTAGGTTCCAAAGGGCCTCATATGGCCCAAGAAGGCGCTATAAATTTTTTGGGCAAGATGTGACTCCAGGCCCCGGGTCGTGGCTAGAGCGTGAGTAATAGTCCACGAAAACGGGTAAATCGGAACATTTTTGGGGGCAGGGTGATGTTTTTGACGGGTGCCTTCCCGGGGGTCCCAATAGGGTCTCTGTAAATTTTGGGGGGCATCTTGCCCCAAAAGGGCCTCTAAATGGCCTCCTGAGTCGGTTATCGGTATTGGACGGAATTACGAAGGTGGGATTGGATGGCCTCCGGTGCCCGGTTTTTGGGCATGTTAAGGTTCTAAAGGGCCTCATATGGCCCAAGGAGGCCATTAAATTTTTTTGGGCAAGATGCGAGTTCGGGCCCCGGGACGTGGCCAGACGTGAGTAATAGTCCACGAAAACGGGTAAATCGGAACATTTTCGTGCAGGGTGATGTTTTTGACGGGTGCCTTCCCGGGGGTCCCAATAGGATCACTGTAAATTTTGGGGGGCTTCTTGCCCCAAAAGGGCCTTTAAATGGCCTCTAGAGTCGGTTATTGGTATTGGTCGGAATTACGAAGGTGGGATTGGAAGGCCTCCGGTGCCCGGTTTTTTGGCATGTTAAGGTTCTAAAGGGCCTCATATGGCCCAAGGAGGCCATAAATTTTTTTTGGGAAAGATCCGACTCCGGGCCGCTGGACGTGGCCGGGGCGTCAGTAATTGTTCACGGAAACGGGTAAATCAGAACATTTTCGGGCAGGGTGATGTGTTTTGACAGGTGACTTCCCGGGGGTCCCAATAGGGTCTCTGTAAATTTTAGGGGGCTTGTAGCCCAAAAAGGGCGTTTAAATGGCCTCCCTAGTCTGTTATCGGTAATGATCATAATTACGAAGGTGGGATTGGAAGGCCTTCGGTGCCCGGTTTTTGGGCATGTTAAGGTTCCAAAGGGCCTCATATGGCCCAATGAGGCCCTAACAAAATTTTGGGCAAGATCCGACTCTGGGCCCCAAGACGTGGTCAGGGCGTGAGTTATAGTCCATTAAAACGGATAAATCGGAACATTTTCGGGCAGGGTGATGTTTTTGACGGTTGCCTTCCCGGGGGTCCCAATAGGGTCTCTATAAATTTTGGGGGGCTTCTAGCCCCAAAAGGGCCTCTAAATGGCCTCCTTAGTCGGTTATCGGTATTAGTCGGAATTACGAAGGTGGGATTGGAAGGCCTCCGGTGCCCGGTTTTGGGGCATGTTAAGGTTCCAAAGGGCCTCATATGGCCCAAGGAGGCCCTAAAAAAATTTTGGGCAAGATGCGAGTCCAGGCACCGGGACGTGGCCAAGCGTGAGTAATAGTCCACGAAAACGGGTAAATCGAAACATTTTTGGGCAGGGTAATGTTTTTTACGGGTGCCTTCCCAGGGCTTCCAATAGGGTCTCTGTAAATTTTGGGGGGCTTCTTGCCCCAAAAGGGCCTCTAAATGGCCTCCCGAGTCGGTTATTGGAATTGGTCAGAATTATGAAGGTGGGATTGGAAGGCCTCTGGATCCCGGTTTTTGGGCATGTTACTGTTACAAAGGGCCTCATATGGCCCCAGGAGGCCCTAAAAGTTTTTTGGGGCAAGATATGACTTCGGGCCTCAGGACGTGGCCGGGGCTTGAGTAATAGTTCACGAAAACAGGTAAATCGGAACATTTTCGGGCAGGGTCATGTTTTCTTACGGGTGTCCTCCCGGGGGTCCCAATAGGGACTCTGTAAATTTGGGGGGCTTCTTGCCCCAATAGGGCCTCTAAATGGCCTCTCGAGTCGGTTATCGGTAATGATCATAATTACGAAGGTGGGATTGGAAGGCCTTCGGTGCCCGGTTTTTCGGCATGTTAAGATTCGAAAGGGCCTCATATGGCCCAAGGAGGCCCTAGAAAATTTTGGGCAAGATCCGACTCAGGGCCCCGGGACGTGGCCGGGTCGTGAGTAATAGTTCACGAAAACGGGTAAATCGCAACATTTTCGGGAAGGGTGATGTTTTTTGACAGGTGACTTCCCGGGGGTATAAATTTAGTCTCTGTAAATTTTGGGGGGCTTCTTGCCCCAAAAGGTCCTCTATATGGCCTCCAGAGCCGGTTATTGCTATATGTCAGAATTACGAAGGTGGGATGGGAAGGTCTCCGGGGCCCGGTTTTTGGGCATGTTAAGGTTCCAAAGGGCCTCATATGGCCCAAGAAGGCGCTAAAACATTTTTGGGAGAGATGTGACTCCAGGCCCCGGGTCGTGGCTAGAGCGTGAGTAATAGTCCACGAAAACGGGTAAATCGGAATATTTTCGGGCAGGGTGATGTTTTTTACGGGTGCCTTCCCGGGGGTCCCAATAGGGTGTCTGTAAATTTTGGGGGGCATCTTGCCCCAAAAGGGCCTGTAAATGGCCTCCTGAGTCGGTTATCGGTATTGGACGGAATTACGAAGGTGGGATTGGAAGGCCTCCGGTGCCCAGTTTTTGGGCATGTTAAGGTTCTAAAGGGCTCATATGGCCCAAGGACGCCATAAATTTTTTTTGGGCAAGATGCGAGTTCGGGCCCCGGGACGTGGCCAGGCGTGAGTAATAGTGCACGAAAAAGGGTAAATCGGAACATTTTTGTGTAGGGTGTTGTTTTTGACGGGTGCCTTCCCAGGGGTCCCAATAGGATCGCTGTAAATTTTGGGGGGCTTCTTGCCCCAAAAGGGCCTTTAAATGGCCTCTAGAGTCGGTTATCGGTATTGGACGGAATTACGAATGTGGGATTGGAAGGCCTCCAGTGCCCGGTTTTTGGGCATGTTAAGGTTCTAAAGGGCCTCATATGGCCCAAGGAGGCCATAAATTTTTTTTGGGAAAGATCCGACTCCGGGCCCCTGGACGTGGCCGGGGTGTCAGTAATAGTTCACGAAAACGGGTAAATCAGAACATTTTCGGGCAGGGTGATGTGTTTTGACGGGTGACTTCCCGGTGGTCCCAATAGTGTCTCTGTAAATTTTGGGGGGCTTCTGGCCCAAAAAGGGCCTCTAAATGGCTTCCGGAGTCTGTTATCGGTAATGATCATAATTACGAAGGTGGGATTGGAAGGCCTTCGGTGCCCGATTTTTGGGCATGTTAAGGTTCCAAAGGGACTCATATGGCCCAATGAGGCCCTAACAAAATTTTGGGCAAGATCCGACTCCGGGCCCCATGACGTGGTCAGGGCGTGAGTTATAGTCCATTAAAACGGATAAATCGGAACATTTTCGGGCAGGGTGATTTTTTGACAGGAGCCTTCCCGGGGGTCCCAATAGGATCTCTATAAATTTTGGGGGGCTTCTTGCCCCAAAAGGGCCTCTAAATGGCCTCCTGAGTCGCTTATAGGAATTGGTCAGAATTATGAAGGTGGGATTGGAAGGCCACTGGATCCCGGTTTTTGGGCATGTTACTGTTCCAAAGGGCATCCTATGGCCCCAGGAGGCCCTAAAAGGTTTTTGGGCAAGATCCGACTTCGGGCCTCGGGACATGGCCGGGGCTTGAGTAATAGTTCACGAAAACAGGTAAATCGGAACATTTTCGGGCAAGGTGATGTTTTCTTACGGGTGACTTCCCGGGGGTCCCAATAGGGTCTCTGTAAATTTTGGGGGGCTTCTGGCCCCAATAGGGCCTCTAAATGGCCTCCCGAGTCGGTTATCGGTAATGATCATAATTACGAAGGTGGGATTGGAAGGCCTTCGGTGCCCGGTTTTTCGGCATGTTAAGATTCCAAAGGGCCTCATATGGCCCAAGGAGGCCCTAAAAAATTTTGGGCAAGATACGACTCAGGGCCCTGGGACGTGGCCGGGGCGTGAGTAATAGTTCACGAAAACGGGTAAATCGCAACATTTTCGGGAAGGGTGATGTTTTTTGACAGGTGACTTCCCGGGGGTATTAATAGGGTCTCTGAAAATTTTGGGGGGCTTCTTGCCCCAAAAGGGCCTCTCCGGGGCCTGGTTTTTGGGCATGTTAAGGTTCCAAAGGGCCTCATATGGCCCAAGAAGGCACAAATAATTTTTTGGGCAAGATGTGACTCCGGGCCCCGTGTCGTGGCTAGAGCATGAGTAATAGTCCACCAAAACGAGTAAATCGGAACATTTTCGGACAGGGTGATGTTTTTGACTGGTGCCTTCCCGGGGGTCCCAATAGGGTCTCTGTAAATTTTGGGGGGCTTCTTGCCCCAAAAGGACCTCTAAATGGCCTCCTGAGTCGGTTATCGGTATTGGACGGAATTACGAAGGTAGGATTGGAAGGCCTCCGGTGCCCGGTTTTTGGGCATGTTAAGGTTACAAAGGGCCTCATATGGCCAAAGAATGCCCAAAAAATTTTTTGGGCAATATGCGACTCCGGGCCCTGGGACGTGGCTAGGGCCTGAGTAATGGCCCACGAAAACGGGTAAATCGGAAAATTTTGCAGGGTGATGTTTTTGACGGTGCTTTCCCGGGGGTCCCAATAGGGTCTCTTTAAATTTTGGGGGGCTTCTTGTCCCAAAAGGGCCTCTAAATGGCCTCACGAGTCGGTTTGTCGGTATTGGTCAGAATTACGAAGGTGGGATTGGAAAGCCTCTGGTGCCCGATTTTTGGGCATGTTACTCTTCCAAAGGGCCTCATATGGCCCCAGGAGGCCCTAAAAGTTTTTTAGGCAAGATCCGACTTCGGGCCCCGGGACGTGGCCGGGGCTTGAGTAATAGTTCACGAAAACAGGTAAATCGAAACATTTTCTGGCATGGTGATGTTTTCTTACGGGTGACTTCCCGGGGGTCCAAATAGGGTCTCTGTACATGGCCTTACGAGTCGGTTATCGGTATTGGTCAGAATTACAAAGGTGGGATTGGAAGGCCTCTGGTGCCCGGTTTTTGGGCATGTTACTCTTCCAAAGGGCCTAATATGGCCCCAGGAGGCCCTAATAGTTTTTTAGGCAAGATCCACGAAAACGGGTAAATCGGAACATTTCGGGCAGGGTGATGTTTTTGACGGGTGACTTCCCGGAGGTCCCAATAGGATCGCTGTAAATTTTGGTGGGCTTCTTGCCTAAAAAGGGCCTCTAAATGGCCTCTAGAGTCGGTTATTGGTATTGATCGAAATTACGAAGGTGGGATTGGAAGGTCTTCAGTGCCCGGTTTTTGGGCATGTTAAAGTTCCAAAGGGCCTCATATATCCCAAGGAAGCCCTAAAAAAAATTTTGGGCAAGATGCGAGTCCGGGCCCCAGGACTTGGCCAGGCGTGAGTAATAGTCGACGAAAACGGGCAAATCAGAACATTTTCGGGCAGGGTGATGTTTTTTGACGAGTGACTTCCCGGGGGTCACAATAGTGTCTCTGTAAAGTTTGGGGGGCTTCAAGCCTCAAAAGGGCCTCTATATGGCCTCCCGAGTCGATTATCGGTATTGGTCAGAATTACAAAGGTGGGATTGGAAGGTCTCCGGGGCCCGGTTTCTGGGCATGTTAAATATCAAAAGGGCCTCATATGGCCCAAGAAGGCCCTAAAAAAATTTGGGCAAGATGCGACTCCGGGCCCACGGACGTGGCTAGGGCGTGAGTAATAGTCCACGAAAATGGGTAAATCGGAACATTTTCGGGCAGGGTAATGTTTTTGACGGGTGCTTTCCTGAGGGTTCCAACAGGGTCTCTGTATATTTTGGGGGGCTTCTTGCTCCAAAAGGGCCTCTAAATGGCCTCCCGAGTCGGTTATCGGTATTGGTCAGAATTACGAAGGTGGGATTTGAAGGCCTCTGGTGCCCGGTTTTTGGGCATGTTACTGTTCCAAAGGGCCTCATATGGCCCCAGGAGGCCCTAAAATTGTTTTGGGTAAGATCCAACTCCGGGCCCCTGGACGTGGTCGGGGCGTGAGTAATTGTCTACGAAAACGGGTAAATCGGAACATTTTCAGGCAGGGTAATGTTTTTGACGGGTGTCTTCCCGGGGGTTCCAATAGGGTCTCTGTAAATTTTGGGGGGCTTCTTGCCCCAAAAGGGCCTCTAAATGGCCTCCCGAGTCGGTTATCGGTATTTGTCGGAATTACGAAGGTGGGATTGGAAGCCATCTTGTGCCAGGTAATGGGCATGTTACGGTTCCAAAGGGCCTCATATGGCCCAAGGAGGCCCTAAAAATTTTTGGGCAAGATCCGACCCCGGGTTCAGGGACTTGGCTGGGGCGCTAGTAATAGTTCACGAAAACGGATAAATCGGCATATTTTCGGGCAGGGTGATTTTTTTTGACGGGTGCCTTCCCAGGGTTCTCAATAAGGTCTCTGTAATTTTTGGGGGGCTTCTTGCCCCAAAAGGGCCTCTAAATGGCGTCCCGAGTAGGTATCGGTATTGGTAGGAATTACGGAGGTGGGATTGGAAGGCATCCAGTGCCCGGTTTTGGGGCATGTTAAGGTTCCAAAGGTCCTCATATGGCCCAAGGAGGCCCTAAATTTTTTTTCACAAGATCCAATTCCGAGCCTCAGGACTTGGCCGCGGCGTGAGTTATTTTCAACAAAAACGGGTAAAGCAGAACATTTTCGGACAGGGTGATTTTTTTGACGAGTGCCTTACCGGGGATTCCAATAGGATCTCTGTAAGTTTAGGGAGGCTTCTTGCCCCAAAAGGGCCTCTAAATGGCCTCCTGAGTCGGTTATCGGTTTTGGTCGGAATTACGGAGGTGGGATTGGAAGGCATTCGGCGCCCGGTTTTGGGGAATGTTAAGGTTCTACAGTGCCTCAAATGGCCCAAGGAGGGGCTAAATTTTTTGGGCAAGATCCGACTGTGGGCCCCGGGACGCGGCCGAGGCGTGAGTAATAGTTCACGAAAACAGGTATATCGGAATATTTTCGGGCAGGGTGATTTTTTTTGATGGGTGCCTTCCCGGGGGTCTCAATAGGATCTCTGTAAATTTTGGGGGGCTGCTGGCCCCAAAAGGTCCTCTAAATGGCCTCTCGAGTCGTTTATCGGTATTGGTCGGAATTACGGAGGTGGGATTGGAAGGCATCCGGTGCCCGGTTTTTGGCATTTTAAGGTTCCAAAGGGCCTCATATGGCCCAAGGAGGCCCTAATAATTTTTTGGGCAAGATCCGACTCCGGGCCCTGGGACGCGGCCGAGGCGTGAGTAATAGTCTACGAAAAAAGGTAAATCGGAATATTTTCGGCAGGGTATTTTTTTTGACGGGTGCCTTCCCAGGGGTCCCAATAGGATCTCTGTGAATTTTGGGGGGCTGCTTGCCCCAAAAGAGCCTCTAAATGGCCTCCTGAGTCAGTTATCGGTATTAGTCGGAATTACGGAGGTGGGATTGGAAGGCATTCGGCACCCGGTTTTGGGGCATGCTAAGGTTCCAAAGGGCCTCATATGGATTAAGGAGACCCTAATAAAATTTTGGGCAAGATGCGACTCCGGGCCCCAGGACGTGGTCGGGGCGTGAGTAATAGTCCACGAAACCGGTAAATCTGAACATATTCGGGCAAGGTGATTTTTTTGACGAGTGCCTTCCCGAGGGACAAAATAGGGTCTCTGTAAATTTAGGTGGGCTTCTTTCCCCAAAAGGGCCTCTAAATAGCCTCCCTAGTCGGTTATCGGTATTGGTCGGAATTACGGAGGTGGGATTAGAAGGCATTCGGCGCCCGGTTTTGGGGCATGTTAAGGTTCCAAAGTGCCTCATATGTCTAAAGGAGGCCCTAAAAATTTTTTGGGCAAGATGCGTCTCCGGGCCCCGGGACGTGGCCATGGAGTGAGTAATAGTCCACGAAAACGGTTAAATCGAAACATTTTTGGGCAGGGTGATGTTTTTGACGGTGCTTTCCCTGGGGTCCCAATAGGGTCTCTTTAAATTTAGGGGGGCTACTTGCCCCAAAAGGGCCTCTAAATGGCCTCACGAGTCGGTTATCGGTATAGTTCAGAATTACGAAGGTGGGATTGGAAGGCCTCCGGTGCCCGGTTTTTGGGCATGTTACTGTTCCAAAGGGCCTCATATGGCCCCAGGAGGCCCTAAAATTTTTTTGGGCAAGATCCAACTCCGGGCCCCTTAACGTGGCCGGGGCGTGAGTAGTAGTTCACTAAAACAGGTAAATCGGAACATTTTCGGGCAGGGTGATTTTTTTGATGGGTGACTTCCCGGGGGTCCCAATAGGGTCTCTGTAAATTTTGGGAGGATTCTGGTCCGAAAAGGGCCTCTTATTGGCGTCCCGAGTAGGTTATCGGTATTGGTCGAAATTACGAAGGTGGGATTGGAAGGCCTCCGGGGCCCGGTTTTTGGGCATGTTAAGGTTCCAAAGGGCCTCATATGGCCCAAGAAAGCCCTAAAAAATTTTTGGGCAAGATGCAACTTCGGGCCCATGGACGTGGCTAGGGCGTGAGTAATAGTCCACGAAAACGGGTAAATCGGAAAATTTTCGGGCAGGGTGATGTTTTTGGACGTGTGACTTCCTGGGGGTCCCAATAGGGTCTCTGTAAATTTGGAGGGCTTCTGGCCCCAAAAGGGCCCCTAAATGGCTTCCCGAGTCTATTATCGGTAATGATCATAATTACGAAGGTGGGATTTGGAGGCCTTCGGTGCCCGGTTTTTTGGCATGTTTAGGTTCCAAAGGGCCTCATATGACACAAGGAGGCCCTAAAAAAAATTTGGGCAAGATGCGAGTCGGGCCTGGGACGTGATTAGGTTGTGAGTAATAGTCCACGAAAACGGGTAAATCGGAACATTTCGGGTAGGGTGATGTTTTTGACGGGTGACTTCCCGGAGGTCCCAATAGGATCGCTGTAAATTTTGGTGGGCTTCTTGCCTAAAAAGGGCCTCTAAATGGCCTCTAGAGTCGGTTATCGGTATTGATCGAAATTACGAAGGTGGGATTGGAAGGTCTTCAGTGCCCGGTTTTTGGGCATGTTAAAGTTCCAAAGGGCCTCATATATCCCAAGGAAGCCCTAAAAAAAATTTTGGCAAGATGCGAGTCCGGGCCCCAGGACTTGGCCAGGCGTGAGTAATAGTCGACGAAAACGGGCAAATCAGAACATTTTCGGGCAGGGTGATGTTTTTTGACGAGTGACTTCCCGGGGGTCACAATAGTGTCTCTGTAAAGTTTGGGGGGCTTCAAGCCTCAAAAGGGCCTCTATATGGCCTCCCGAGTCGATTATCGGTATTGGTCAGAATTACAAAGGTGGGATTGGAAGGTCTCCGGGGCCCGGTTTCTGGGCATGTTAAATATCAAAAGGGCCTCATATGGCCCAAGAAGGCCCTAAAAAAAATTTGGGCAAGATGCGACTCCGGGCCCACGGACGTGGCTAGGGCGTGAGTAATAGTCCACGAAAATGGGTAAATCGGAACATTTTCGGGCAGGGTAATGTTTTTGACGGGTGCTTTCCTGAGGGTTCCAACAGGGTCTCTGTATATTTTGGGGGGCTTCTTGCTCCAAAAGGGCCTCTAAATGGCCTCCCGAGTCGGTTATCGGTATTGGTCAGAATTACGAAGGTGGGATTTGAAGGCCTCTGGTGCCCGGTTTTTGGGCATGTTACTGTTCCAAAGGGCCTCATATGGCCCCAGGAGGCCCTAAAATTGTTTTGGGTAAGATCCAACTCCGGGCCCCTGGACGTGGTCGGGGCGTGAGTAATTGTCTACGAAAACGGGTAAATCGGAACATTTTCAGGCAGGGTAATGTTTTTGACGGGTGTCTTCCCGGGGGTTCCAATAGGGTCTCTGTAAATTTTGGGGGGCTTCTTGCCCCAAAAGGGCCTCTAAATGGCCTTCCGAGTCGGTTATCGGTATTTGTCGGAATTACGAAGGTGGGATTGGAAGCCATCTTGTGCCAGGTAATGGGCATGTTACGGTTCCAAAGGGCCTCATATGGCCCAAGGAGGCCTAAAAATTTTTTGGGCAAGATCCGACCCCGGGTTCAGGGACTTGGTGGGGCGCGAGTAATAGTACACGAAAACGGATAAATCGGCATATTTTCGGGCAGGGTGATTTTTTTTGACGGGTGCCTTCCCAGGGTTCCCAATAAGGTCTCTGTAATTTTTGGGGGGCTTCTTGCCCCAAAAGGGCCTCTAAATGGCGTCCCGAGTAGGTATCGGTATTGGTAGGAATTACGGAGGTGGGATTGGAAGGCATCCAGTGCCCGGTTTTGGGGCATGTTAAGGTTCCAAAGGTCCTCATATGGCCCAAGGAGGCCCTAAATTTTTTTTCACAAGATCCAATTCCGAGCCTCAGGACTTGGCCGCGGCGTGAGTTATTTTCAACAAAAACGGGTAAAGCAGAACATTTTCGGACAGGGTGATTTTTTTGACGAGTGCCTTACCGGGGATTCCAATAGGATCTCTGTAAGTTTAGGGAGGCTTCTTGCCCCAAAAGAGCCTCTAAATGGCCTCCTGAGTCGGTTATCGGTTTTGGTCGGAATTACGGAGGTGGGATTGGAAGGCATTCGGCGCCCGGTTTTGGGGCATGTTAAGGTTCTAAAGTTCCTCAAATGGCCCAAGGAGGGGCTAAATTTTTTTGGGCAAGATCCGACTGTGGGCCCCGGGACGCGGCCGAGGCGTGAGTAATAGTTCACGAAAACAGGTAAATCGGAATATTTTCGGGCAGGGTGATTTTTTTTGACGGGTGCCTTCCCGGGGGTCTCAATAGGATCTCTGTAAATTTTGGGGGGCTGCTGGCCCCAAAAGGTCCTCTAAATGGCCTCCCGAGTCGTTTATCGGTATTGGTCGGAATTACGGAGGTGGGATTGGAAGGCATCCGGTGCCCGGTTTTTGGCATTTTAAGGTTCCAAAGGGCCTCATATGGCCCAAGGAGGCCCTAATAATTTTTTGGGCAAGATCCGACTCCGGGCCCTGGGACGCGACCGAGGCGTGAGTAATAGTCTACGAAAAAAGGTAAATCGGAATATTTTCGGCAGGGTATTTTTTTTGACGGGTGCCTTCCCAGGGGTCCCAATAGGATATCTGTAAATTTTGGGGGGCTGCTTGCCCCAAAAGAGCCTCTAAATGGCCTCCTGAGTCAGTTATCGGTATTAGTCGGAATTACGGAGGTGGGATTGGAAGGCATTCGGCACCCGGTTTTGGGGCATGCTAAGGTTCCAAAGGGCCTCATATGGATTAAGGAGACCCTAATAAAATTTTGGGCAAGATGCGACTCCGGGCCCCAGGACGTGGCCGGGGCGTGAGTAATAGTCCACGAAACCGGTAAATCTGAACATATTCGGGCAAGGTGATTTTTTTGACGTGTGCCTTCCCGGGGGACAAAATAGGGTCTCTCTAAATTTAGGTGGGCTTCTTTCCCCAAAAGGGCCTCTAAATAGCCTCCCTAGTCGGTTATCGGTATTGGTCGGAATTACGGAGGTGGGATTAGAAGGCATTCGGCGCCCGGTTTTGGGGCATGTTAAGGTTCTAAAGTGCCTCATATGTCTAAAGGAGGCCCTAAAAATTTTTTGGGCAAGATGCGTCTCCGGGCCCCGAGACGTGGCCAGGGAGTGAGTAATAGTCCACGAAAACGGTTAAATCGAAACATTTTTGGGCAGGGTGATTTTTTTGACAGGTGGCTTTCTCGGGGTCCCAATAGGGTCTTTGTAAATTTTGGGGGGCCTTCTTGACCCAAAAGGGCCTCTAAATGGCCTCCCGAGTCGGTTATCGGCATTGGTCGGAATTACGGAGGTGGGATTGCAAGGCATCCAGTGCCCGGTTTTTGGTCATGTTAAGGTTCCACAGGTCCTCATATGGCCCAAGGAGGCCCGAATAAATTTTTGGGCAAGATGCGACTCCGGGCCCCGGGACGTGCCGGGGCGTGAGTTATTGTCCACGAAAACAGGTAAATCGGAACATGTTCAGGCAGGGTGATTTTTTTCGACATGTGCCTTCCCGGTGGTCCCAAAAGGATCTCTGTAAATTTTGGGGGGCTGCTGGCCCCAAAAGGTCCTCTAAATGGCCTCCCGAGTCGTTTATCGGTATTGGTCGGAATTACGGAGGTGGGATTGGAAGGCATCCGGTGCCCGGTTTTAGGACATTTTAAGGTTCCAAAGGGCCTCATATGGCCCAAGGAGGTCCTAATATTTTTTTGGCAAGATCAGACTCCGAGCCCATGGACGCGGCCGAGGCATGAGTAATAGTCCACGAAAACATGTAAATCGGAATATTTTCGGCAGGGTGATTTTTTTGACGGGTGCCTTCCCAGGGGTCCCAATACGATCTATGTAAATTTTGGGGGGCTGCTTGCCCCAAAAGGGCCTCTAAATGTCCTCCTGAGTCGGTTATAGGTGTTGGTCGGTATTACGGAGGCGGGATTGGAAGGCATTCGGCACCCGGTTTTGGGGCATGCTAAGGTTCCAAAGGGCCTCATATGGCTTAAGGAGGACCTAAAAAAATTTTGGGCAAGATGTGACTCCGGGCCCCGGGACGTAACCGGGGCGTGAGTAATAATCCACGAAACCGGTAAATCTGAACATTTTCGGGCAGGGTGATTTTTTTTACGAGTGCCTTCCCGAGGAACAAAATAGGGTCTCTGTAAATTTAGGTGGGCTTCTTGCCCCAAAAGGGCCTCTAAATGGCCTCCCGAGTCGGTTACCGGTATTGGTCGGACTTACGAGATGGGATTAGAAGGCATCCGGCGCCCGGTTTTGGGGCATGTTAAGGTTCCAAAGTGCCTCATATGTCTTAATGAGGCCCTAAAATTTTTTTGGGCAAGATGCATCTCCGGGCCCCCGGACGTGGCCGGGGAGGGGAGTAATTGGCCACGAAAACGGTTAAATCGAAACATTTTTGGACAGGGTTATTTTTTTCACGGGTGGCTTTCTCGGGGTCCCAATAGGGTCACTGTAAATTTTGGGGGGCCTTCTTCCACAAAAGCGCCTCTAAATGGCCACCCGAGTCGGTTATCGGTATTGGTCGGAATTATGGAGGTGGGATTGCAAGGCATCCAGTGCCCGGTTTTGGGTCATGTTAAGGTTCCAAAGGGCCTCATATGGCCCAAGGAGGCCCGAATAAATTTTTGCGCAAGATGCGACTCCAGGCCTTGGGACGTGCTGGGGCGTAAGTTATTGTCCACGAAAACAGGTAAATCAGAACATTTTCGGGCAGGGTGATTGTTTTTGACATGTGCCTTCCCGGGGGTCCCAATAGGATCTCTGTAAATTTTGGGGGCTGCTGGCCCCAAAAGGTCCTCTAAATGGCCTCCCGAGTCGGTTATCGGTATTGGTCGGAATTATGGAGGTGGGATTGGAAGGCATCCGGTGCCCGGTTTTAGGGCATTTTAAGGTTCCAAAGGGCCTCATATGGCCCAAGGAGGCCCTAAATTTTTTTGGGCAAGATCCGACTCCGAGCCCTGGGACGTGGCCGAGGCGTGATCAATAGTCCACGACTTCTAGTAAATCGTAACATTTTCAGGCAGCGTGATTTTTTTAACGGGTTTCTTCCCGGGGGTCCCAATAGGGTCTCTGTAATTTTGGGGGCTTCTTGCCCCAAAAGGGCCTCTAAAGTGCTTCCCGAGTTGGTTATCGGTATTGGTCGGAATTACGGAGGTGGGATTGGAAGGCATCCGTTGCCCTGTTTTGGGGCATGTTAAGGTTCCAAAGGGCCTCATATGGCTAAGGAGGCCCTAAAATTGTTTTGGGCAAGATCCGACTCCAGGCCCCGGGTCGTGAGTAAAGTCCACGAAAACGGGTTAATAAGAACATTTTCGAGCAGGGTGGTTTTTTTTTGACGGGTGCCTTCCTGGGGGTCCCAATAGCATCTCTGTAAATTTTGGGGGCTGCTGGCCCAAAAAGGGCCTCGAAATGGTCTCCCGAGTCGGTTTTATGTATTGGTCGGAATTACGGAGGTGGGATTGGAAGGCATCCGGTGCCTGGTTTTGGGGCATGTTAAAAGTGGGATGGGAAGGCATTCGGTGCCCGATTTCGGGGCATGTTAAGGTTCCAAAGGACCTCATATGGCCCAAGGAGGCCCTAACAGAGTTTAGGGCAAGATCCGTCTCCGGGCCCCAGGACGTGGCCGGGGCTTGAGTAATAGTCCACGAAAACAGGTAAATCAGAACATTTTAGGGCAAGGTGATTTTTTTGACAGGTTACTTCATGGGGGTCCCAATTGGGTATCTGTAAATTTTGGGGGGCTTCTGGCCCCAAAAGGGCCTTCAAATGGCCTTCCGAGTCGGTTATCGGTATTGGTCGAAATTACGGAGGTGGGACTGGAAGGCATCCGGTGCCCGATTTTGGGGCATGTTAACGTTCCAAAGCGCTTCATATGGCCCAAGGAGACCCTAAAATTTTTTTGGCAAGATCCGATTCCTGGCCCTGGGACGTGGCCGGGGCGTGAGTAATAATAGTCTACGAAAACGGGTAAATCGGAACATTTTAAGGCAAGGTGATTTTTTTGACGAGGCCTTCTGATAGGGTTTAGTCGTATCACCTAATCAAAGATAAACCTAAGTCCTCTAACAAAAGTAGTCAGTGGAAGCAGGGTCGAATCCGCAGGGAGACAGTTTCTAAATTAATATACAACCAATTCAGCTACTCCAGAGTAAATCAGAGAAGAATTAATTAAACTAATGATTAAGCTAAGAAAGACAGGAAAAATCGAGGATTTAACTATGGAGTAAAACCTAGGGTATTAGGTCGGTCCACCATGCTTATACCAATCAAACAAGGGCAACTACTATCAAAACCTAAATCAAGAGTCGGGGGATTAGAGCCTATGTTGAACTATGGTTAAGACTCAATGCTCATAGTTCAACATACGCCGCATGTTCACTAACGTTATCAGAACTACTGACGTGTCCTAGGCCTCTAGTCGTAAGACAGATCTGTGCAAACAACTATTAACCACAAGCAATCAATGAAATTGTACACTGACATTAATTACTCAATAAGAACAAACCACATCACAATCACCCTAATCAAGCCCTAGAAATTGATAGAAATCTAAATCACAATCATGGTATAAACATGGCTTTCCTATCTAACACCCTAGAAAGAGACTACTCACTCATAATCGAATTAACAACGACAAAACTAATATAAAACCCTAACAATTGCATCATAAACGATTAAATAAATAAATTAAGCAATCAAGAATAACAAAAGAGATTAGGGTAGGAAAGAGTACCAATTGACGGAAAGCAGGAACTTTTATTGAAATCGAAATAGGTTTGATCACCTCTAAATTAATCTAAACTAAGAACAATGAGGAATGAAACTAGTCTAAAGCCAATGAAAAGATAATAAAAAAGATGTCCCTAATTAATGAGGAAAAAGGTATTTATAATACCCCCTCAAGTCTAATTAAAAACAGAAACAAAAGTCGAAATCCGCGTATAAATGTGCCAGACCTGATCGGGCCCGAGGCATCCACCCGATCGGGCCGACGTACAAAGTCATCAGTCTTGCGCTTTCGGCCTTAGTGTAGCAGCAGCGCAGCATCAGGTAAATAATACGGCCCACCCGATCGGGCCTAGGGAAGCCACCCGATCGGGCCAGGCGACAAAATTGGGCCAGCTCACTCTCCTAAACAACAGCAACAAAATGGGACGTAGTAGCACCCAGCCCGATCGGGTCGGGCACACTATGCCCGATCGGGTCTGGTGCATTGATGCTCGCCCGATCTGATCGGGCACGCCTTGCCCGATCGGGTCTGCGACTTTCATACCCGATCATAAATACTTCGCCCGATCGGGCCATTTCTGCCCGATCAGTGTACGGAAAACCTCCTTTTTGACTCTTTGGCTCTCTAATCTTCACGTTTAGGGGTCTTGGGACCTCCTAAACTACCCATAAAACTCGTTAGCCATCCTACGTGCCTCGTAACACCTCGTAAAGCCGTGGTGGTTCCCAAATGGCTCGGGTTAAGGAGAAAACTCCCTAAAACCTGCAATTCAACACTAAAACACAAAACCACAACTATATACGATAGTTAGTACAAAATAGCTCCCAAGAGCTCCAATGACGCACAAATTAGCTTGTAAATAAGGGAGAAAAGACTATATAAATACGTGATGTCACCTTCATGGTGGTCCCAATAGGGTCTCTGTAAATTTTGGGGGGCTGCTGGCCCCAAAAGGGCCTCTAAATGGCCTCACGAGTCGGTTATCGGTATTGGTCGGAATTACGGAGGTGGGATGAGAAGGCATCCGGTGCCAAGTTTTGGGGCATGTTTAGGATCCAAAGGGCATCATATGGCCCAAGGCAGCCCAAAATTTTTTTTGGCAAGATCCGACTCTGGGCCCAGGGACGTGGACGGGGCATGAGTAATAGGCCTCGAAAACGTGTAAATCGGTAAATTTTCGGCAAGGTGATTTTTTTTGACGGGTTCTAACCCGGTGGTCCTAATAGGGTCTCTGTAAATTTTTGGGGGCTTCTTAACCTAAAGGGCTTCTAAACAACCTCCCGAGTCGGTTATCGGTATTGGTCGCGGATGTGGGATGAGCAGGCATCCGGTTCCCGGTTTTGGGGCATGTTAAGGTTCCAAAGGGCCTTATTTAGCCCAAGGAAGCCCTAAATTTTTTTTGGGCAAGATCCGACTCTGGGCCCAAGGACGTGGCCGGGGCGTGAGTAATAGTCCACGAAAATGGGTAAATCTGAACATTTTAGGGCAGGGTGAATTTTTTTGATGGGTGACTTCAAAGGGGTCCCAACAGGGTCTTTGTAACTTTGGGGGGCTTCTGGCCCCAAAAGGGCCTCTAAATGGCCTCCCGAGTCGGTTATCGGTATTGGTCGAAATTACGGAGGGTGGATTGAAAGGCATCCGGTGCCCGGTTTTGGGGCATGTTAAGGTTCCAAAGGGGTCATATGGCCTAAGGAGGCCCTAAATTTTTTTTGGCAAGATCCGACTCCGGGCCCCAAGACGTGGCCGGCGCGTGAGTGTCCATGAAAACGGGTAAATCAGAACATTTTCGGGTAGGGTGAGTTTTTTTGACAGGTGCCTTCCCGGGGGTCCCAAAGGGGTCGCTGTAAATTTTGGGGGGCTTCTGGCCCCAAAAGGGACTCTACATAGCCTCCCGAGTCGGTTATCGGTATTGGTCGAAATTACGGAGTTGGGATTGGAAGGCATCCGGTGCCCGGTTTTGGGGCATGTTAAGGTTCCAAAGGGCCTCATATGGCCCATAGAGGCCCTAACAAAATATTGGGCAAGATCCGACTCCGGGCCCCGGGACGTGACCTGGGAGTTAGTAATTTTCCACGAAAACGGGTAAATCAGATCATTTTCGGACAGGGTTATTTTTTTGATAAGTGCCTTCCCGAGGGTTCCAATAGGATCTCTGTAAATTTTGGGGGGCTGCTGGCCCCAAAAGGGCATCTAAATGGCCTCCCGTGTCGATTATCGGTATTGGTCGGAATTACGGAGGTGGGATTCGAAGGCATTCGGCGCCCGGTTTTGGGGCATGTTAAGGTTCCAAAGGGCCTCATATCGCTTAAGGAGGCCATAAAAACTTTTGGGCAAGATGCGACTCCGGGCCCCGGGACGTGGTCGGGGCATGAGTAATAGTCCACGAAAACGGGTAAATCTGAACATTTTTGGGTAGGGTGATTTTTTTACCGGGTGCCTTCCCGGGGGACCAAATAGGGTCTCTTTAAATTTTCGGGGGCTTCTTGCCCCATAAGGGCCTCTAAATGGCCTCCCGAGTCGGTTATCAGTATTGGTCGGAATTATGGAGGTGGGATTGGAAGGCATCCGGCGCCCTGTTTTGGGGCATGTTAAGGTTCCAAAGGGCCTCATATGGCTTAAGGAGGCCCTAAAATTTTTTTGGGCAAGATACGACTCTGGGCCCTGAGACGTGGCCGGGGCGTGAGGCCACGAAAACGGGTATATCTGAATATTTTCGGACAATGTGATTTTTTTGACGGGTGCCTTCCCGAGGATCCCAATAGCATCTTTGTAAATTTCGGAAGTCTTTTTGCCCCACAAGGGCCTCTAAATGGCCTCCCGAATCGGTTATCGGTATTGGTCAGAATTACGGAGGTGGGATTGAAAGCCATCTGGCGGCCGGTTTTGGGGCATGTTAAGGTTCCTAACGGCCTCATATGGCCCAAGGAGGTCTTAAATTTTTTTGGGCAGAATCAGTCTCCGCGGCCCGGGATGTGGCCGGGGCGTGAGTAATAGTCCACAAAAACAGGTAAATCGGAACATTTTCGGGCAGGGCGATTGTTTTTGACAGGTGCCTTCCCGGGGCTCCCAATAGGATCTCTGTATATTTTGGGGGGCTGCTGGCCCCAAAAGGTCCTCTAAATGGCCTCCCGAGTAGGTTATCGGTATTGTCGGAATTACGGAGGTGGGATTGGAAGGCATCTGGTGCCCGGTTTTAGGGCATGTTAAGGTTCGAAAGGGCCTCATATGGCCCAAGGAAGCCCTAAATTTTTTTTGGGGAAGATCCGACTCCGGGCCTCGGGACTTGGCCGAGGCGTGAGTAATAGTCCACGAGATCTGGTAAATCGGAACATTTTCAGGTAGAGTGATTTTTTTTTGACGGGTGCCTTCCCGGGGGTCCCAATAGGGTCTCTGTAAATTTTGGGGGGCTTCTTGCCCCAAAAGGGCCTCCAAATTGCCTCCCGAGTCCGTTATTGGTATTGGTGGGAATTACATATGTGGGATTGGAAGGCACCCAGTGCCCGGTTTTGGGGCATGTTAAGGTTCCAAAGTACCTCATATGGCCCAAGGAGGCCCTAAAAATGTTTGGAAAGATCCGACTCCGGGCCCCGGGACGTGGCCGAGGCGTGGTTAATAGTCCACGAAAACGGGTAAATCATAACATTTTCGGGCAGGGTGATTTTTTTTGAGGGGTGCCTTCATGGGGGTCCCAATAGGATCTCTGTAAATTTTGGTGGGCTGCTGGCCCCAAAGGGCTTCTAAATGGCCTCCCGAGTCGGTTATCGGTATTGGTCGGAATTACGAAGTTGGGATTGGAAGGCACCAGGTGCACGATTTTGGGGCATGTTAAGGTTCGAAATGGCATCATATGGCCCATGGAGGCCCTAAAAAATTTTTGGGCAAGATCTGACTCCAGGCCCCGGGGCGTGTGTAAAGTCCACGAAAACGGGTTAATAGGAACATTTTCTGGCAGGGTGATTTTTTTGACAGGTGCCTTCCCAGGGGTCCCAATAGGGTCTCTGTAAATTTTGGGGGGCTTCTGGCCCCAAAAGGGCCTCCCGAGTGGGTTATCGATATTGGTCGAAATTTCGGAGGTCAAAATTAGAAGCATCCGATGCCCGGTTTCGGGGAAGGTTAAGGTTCCAAAGGGCCTCATATGGCCCAAGGAGGGGCTAAAATTTTTTTTGGGCAAGATCCGACTTCGGGCCCCGGGACGTGGCCGGCGCGTGAGTGTCCATGAAAATGGGTAAATCCGAAAATTTTCGGGTAAGGTGAATTTTTTTGACAGGTGCCTTCCCGTGGCTCCCAAAGGGGTCTCTGTAAATTTTGGGGGGCTTCTGGCCCCAAAAAGGCCTCTAAATAGCCTCCCGAGTCGGTTATCGGTATTGGTCGAAATTACAGAGGTGGGATTGGAAGGCATCCGGTGCCCGGTTTTGGGCATGTTAAGGTTTCAAAGGGCCTCATATGGCCCAAGGAGGCCCTAACAAAATTTTGGCCAAGATCCGACTCCGTGTCCCGGGACGTGTTCGGGGCATAAGTAATAGTCCACGAAAACGGGTAAATCGGAATATTTTTGGGCAGGGTATTTTTTTTGACGGGTGCCTTCCCGGGGTCCTTATAGGATCTCTGTAAATTTTGGGGGCTGCTGGCCCTAAAAGGGCATCTAAATGGCTTCCCGAGTCGGTTATCGGTATTGGTCGGAATTACGGAGGTGGGATTGGAAGGCATTCGGCGCCTGGTTTTGGGGCATGTTAAGGTTCCAAAGGGCCTCATATGGCTTAAGGAGGCCCTAGAAAATTTTGGGCAAGAGGCAACTTCCGGCCCCGGGACGTGGCCGGGGCGTGAGTAATAGTCCACGAAAACGGGTAAATCGAAACATTTTCGGGCAGGGTGTTTTTTTTTGACGGGTGCCTTCCTGGGGTCCCAATAGGGTCCCTGTAAATTTTGGGGGGCTTCTTGCCTTAAAAGTGCCTCTAAAAGGCCTCCCGAGTCTGTTATCGGTATTTGTCGGAATTACGGAGGTGGGATTGCAAGGCATCCGGTGCCCGGTTTTGGGGCATGTTAAATCCAAAGGGCCTCATATGGCCCAAGGAGGCCCTAATAAATATTTGGGCAAGATGCGACTCCGGGCCCCGGGACGTGGCCGGGGCGTGCGTTA
This sequence comes from Patellifolia procumbens, assembly GCA_947645195.1. Classification (NCBI taxonomy): domain Eukaryota; kingdom Viridiplantae; phylum Streptophyta; class Magnoliopsida; order Caryophyllales; family Amaranthaceae; genus Patellifolia; species Patellifolia procumbens. Next base: position 1,977,682 of record CANSGD010000729.1, on the reverse strand, counting down.
TTGTCCACGAAAATAGGGAAATCGGAACATTTTCGGACAGGGTGATTTTTTTTGACGGGTGTCTTCCTTGGGTTACAATAGTATCTCTGTAAATTTTGGAAGGCTTCTTGCCCCAAAAGGGCCTTTAAATGGCCTCCCGAGTCGGTTATGGGTATTGGTCAGACTTACGGAGCTGGGATTGGAAGGCATCCAGTGCCTGGTTTTTGGGCATGTTAAGGTTCCAAAGTGCCTCATATGGCACAAGGAGGCCCTAATAAAATTTCGGGCAAGATGCGACTCCGGGTCGCGGGACGTTGCCGGGGCGTGAGTTATTGTCGATGAAAACGGGTAAATCGGAACATTTTCGAAAAGGGTGATTTTTATTGACGGGGGCTTCTCGGGGTTCCCAATAGGGTCTCTGTAAATTTTGGGAGGCTGCAGGCCCCAAAAGGGCCTCTAATTGGCTTCCCGAGTCGATTATCGGTATTGGTCGCAATTACGGAGGTGGGATGGGAAGGCATCCGGTGCCCGGTTTTGGGGCATGTTTAGGTTCCTAAGGGCCTCATATGGTCCAATGAAGCCCTAAAAATTTATTGGGCAAGATCAGTCTCCGGGTCCCGGGACGTGGCCGGGGCGTTAGTAATAGTCCACAAAAACAGGTAAATCTGAATATTAAGGGTAGGGGTTTTTTTTTGATGGTTGACTTCTAAGGGGTCCCAAAAGGGCCTCTAAATGGCCTCACGAGTCGGTGATCGGTATTGGACGAAATTACGGAGGTGGGATTGAAAGGCATCCGGTGCCCGGTTATGGGGCATGTTAAGGTTCCAAAGGGCCTCATATGGCCCAAGGAGGCCCTTAATTTTTTTTGGGCAAGATCCGACTCCGGGCCCCGGAACGTGGCCCGGGGCGTGAGTAATAGTCCACGAAAACGGGTAAATCGGAACATATTCGGGCTGGGTGATTTGTTTTGACGGGTGCCTTCTCGGGGGTCCCAATTGGGTCTCTGTAAATTTTGGGGGGCTTCTTGCCCCAAAAGAGTCTCTAATTGGCCTATCGAGCCGGTTATCCGTATAGGTCTGAATTATGGAGGTGGCATTGGAAGGCATCTGGTGCCCGGTTTTGAGTTATGTTAAGGTTCCAAAGGGCCGCATATGGCCCAAAGAGGCCCTAAAATAATTTTGGGTAAGATCCGACTCCGGGCCCGGAGACGTGGCCGGGCGTGAATAAAAGTCCACGAAAACGGGTAAATCGGAACATTTTCGGTTAGGCTGATTTTTTTTGACGGGTGCTTTCCCACGTTTCCCATTAGGGTCTCTTTAAATTTTTGGGGGCTTCTTGCCTTAGAGACTCTTTTGGGGAAATACGGATAACCGACTCTTTTGGGGCAAGAAGCCCCCCCAAAATTACAGAGACCCTATTGGGACACTCGGAAAGGCACCCGTAAAAAGAAATCACCCGGCCCGAAAATGTTCCGATTTACCCGTTTTCGTGGACTATTACTCAAGCCCCAGCCACGTCCTGGTCCGGAGTCAGATCTTGTGCAAAATTTATTTAGGGCCTCCTTGGGCCATATGAGGCCCTTTGGAACCTTAACATGCCCCAAACCGGGAACCGGATGCCTTCCAATCCCACCTCCGTAATTTCCGACCGATAACCGACTCGGGAGGCCATTTAGAGGCCCTTTGGGACTAGAAGCCCCCCAAAATTTCCAGAGATCCTATAGGGAACTTCGGGAAGGCACCTGTCAAAAAACATCACCCTGCCCGAAAATGTTCTGTTTTACCTGCATTCGCATACTTCACTCACGCCCGGCCACGTCCCGGGGCCCGGAATCTGATCTTGCCCAAAAAATTTTAGGGCCTCCTTGGGCCATATGAGGCCCTTTGGAATCTTTACATGCCCCAAAATGGGCACCGGATGCCTTCTAATGCCACCTCCATAATTCTGACCAATACCGATAACCGACTCGGGAGGTTATTTAGAGGCCCTTTTGGGGCAAGAAGCCCCCCAAAATTTACAGACACCCTATTGGGACCCCCGGGAAGGCACCTGTAAAAAAATTCTCCCTGCCCGAAAATGTTCCGATTTACCCATTTTCGTGGATTATTACTCACACCCCGGCCACGTCCCAGGGCCCGGAGTCGTATCTTGGCCAAAAATGTTGTAGGGCCTCCTTGGACCATATGAGGCCCTCTGGAACCTTAATATTCCCCAAAACCAAGCACCGGATGACTTCCAATCCCACCTCCGTAATTCCGACCAATACCGATAACTGACTCGGGAGGCCATATAGAGGCCCTTTTGGGGCCACCAGCCCCTTTAAATTTACAGAGACCATATTGGGAACCCTGGGAAGGCACCCGTAAAAAAAATCACGATGCCTGAAAAAGTTCTGATTTACTTGTTTTCGTGGACTATTACTCACGCCCTGGCCACGTCCCGGGGCCCAGAGTCGGATCTTGCCCAAAATTATTTTAAGGGCCTCCTTGGGCCATATGAGGCCCTTTGGAACCTTAACACGCCCCAAAGACGGGCACCAAATCCCACCTCCGTAATTTCGACCAATAACGATAACCGAATCGGGAGGCCATTTAGAGGCACTTTTAAGGCCAGATCCTGGGGCCCGAAGTCGGATCTTGCCCAAAAATTTTGTAGGGCCTCCTTGGGCCATATGAGGCCCTTTGGAACCTTAAGATGCCCCAAAATCGAGCACCAGATGCCTTCCGATCCCACCTCCGTAATATCCGACCAATACAGATAACCGACTCGGGAGGCCATTTGGAGGCCCTTTGGGGCCAGAAGCCCCCCAAAATTTACAGAGACCCTATTGGGAACCCCGAGAAGGCACCTGTCAAAAAACATCACCCTGCTCGAAAATTTACCGATTTACCCGTTTTCGTGGACTTTACTCACGCCCCGGCCACGACCTGGGGCCCGGAGTCGGATATTGCCAAAAAATTTTAGGGCCTCCTTGGGCCATATGAGGCCCTTTGGAACCTTAACATGCCCCAAAACCGGGCACCCGATGCCTCCGATCCCACCTCCGTTATTCCGACCAATACCGATAAACGACTCGGGAGGTTATTTAGAGGCCCTTTTTGGGCAACAAGCCCCCCAAAATTTACCGAGACCCTATTAGGACCCCCGGGAAGGCACCCGTCAAATAAAATCACCCTGCCCGAAAATATTCCGATTTACATGTTTTCGTGGACTATTACTCATGCCCCGGCCACGTCCCAAGGCCCGGAGTCGTATCTTGCCCAAACAATATTTAGGGCCTCCTTGGGCCATATGAGGCCCTTTGGAACCTTAATATGCCCCAAAACCCCACCTCCGTAATTCCGACCAATACCCATAGCCGACTCGGGAGGCCATTTAGAGGCCCTTTTGGGGCCAGCAGCCCCCCAAAATTTACAAAGACCCTATTGGGACCCCCGGGAAAGCACCCCTCAAAAAAAAATACCCTGCCTGAAAATGTTCGTATTTACCCGTTTTGGTGGACTATTACTTACGCCACGGCCACGTCCTGGGGCCTAGAGTCGGATCTTGCCCAAAAATTTTTAAAGGGCCTCCTTGGGACATATGAGGCCCTTTGGAACCTTAACATGACCCAAAACCGGGCAACGAATGCTTTCCAATCCCACTTCCATAATTCTGACCAATACCGACAACCGACTTGGGGGGCCATTTAGAGGTCCTTTTGGGGTCAGCAGCCCCCTAAAATTTACAGAGACCCTATTGGGACCCCAGGAAAGGCACCCATCAAAAAAAATCACCCAGCCCAAAAATTGTCCGATTTACATGTTTTCGTGGACTATTACTCACACCCCGGTCACGTCCCGAGGACCGGTGTGGGATCTTGCCCAAAACAATTTTAGGGCCTCTTTGGGCAATATGAGGCCCTTTGGAACCTTAACATGCCCCAAAGCCGGGCATCGAATCCCACCTCTGTAATTCCGACCAATACCGATAACCGACTCGGGAGGTTATTGAGAGGCCCTTTTGGGGCGAGAAGCCCCCAAAAATTTACAGAGACCCTATTGGGACCCCCGGGAAGGCACCCATAAAAAAAAATCACCCTGCCCGAAAATGTTCCGGTTTACCCGTTTTCGTGGACTCATACTCACACCCCGGCCACGTCCCAGGGCCTGGACTCTGGAACCTTAATATTCCCCAAAACCAGGCACCGGATGACTTCCAATCCCACCTCCGTAATTCCGACCAATATCGATAACTAACTCGGGAGGCCATTTAGAGGCCCTTTTTGGGCAAGAAGCCACCCAAAATTTGCAGAGACCCTATTGGGACCCCCGGGAAGGCACCCATCTAAAAAAATCACCCTGCCCGAAAATGTTTCGATATACCCGTTTTCGTGGACTATTAGTCACGCCCCGGCCACGTCCTAGGGCTCAGAGTCCTATCTTGCCCAAAAAAATTTTACGGCCTCCTTGGGCCATATCAAGCCCTTTGGAACCTTAACATACCCCAAAACCGGGAACCGGATGCCGTACAATCCCACCTCCGTAATTCCAACCAATATCGATAACAGACTCGGGAGGCCATTTAAATGCCCTTTTGGGGCAAGAAGCCATCAAAATTTACAGAGACCTAATTGGGAACCCCGGGAAGGCACCCGTGTAAAAAATCACCTTGCACGAAAAATGTTTTGATTTACCCGTTTTCGAGGACTATTACTCACGCCTCGGCCATGTCCCGGGGCCCGGAGTCGGATCTTGCCCAAAACATTTTGAGGGCCTCCTTGGGCCATATGAGCCCCTTTGGAACATTAACATGCCCCAAAACCGGGCACCGGATGCCTTCCAATCCCACCTCCGTAATTCCGACGAATACCGATAACCTACTCGGGAGGCAAGTTAGAGACCCTTTTGGGGCAAGAAGCCCCCCAAAATTTATAAAGATACTATTGGGACCCCCGGGAAGGCACCCGTCAAAATAAATCACCCTGCCCGAAAATCTTCCGATTTACCCGTTTTCGTGGACTATTACTCACGCCCCAGCCACGTCCCGGGGCCCGGAGTCGGATCTAGCCCAAAATTTTTTAGGGCCTCCTTGGGCCATATGAGGATCTTTGGAACCTTAACATGCCCCAAAACCGGGCACCAGATTCCTTCCAATCCCACCTCCGTAATTCCAACCAATACCAGTAACCGACTCGGGAGGCCATTTAGAGGCCCTTTTGGGGCCAGCAACCCCCCAAAATTTACAAATTCCCTATTGGGAGCCCCAAGAAGGCACCTGTCAAAAAAAATCACCCTGCCCAAAAATGTTCCGATTTACCCGTTTTCGTAGAATATTACTCACGCCCCGGCCACGTCCCGGGGCCTGGAGTCGGACCTTGCCCAAAAACTTTTTAGGACCTCCTTGAGCCATATGAGGCCCTTTGGAACCTTAACATGCCCCAAAATCGGGCACCGGATGCCTTCCAATCCCACCTCCGTAATTCCAACCAATACCGATGAGCGACTCGGGAGGCCATTTAGAGGCAATTTTGGGGCCAGCAGCCCCCCAAAGATTACAGAGACCCTATTGGGAACCCCGGGAAGGGACCTGTCTAAAAAATCACCCTGCACGAAAATGTTCTGATTTACCCGTTTTCGAGGATTATTACTCACACCTCGGCCACGTCCTGGGCCCCGGAGTCGGATCTTGCCCAAAATATTTTTAGGGCCACATTGGGCTATATGAGGCCCTTTGGAACCTTAACATTCCCCAAAATCGGGCACTGATTGCCTTCCAATCCCACCTCCAAAATTCCGACCAATACCGATAACCGACTTATGAGGCCATTTAGAGGCCCTTTTCGGTCAAGAAGCCCCACAAAATTTAATGAGATACTATAGGGACCCCCGGGAAGGCACCCGTCAAAATAAATCACCCTGCCCGAAAATCTTCTGATTTACCCGTTTTGATGGACTATTGCTCACACCCCAGCCATGTCCCGGGAATCGGAGTCGGATCTTGCCCAAAAAAATTTAGTGGCTCCTTGGGCCATATGAGGCCCTTTGGAACCTTAACATGCCCCAAAACCGGGAACCAGAAGCCTTCCAATCCCACCTCCGTAATTCCGACGAATACCGATAACCTACTCGGGAGGCCATTTAGAGGTCCTTTGGGGGCAAGAAGCCCCCCAAAATTTACAAATTCCCGGGAAGGCACCTGTCAAAATAAATCACCCTGCCCGAAAATCTTCCGATTTACCCGTTTTCGTGGACTATTACTCACGCCCCAGCCACGTCCCGGGGCCCGGAGTCGGATCTTGCCCAAAATTTTTTAGGGCCTATGAGGCTCTTTGGAACCTTAACATGCCCCAAAATCGGGCACCGAATGCGTTCCAATCCCACCTCCGTAATTCCAACCAATACCGATAACCGACTCGGGAGGACATTTAGAGGACCTTTTGGGGCCAGCAACCCCCCAAAATTTACAAATTCCCTTTTGGGAGCCCAAAGAAGGCAGCCCCCCAAAATTTACAGAGACCCTATTGGAAACCCCGGGAAGGGACCTGTCTAAAAAATCCCCCTGCCCGAAAATGTTATGATTTACCCGTTTTCGTGGATTATTACTCACACCCGGCCACGTCCCGGGACCCGGAGTCTTATCTTGCCCAAAATATTTTAAGGGCCTCCTTGGGTCATATGAGGCCCTTTGGAACCTTAACATGCCCCAAAACCAGGCACCAGATGCCTTCCAATCCCACCTCCGTAATTCCGACCAATATCGATAACCGACTCGGGAGGCCATTTAGAGGCCCTTTTTGGGCCAACAACCCCCCCAAAATTTCAAAATACCCTATTGGGAGCCCCAAGAAGGCACCCGTCAAAAAAAATCACCCTGCCCGAAAATGTTCCGATTTACCTGTTTTCGTGGACTATTGATCACGCCACGACTACGTCCCAGGGCCTCGAATCGGATCTTGCGCAAAAAAATTTTAGGGCCTCCTTGGGCCATATAAGGCCCATTGGAACCTTAACAAGCCCAAAAACCAGGCACCGGAGGCCTTCCAATCCCACCTCCGTAATTCCGACCAATAAAGATAACCGACTCGGGAGGCCATTGAGAGGTCATTTTAGGGCCAGCATCCCCCCAAAATTTATAGAGACCCTATAGGAAACCCCAGGAAGCCACATGTCCAAAAAAATATCCCTGCCCGAAAATGTTCCGATTTACCCGTTTTCGTGGACTATTACTCACGTCCCGGGTCTCGGAGTCGAATCTTGCCCAAAATTTTTTTAAGGCCTCCTTGGGCCAAATGAGGCCCTTTTGAAGTTTAACATGCCCCAAAACCGGGCACCGAATGCCTTCCAATCCAACCTCCGTAACTCACACCAACACCGATTACCGACTCGAGATACCAATTACAGGCCCTTTTTGGGCCAGCAGCCTCCCAAAATTTACAGAGACCCTATTGGGAACCCCGGGAAGGCACCCGTCTAAAAATCACCCTGCCCGAAAATATTTCGATTTACCCGTTTTCGAGGACTATTACTCACGCCTCGGCCACATCGGGGGCCGGCAGTCGGATCTTGCCCAAAAATTTTTTAGGGCCTCCTTGGGTCATATGAGGCCCTTTGGAACCTTAACATGCCCCAAAACCGAGTACTGGATGCCTTCCAATCCCACCTCCGCAATTCCGACCAATACTGATAACCGACTCTGGCGACAATTTAGAGGCTCTTTTGGGGCAAGAAGCCCCCAAAAATTTTCAGAGACCCTATTGGGACCCCTGAGAAGGCACTCGTCATAAAAAATCACCCTGTCCCAAATATATTCTGATTTACCCGTTTTCGTGGACTATTACTTACGCCCCGCCCACGTCCCGGGCCAAAGTCGGATCTGGCCTTAAAAAAATTTTAGGGCCTCCTTGGGCCATATAAGGCCCTTTGGAACCTTAAAATGCCCCAAAACCGAGCACCGGATGCCTTTCAATCCCACCTCCGTAATTCCGACCAATACCGATAACCGACTCGGGAGGACATTTAGAAGCCAGCAGCCCCCCAAAAGTTACAGGGACACTATTGGGAACCCGGGAAGCCACCTTTAAAACAAAATCACCATGCCCAAAAATGTTCCGATTTACCCTTTTCCGTAACTCACGCCCCGGCCACGTCCCATGGCCCAGAGTCGGATATTGCCCAAAAAAATTTTAAGGCCTCCTTGTGTAATATGAGGCCGTTTGGAACCCTAACATGCCCTAAAACCGAGCACCGGATGCCATCTAATCCCACCTCCGTAATTCCGACCAATACCGATAACGGGCTCGGGAGGCCATATAGGCCCTTTGGGGCCAGAAGCCCCCCAATATTTACAGAGACCCTATTGGGAACCTCGGGAAGGATCCTGTCAACAAAAATCACCCTGCCGGAAAATGTTCCGATTTACCCGTTTTCGAGGACTATTACTCACGCCTCGGCCACGTCCCGGGGCCCGGAGTCGGATCTTGCCCAAAAATTTTTTAGGGCCTCCTTGGGCCATATGAGCCCCTTTGGAACCTTAACATGCCCCAAAACCGGGCACCGATATACTTCCAATCCCACCTCCGAAATTCCGACCAATACTGATAACCGACTTGTGAGGCCATTTAGAGGCCCTTTTGGGGCAAGAAGCCCTCCAAGATTTACAGAGAAACTATTGGGACCCCCGCTAAGGCACCCGTCAAAATAAATCACCCTGCCCAAAAATGTTCCGATTTATCCGTTTTCGAGGACTATTACTCACGCCTCGGCCACGTCCCGAGGCCAGGAGTCGGATCTTGCCCAAAACTTTTTTAGGGCCTCCTTGGGTAATATGAGCCCCTTTGGAACCTTAACATGCCTCAAAACCGGGCACCGATTGCCTTCCAATCCCACCTCCGAAATACCGACCAATACCGATAACCGACTTGTGAGGCCATTTAGAGGCCCTTTTGGGGCAAGAAGCCCCCCAAAATTTGCAGAGATACTATTGGGACCCCCGGGAAGGCACCCGTCAAAATAAATTACCCTTCCCGAAAATCTTCCAATTTACCCGTTTTCGTGGACTATTACTCACGCCCAGCCACGTCCCGAAGCCTAGAGTCGGATCTTGCCTTAAAATTTTTAGAGCCTCCTTGGGCCATATGAGGCTCTTTGGAACCTTAACATGCCCCAAAACAGGGCACCGGATGCCTTCCAATCCCACATTCGTAATTCCTACCAATACTGATAACCTACTCGGGAGGCCATTTAGAGGCCCTTTTGGGGCAAGAAGCCCCCCAAAATTTACATAGATAATATTGGGACCCCCGGGAAGGCACCCGTCAAAATAAATTACCCTTCCCGAACATCTTCCGATTTACCCGTTTTCGTGGACTATTACTCACGCCCCAGCCACGTCCCGAAGCCCAGAGTCGGATCTTGCCTTAAATTTTTTAGGGCCTCTTTGGGCCATATGAGGCCCTTTGGAACCTTAACATGCCCCAAAACCGGGCACCGGATGCCTTCCAATCCCACCTCCGTAATTCCAACCAATACCGATAACCGACTCGGGAGGCCATTTAGAGGCCATTTTGGGGCCAGCAGCCCCCCAAAATTTACAGAGACCCTATTGGAAACCCCGGGAAGGGACCTGTCTACAAAATCTCCCTGCCCGAAAATGTTCTGATTTACCCGTTTTCGTGGATTATTACTCACACCTCGGCCACGTCTCGGGCCCCGGAGTCGGATCTTGCCCAAAATATTATTAGGGCCTCATTGGGCCATATGAGGCCCTTTGGAACCTTAACATGCCCAAAAACCGAGCACCGGATGCCTTCCAATCCCACCTCTGTAATTCCGACATATCCTGATAACCGACTCGGGAGGACATTTAGATGCCATTTTGGGGCCAGCAGCCCCAAAAATTTACAGAGACCCTATTGGGAACCCCGGGAAGCCACCTGAAAAATAAAATCACCCTGCCCGAAAATGTTCCGATTTACGCGTTTTCGTGGAAAATTACTCACGCCCCGGCTACGTCCCGGGGTTCGGATTCGGATCTTGTCAATAAAAAAATTTAGGGCCTGCTTGGGCCATATGAGGCCCTTTGGAATCTTAACATGCCCCAAAACCGGGCATCGGATGCCTTCCAATCCCAACTCCGTAATTTCAGCCAATTCAAAAAACCGACTCAGGAGGTTATTCAGAGGCTCTTTGGGGCCAGAAGCCCCCCAAAATTGACAGAGACCCTACTGGGAATCCCGGGAAGGCACCCGTCAAAAAAAATCACCCTGCCCAATAATGTTCCGATTTACCCATTTTCGTGGACTATTACTCACGCCCCGGCTACGTCCCGGGGTTCAGAGTCGGATCTTGTCCAAAAAAAATAGGGCCTCCTTGGGCCATATGAGGCCTTTTGGAACTTTAACATGCCACAAAAATGGGCCCCGGATGCCTTCTAATCCCACCTCCGTAATTCGGACCAATACAGATAACCGACTCGGGAGGCCCTGTACAGGCCCTTTTATGGCCAGCAGCCCCCCAAAATATACAGAGACTCTATTAGGACCTTTTGAAAGGCACCGGTCAAAAAATCACCCTCCTCGAAATGTTCCGATTTACCCGTTTTCGTGGACTATTACTCACGCCCAGGCCACGTCTCGAGGTTCGCTATCAGATCATGGCCAAAAAAATTTTAGGGCCTCCTTGGGCCATATGAGGCCCTTTGGAACCTTAACATGCCCGAAAAATGGGAACTGGATGCCTTCACATCCCACCTCCGTAATTCCGACCAATACATATAACCGACTCGGGAGGCCCTGTACAAGCCCTTTTGGGGCCAACAACCCCCCAAAATATACAGAGACTCTATTGGGACCCGTGGAAAGGCACCCGTCAAAAAAAATCACCCTCCTCGAAATATTCTGATTTACCCGTTTTCGTGGACTATTATTCACGCCCAGGCCACGTCTCGGGGTTCAGTGTCGGATCATGCCCTTAAATTTTTTAGGGCCTCTTTGGGCCATATAAGGCCCTTTGGAACCTTAACATGCCACAAAACCGGGCACCGGATGCCTTCCAATCCCACCTACATAATTCCGACCAATACTGATAACCGACTCGGGAGGCCATTTAGAGGCCCTTTTGGGGCAAGAAGCCCCCCAAAATTTACGGAGATACTATTGGGACCCCCGGGAAGGCATCCGTCAAAATAAATCACCGTGCCCAAAAATCTTCCGATTTACCCGTTTTCGTGGACTATTACTCACGCCCCAGCCACGTCCCGAAGCCCAGAGTCGGATCTTGTACCCTCGGGAAGGCACCTGTCAAAAAAATATGACCTTGCCCGAAAATGTTCCGATTTACCCGTTTTAGTGAACTATATAACTCACGCCCAGTCACGTCCAGGAGCCCCGAGTCGGATCTTAACCAAAAAAACTTAGGACCTCCTTGGGCCATATGAGGCCCTTTTGAACCGTAACATGCCCCAAAACCGGGCACCGGATGCCTTCCAATCCCACCTCCGTAATTCCGACCAATATCGATAACCGACTCGGGAGGCCATTTAGAGGCCCTGTTGGGTCCAACAACCCCCCAAAATTTAAAAATACCCAATTGGGAGCCCCAGGAAGGCACCCGTCAACAAAAATCACCCTGCCCGAAAATGTCCGGATTTACCCGTTTTCGTGGACTATTGATCACGCCCCGGCCACGTCCCGGAGCCTCGAGTCTGATCTTGCCCAAAAATTTTTTATGGCCTCCTTGGGCCATATAAGGCCCTCTGGAACCTTAACAAGCCCCAAAATTGGGCACCGGATACCTTCCAATCCCACCTCCGTAATTCCGACCAATACCAATAATCGACTCGAGAGGCCATTTAGAGGCCCTTTTGGGGCCAACAGCCCTCCAAAATTTACAGAGACCCTATAAGGACCCTTGAGAAGGCACCCGTCTAAAAAAATCACCCTGCCTGAAAATGTTCCGATTTACCCGTTTTCGTGAACTATTACTCACGCCCCGGCCACGTCCCGGGGCCCAGAGTATTATCTTGCCCATATTTTTTTTAGGGCCTCCTTAGGCCATATAGGCCCTTTGGAACCTTAACATGCCCCAAAAATGGGCACCGGATGCCTTCCAATCCCACCTCCGTAATTCCGACCAATAGTGATAACCGACTCGGGAGGCCCTGTACAAGCCCTTTTGGGGCCAACAACCCCCCAAAATATACAGAGACTCTATTGGGACCCCTGGAAAGGCACCCATCAAAAAAAATCACCCTCCTCGAAATATTCCGATTTACCCGTTTTCGTGGACTATTATTCACGCCCAGGCCACGTCCAGGGGTTCGGTGTCGGATCATGCCCAAATTTTTTTTAGGGCCTCCTTAGGCCAAATGAGGCCCTTTGGAACCTTAACATGCCCCAAAAATGGGAACCGGATGCCTTCCAATCTAAACATTGTAATTCGACGAATACCGATAACCGACTCGGGAGGCCATTTACAGGCCCTTTTGGGGCCAGTAGCCCCCAAAATTTACAGAGACCCTATTGGGACCCCCGGAAAGGGACCCATAAAAAAAAATCACCCTCCCCGAAAATTTTCTGATTTACCCGTTCTCGTGAACTATTACTCACGCCTCGGCCACGTCCTGAGGCCCGGAGTCGGATCTTGCCCAAAAACATTTCAGGGCCTCTTTGGGCCATATGAGGCCCTTTGGAACCTTAACAAGCCCCAAAACCGGGCACCGGATTCCTTCCAATCTCACCTCCGTAATTCCGACCAATAATGATAACCGACTCGGGAGGCCATTTAGAGGCTCTTTTGGGGCCAGCAGCCCCCCAAAATTTACAGAGACCCTATTGGGACCCCCGGGAAGGAACCCGTCAAAAAAAATCACCCTGCCCGAAAATGTTCCTATTTTCACGATTTAGTGAACTATTACTCACGCCCAGTCACGTCCGGGAGCCCGGAGTCGGATCTTAACCAAAAAAAAACTTAGGACCTCCTTGGGCCATATGAGGCCCTTTTGAACCTTAACATGCCCCAAAACCGGGCACCGAATACCTTCCAATCCCACCTCCGTAATTCCGACCAATATCGATAACCGACTCGGGAGGCCATTTAGAGGCCCTTTTGGGACTAGCAGCGCCCCAAAATTTACAGAGAGCCTATTGGGACCCCCAGGAAGGCACCCGTCAAAAAAAATCACCCTGCCCGAAAATGTTCCGATTTACCCGTTTTCGTGAACTATTACTCACGCCCCGGCGACGTCCTGAGGCCCGGAGTCGGATCTTGCCCAAAAAAATTTTAAGGCTTCTTTGGGCCATATGAGGCCCTTTGGAACCTCAACATGCCCCAAAAATGGGCACCGGATGCCTTCCAATCCCACCCCCGTAATTGCGACCAATACAGATAACCGACTCGGGAGGCCCTTTAGAGTCCCTTTTCGGGCCAGCACCCCCCCAAAATATACAGAGACCCTATTGGGACCCCCGGGAAGGCACTTGTCCAAAAAATATCACCTTACCCGAAAATGTTCCGATTTACACTTTTTAGTGAACTATTACTCACGCCCAGTCACGTCCGGGAGCCCGGAGTCGGATCTTAACCAAAAAAAACTTAGGACCTCCTTGGGCCATACAAGGCCCTTTGGAACCTTACCAAGCCCCAAAATCGGGCACCGGATACCTTCCAATCCCACCTCCGTAATTCCGACCAATACTAATAATCGACTCGAGAGGCCATTTAAAGGCCCTTTTGGGGCCAGCAGCCCCCCAAAATTTACAGAAACCCTATGAGGACCCCCGATAAGGCACCCGTCTAAAAAAATCACCCTGCCTGAAAATGTTTCGATTTACCCGTTTCGTGCACTATTACTCACGCCCCGGCCACGTCTCGGGGCCCAGAGTATTATCTTGCCCAAATTTTTTTTAGGGCCTCCTTAGGCCATATAGGCCCTTTGGAACCTTAACATGCCCCAAAAATGGGCACCGGATGCCTTCCAATCCCACCTCCGTAATTCCGACCAATATAGATAACCGACTCGGCAGGTCCTGTACAAGCCCTTTTGGGGCCAACAACCCCCCAAAATATACAAAGACTCTATTGGGACCCCTGGAAAGGCACCCGTCAAAAAAATCACCCTCCTCGAAATATTTCGGTTTACCCGTTTTAGTGGGCTATTATTCACGCCCAGACCACGTCCCGGGGTTCGGTGTCGGATCATGCCCAAAAAATTTTTAGGGCCTCCTTGGGCCATATGAGGCCATTTGGAACCTTAACATGCCCCAAAAATATGAACCGGATGCCTTCCAATCCCACTTCCGTAATTCCGACCAATACCGATAACTGACTCGGGAGTCCATTTAGAGGCCCTTTTGGGGCCAGCAGCCCCCCAAAATATACAGCGACCCTATTGGGACCCCTAGGAAGGCACCCGTCAAAAAAAATCACCCTCCTTGAAATGTTCCAATTTACCCGTTTTCGTAGACTTTTACTCACGCCCCGGCCACGTCCCAGGGCCCATAATCGGATCTTGCCCAAAAAAAATTTAGGGCCTCCTTGGGCCATATGAGGCCCTTTGGAGCCTTAACATGCCACAAAACCGGGCACCGAATGCCTTCCATTCCCACCTCCATAATTTCGACCAATACCGATAACCGACTCGGGAGGCCATTTAGAGGCCCTTTTGGGGCCAGGAGCCCCCAAAATTTACAAAGACCCTATTGGGACCCCCGGGAAGACACCCGTCAAAAAAAATCACCCTGCCCGAAAATTTTCTGATTTACCCGTTCTCGTGAACTATTACTCACGCGTCGGCCACGTCCTGAGGCTCGGAGTCAGATCTTGCCCAAAAACATTTTAGGGCCTCTTTGGGCAATATGAGGCCCTTTGGAACCTTAACATGCCCCAAAACCGGGCACCGGATTCCTTCCAATCCCACCTCCGTAATTCCGACCAATACTGATAACCGACTCCGGAGGCCATTTAGAGGCCCTTTTGGGGCCAGCAGCCCCCCAAAATTTACAGAGACCCTATTGGGACCCCCGGGAAGGCATCGGTCAAAAAAAATCACCCTGCCCGAAAATATTTTTATTTACCCGTTTTAGTGAACTATTACTCACGCCCCGGCCATGTCCGGGAGCCCAGAGTCGGATCTTAACCAAAAAAATTTTAGGATCTCCTTGGGCCATATGAGGCCCTTTTGAACCTTAACATGCCCCAAAACCAGGCACCAGATGCCTTCCAATCCCACCTCCATAATTCTGACGAAAACCGATAACCGACTCGGGAGTCCATTTAGAGGCCCGTTTTGGGCCAGCAACCCCCCAAAATTTAAAAATACCCTATTGGGAGCCCCAGGAAGGCACCCGTAAAAAAAATCACCTTGCCCGAAAATGTTGCGATTTACCCGTTTTCGTGGACTATTGATCACGCCCCGGCTACGTCCCGGGGCCTCAAGTCGGATCTTGCCCAAAAAAAATTTAGGGCCTTATTGGGCCATATGAGCCCCTTTGGAACCTTACCATGCCCCAAAACCGGGCACCGATTGTCTTCCAATCCCACCTCCAAAATTCTGACCAATACCGATAACCGACTTGTGAGGCCATTTAGAGGCCCTTTTGGGGCAAGAAGCCCAACAAAATTTACAGAGATACTATTGGGACCCCCGGGAAGACACCCGTCAAAATAAATCACCCTGCCTGAAAATCTTCCTATTTACCCGTTTTCGTGGACTATTACTCACACCCCAGCCACGTCCCGGGGCCCGGAGTCGGATCTTGCCCAAAATATTTTAGGGCCTCCTTCGGCCATATGAGGCCCTTTGGAACCTTAACATGCCCCAAAACCGGGCACCGGATGCCTTCCAATCCCTCCTCCGTAATTCCGACGAATACCGATAACCTACTCGGGAGGCTATTTAGAGGCCCTTTTTGGGCAAGAAGCCCCCCAAAATTTATAGAGATACTATTGGGACCCCCGGGAAGGCACCCGTCAAAATAAATCACCCTGCCTGAAAATCTTCCGATTTACCCGTTTTCGTGGACTATTCCTCACGCCCCAACCATGTCCCAGGGCCGGAGTCGGATCTTGCCATAAATTTTTAAGGGCCTCCTCGGGCCATATGAGTATTTTTGGAACCTTAACATACCCCAAAACCGGGCACCGGATGCCTTCCAATCCCACCTCCGTAATTCCAACCAATACCGATAACCGACTCGGGAGGCCATTTAGAGGCCCTTTTGGGGCCATCAACCCCCCAAAATTTATAAATTCCCTATTGGGAGCCCCAAGAAGGCACCTGTCAAAAAAAATCACCCTACCCAAAAATGTTCCGATTTACCCGTTTTCGAGAACTATTACTCACGCCCCGGCCACTTCCTAGGGCCTGGAGTCGGACCTTGCCCAAAAACTTTTTAGGGCCTCCTTGGGCCATATGAGGCCCTTTGGAACCTTAACATGCCCCAAAACCGGGCACCGGATGCCTTCCAATCCCACCTCCGTAATTCCAACCAATATCGATGACCGACTCGGGAGGCCATTTAGAGGCCATTTTGGGGCCAGCAGCCCCCCAAAATTTACAGAGACCCTATTGGGAACCCCGGAAAGGGACCTGTCTAAAAAATCACCCCGCCCGAAAATGTTCTGATTTACCCGTTTTCGTGGATTATTACTCACACCTCGGCCACGTCCCGGGCCCCGGAGTCGGATCTTGCCCCAAATATTTTTAGGGCCACATTGGGCCATATGAGGCCCTTTGGAACCTTAACATTCCCCAAAATCGGGCACTGATTGGCTTCCAATCCCACCTCCGAAATTCTGACGTATACCGATCACCGACTCGGGAGGCCATTTAGAGGCCCTTTTGGGGCAAGAAGCCCCCCAAAATTTACAGAGGCCCTATTGGAACCCCCGGGAAGGCACCTGTCAAATAAAATCACCAAGGCCCTAAAATATTCTGATTTACCCTTTTCGTGGACTATTACTCACGCCTCGGCCACGTCCCGGGACCCAGAGTCTGATCTTGCCCAAATATTTTTAGGGCCTCGTTGGGTCATATGAGGCCGTTTGGAACCTTAACATTCCCAAAAACCAGGCACCAGATGCCTTCCAATCCCACCTCCGTAATTCCGACCAATACCGATAACCGACTCGGGAGGCCATTTAGAGGCCCTTTTGCGGCCAACAACCCCCCAAAATTTCCAAATACCCTATTGGGAGCTCCAAGAAGGCACCCGTAAAAAAAATAACCCTTCCCGAAAATGTTCCGATTTACCTGTTTTGGTGGACTATTGATCACGCCCCGGCCACGTCCTAGGGCCTCGAGTCGGATCTTGCCCAAAAAAATTTTTGGGCATCCTAGGGCCATATAAGGCCCTTTGGAACCTTAACATGCCCCAAAATCGGGCACCGGAGGCCTTCCAATTTCACCTCCGTAATTCCGACCAATACCAATAACCGACTCGGGAGGCCATTTAGAGGCCATTTTGGGGCCAGCAGCCCCCCAAAATTTACAGAGACCCTATAGGGAACCCCAGGAAGCCACCTGTCAAAAAAAATCACCCTGCCCGAAAATGTTTCGATTTACCCGTTTTCGTGGACTATTACTCATGACCTGCCACGTCCCGGGGCCTGGAGTCGGATCTTGCCAAAAAACTTTTTAGGACCTCCTTGGGCCATATGAGGCCCTTTGGAACCTTCACATACCCCAAAACCGGGCACCGGCTGCCGTACAATCCCACCTCCGTAATTCCAATCAATATCGATAACAGACTCGGGAGGCCATTTAGAGGCCCTTTGGGGCAAGAAGCCATCAAAATTTACAGAGACCCTATTGGGACCCCCGGGAAGGCACCGGTGTAAAAAATCACCCTGCCCGATAAATGTTTTGATTTACCCGTTTTCCAGGACTATTACTCACGCCCTAGCTACGTCCTGGGGCCCAGAGTATTATCTTGCCCAAAAGATTTTTAGGGCCTCCTTAGGCCATATAGGCCCTTTGGAACCTTAACATGCCCCAAAAATAGTAACCGAATGCCTTCCAATCCCACCTCCGTTATTCCGACCAATACCGACAATCGACTCGGGAGTCCATTTAGAAGCCCTTTTGGGGCCAGCAGCCCCCCAAAATATACAGGGACCCTATTGGGACCCCTAGTAAGGCACCCGTCAAAAAAAATCACACTCCTCGAAATGTTCCAATTTACCCGTTTTCGTAGACTTTTACTCACGCCCCGGCCACGTCCAGGGGCCCAGAATCGGATCTTGCCAAAAAAAATTTTAGGGCCTCCTTGGGCCATATGAGGCCCTTTGGAGCCTTAACATGCCACAAAATCGGGCACCGGATGCCTTCCATTCCCACCTCCATAATTCCGACCGATACCGATAACCGACTCGGGAGGCCATTTAGAGGCCCTTTTGGGGCCAGGAGCCCCCGAAATTTACAGAGACCCTATTGGGACCCCCGGGAAGGCACCCATCAAAAAAAATCACCCTACCCGAAAATGTTCCGATTTACCCGTTTTAGTGAACTATTACTCACGCCACGGCCATGCCCTTTTGAACCTTAACATGCCCCAAAACGGGGCACCAGATGCCTTCCAATCCCACCTCCGTAATTCTGACCAAAACCAAAAACCGACTCGGGAGTCCATTTAGAGGCCCGTTATGGGCCAGCAACCCCCCAAAATTTAAAAATACCCTATTGGGAGCCCCAGGAAGGCACCCGTAAAAAAATCACCTTGCTCGAAAATGTATGAATTTACACGATTTCGTGGACTATTGATAACGTCCCGGCCACGTCTCAGGGCCTCAAGTCGGATCTTGCCCAAAAAATTTTTAGGGCCTCATTGGGCCATATGAGCCCCTTTGGAACCTTAACATGCCCCAAAATCGGGCACCGATTGTCTTCCAATCCCACCTCCAAAATTCCAACCAATACCGATAACCGACTTGTGAGGCCCTTTTGGGGCAAGAAGCCCGAAAAATTTACAGAGATACTATTGGGACCCCCGGGAAGACACCCGTCAAAATAAATCACCCTGCCCGAAAATCTTCCGATTTACCCGTTTTCGTGGACTATTACTCACACCCCAGCCACGTCCCGGGGCCCGGAGTCGGATCTTGCCCAAAATTTTTTAGGGCCTCCTTGGGCCATATGAGGCCCTTTGGAACCTTAACATGCCCCAAAACCGGGCACCGGATGCCTTCCAATCCCTCCTCCGTAATTCCGACGAATACCGATAACCTACTCGGGAGGCCATTTAGAGGCCCTTTTGGGGCAAGAAGCCCACCAAAATTTATAGAGATACTATTGGGACCCCCGGGAAGGCACCCGTCAAAATAAATCACCCTCCCCGAAAATCTTCCGATTTACCCGTTTTCGTGGACTATTACTCACGCCCCAGCCACGTCCTAGGGCCCGGAGTCGGATCTTGCCCAAAAATTTTTATGGCCTCCTCGGGCCATATGAGGATTTTTGGAACCTTAACATGCCCCAAAATTGGGCACCGGATGCCTTCCAATCCCACCTCCGTAATTCCAACCAATACCAATAACCGACTCGGGAGGCCATTTAGAGGCCCTTTTGGGGCCAGAAACCCCCCAAAATTTATAAATTCCCTATTGGGAGCCCCAAGAAGGAACCTGTCAAAATAAATCACCCTGCCAAAAAATGTTCCGATTTACCCGTTTTCGAGAAATATTACTCACGCCCCGGCTACGTCCTGGGGCCTGGAGTCGGACCTTGCCCAAAAACTTTTTAGGGCCTCCTTGGGCCATATGAGGCCCTTTGGAACCTTAACATGCCCCAAAACCGGGCACCGGATGCCTTCCAATCCCACCTCCGTAATACCAACCAAAACCGATGACCGAGTCGAGAGGCCATTTAGAGGCCATTTTGGGGCCAGCAGCCCCCCAAAATTTACAGAGACCCTATTGGGAACCCCGGGAAGGGACATGTCTAAAAAATCACCTTGCCCGAAAATGTTATGATTTACCCTTTTTCGTGGATTATTACTCATACCTCGGCCACGTCCCGGGCCCCGGAGTCAGATCTTGCCCAAAATATTTTTAGGGCCACATTGGGCAATATGAGGCCCTTTGGAACCTTAACATTCCCCAAAATCGGGCACTGATTGCTTCCAATCCCACCTCCGAAATTCCGACCTATACCGATCACCGACTCGGGAGGCCATTTAGAGGCCCTTTTGGGGCAAGAAGCCCCCCAAAATTTACAGAGGCCCTATTGGAACCCCCGGGAAGGCACCCGTCAAATAAAATCACCCAGGCCCGAAAATATTCCAATTTACCTGTTTTAGTGGACTATTACTCACGCCCCGGCCACGTCCCGGGATCCAGAGTCTGATCTTGCCCAAATATATTTAGGGCCTCCTTGGGTCATATGAGGCCCTTTGGAACCTTAACATTCCCCAAAACCAAGCACCAGATGCTTTCCAATCCCACCTCCGTAATTCCGACCAATACCGATAACCGACTCGGGAGGCCATTTAGAGGCCCTTTTGGGGCCAACAACCCCCCAAAATTTCCAAATACCCTATTGGGACCCCCAAGAAGGCACTCGTCAAAAAAATCACCCTGCCCGAAAATTTTCCGATTTACCTGTTTTGGTGGACTATTGATCATGCCCCGGCCACGTCCCTGGGCCTCGAGTCGGATCTTGCCCAACATTTTTTTAGGGCATCCTTGGGCCATATAAGGCCCTTTGGAACCTTAACATGCCCCAAAACTGGGCATCGGAGGCCTTCCAATTTCACCTCCGTAATTCCGACCAATACCGATAACCGACTCGTGAGGCCATTTAGAGGCCATTTTGGGGCCAGCAGCCCCCCCAAATTTATAGAGACCCTATTGGGAACCCCAGGAAGCCACCTATCAAAAAAAATCTCCCTGCCCAAAAATGTTTCGATTTACCCGTTTTCGTTGACTCATGACCCGCCACGTCCCGGGGCCTGGAGTCGGATCTTGCCCAAAAACTTTTTAGGACCTCCTTGGGCTATATGAGGCCCTTTGGAACATTAACATACCCATAAACCGGGCACCGGATGTCGTACAATCCCACCTCCTTAATTTCAACCAATATCGATAACAGACTCGGGAGGCCATTTAGAGGCCCTTTTGGGGCAAGAAGCCATCAAAATTTACAAAGACCCTATTGGGACCCCCGGGAAGGCACCCGTGTAAAAAATCAACCTACCCGATAAATGTTTTGATTTACCCGTTTTCGAGTACTATTACTCACGCCTCGGCCACGTCCCGGGGCCCGGAATCTGATCATGCCCAAAACATTTTTAGGGCCTCCTTGGGCCATATGAGCCCCTTTGGAACCTAAACATGCCCCAAAACCAGGCACCGATTGCCTTCCAATCCCACCTCCAAAATTCCGACCAATACCGATAACCGACTTGTGTGGCATTTAGAGGCCCTTTTGGGTCAAGAAGCCCCACAAAATTTACAGAGATACTATTGGGACCCCCGGGAAGGCACCCGTCAAAATAAATCACCCTGCCCGAAAATCTTACGATTTAATCGTTTTCGTGGACTATTACTCACACCCCATCCTTGTCCCGGGGCCCGGAGTCGGATCTTGCCCAATATTTTTTAGTGCCTCCTTGGGCCATATGAGGCCCTTTGGAACCTTAACATGCCCCAAAACCGGGCACCGGATGCCTTCAAATCCCACCTCCGTAATTCCGAAGAATACCGATAACCTACTCGGGAGGCCATTTAGAGGCCCTTTTTGGGCAAGAAGCCCCCCAAAATTTATAGAGATACTATTGGGACCCCCGGGAACGCACCCTTAAAAATAAATCACCCTGCCCGAAAATCTTCCGATTTACCCGTTTTCGTGGACTGTTACTCACGCCCGGCCACTTCCTGGGGCCTGGAGTCGGACCTTGCCCAAAAACTTTTTAGGGCCTCCTTAGGCCATATGAGGTTTAACATGCCCCATAACCGGGCACCGGATGCCTTCCAATCCCACCTCCGTAATTCAAACCAATACCGATAACCAACTCGGGAGGCCATTTAGAGGCCATTTTGGGGCCAGCAGCCCCCCAAAATTTACAGAGACCCTATTGGGAACCCCGGGAAGGGACCTGTCTAAGAAATCACCCTGCCCGAAAATGTTCCGATTTACCTGTTTTCGTGGATAATTACTCACACCTCGGCCACGTCCTGGGCCCCGGAGTCGGATCTTGCCCAAAATATTTTCAGTGCCTCATTGGGCCATATGAGGCCCTTTGGAACCTTAACATTCCCCAAAATAGGGCACTGATTGCCTTCCAATCCCACCTCCAAAATTCCGACCTATACCGATAACCGACTCGGGAGGCCATTTAGAGGCCCTTTTGGGGCAAGAAGCCCCCCAAAATTTACAGAGGCCCTATTGTAACCCCCGGGAAGGCACCCGTCAAAAAAATAACCCAGGCCCGAAAATATTCCGATTTACCCGTTTTCGTGGACTATTACTCACTCCCCGGCCACGTCCTGGGACCCTGAGTCTGATCTTACCCAAAATATTTTAGGGCCTCCTTGGGTCATATGAGGCCCTTTGGAACCTTAACATGCCCCAAAACGAGGCACCAGATGCCTTCCAATCCCACCTCCGTAATTCCGACCAATATCGATAACCGACTCGGGATGCCATTTAGAGGCCCTTTTGGGGCCAACAACCCCCCCAAAATTTCCAAATACCCTATTGGGAGCCCAAAGAAGGCACCCGTCAAAAAAAATCACCCTGCCCGAAAATTTTCCGAATTACCTGTTTTCGTGGACTATTGATCACGCCCCGGCTACGTCCCGGGGCCTCGAGTCGTATCTTGCCAAAAAAATTTTTAGGGCCTCCTTGGGC
Source organism: Patellifolia procumbens (assembly GCA_947645195.1). Lineage (NCBI taxonomy): Eukaryota > Viridiplantae > Streptophyta > Magnoliopsida > Caryophyllales > Amaranthaceae > Patellifolia > Patellifolia procumbens. Next base: position 1,954,879 of record CANSGD010000729.1, on the reverse strand, counting down.
CATATTAGGCCCTTTTGAACCTTAACATGCCCCAAAACCGAGTACCGGATGCCTTCCAATCCCACCTCCGCAATTCCGACCAATACCGATAACCGACTCGGGCGGCAATTTATAGGCCCTTTTGGGGCAAGAAGCCCCCAAAAATTTTCAGAGACCCTATTGGGACTCAGAGAAGGCACTCGTCATAAAAAATCACCCTGCCCGAAATATATTATGATTTACCCGTTTTCGTGGACTATTACTTACGCCCCGGCCACGTCCCGGGGCCAATGTCGGATCTTGCCTTAAAAATTTTTTACGGCCTCCTTGGGCCATATAAGGCCCTTTGCAACCTTAACATGCCCCAAAATCGAGCACCGGATGCCTTCCAATCGCACCACCGTAATTCCGACCAATACCGATAATTGACTCGGGAGGACAGTTAGTGGCCATTTTGGGGCCAGCAGCCCCCCAAAAGTTACAGAGACTCTATTGGGAACCCCGGGAAGCCACCTGTAAAACAAAATCACCTTGCCCGAAAATGTTCCGATTTACACGTTTTCGTGGACTATTACTCACGCCCTAGCTACGTCCTGTGGTTCGGAGTCGGATCTTGTCCGAAAAAATATTAGGGCCTCCTTGGGCCATATGACGCCCTTTGGAACCTTAACATGCCCCAAAACCGGGTACCGGATGCCTTCTAATCCCAACTCCGTAATTCCGGCCAATACGTAAAACCGGCTCGGGAGGTTATTCAGAGGCCCTTTTGGGCCAGAAGCCCCCCTAAAATTTACAGAGACCCTATTGGGAACCCTGGAAGGCACTCGTCAAAAAAATCACCCTGCCCAAAAATGTTCAGATTTACCCGTTTTCGCGAACTATTTCTCATGCCCCGGCCACGTCCCAGGGCCCAGAGTCGGATCTTGCCCAAAAAAATTTTAGGGCCTCCTTGGGTAATATGAGGCCGTTTGGAACCCTAACATGCCCCAAAATCGAGCACCGGATGCCTTCTAATCCCACCTCCGTAATTCCGACCAATACCGATAACGGACTCGGGAGGCCATTTAGAGGCCCTTTGGGGCCAGAAGCCCCCCAAAATTTACATAGACCATATTGGGAACCTCGGGAAGGATCCTGTCAACAAAAATCACCCTGCCCGAAAATGTTTAGATTTACCCGATTTCGTGGACTTTACTCACGCCCCGGCCACGTCCCGGGGCCCGGAGTCGGATCTTGCCCAAAATATTTTTATGGCCTCCTTAGGCCATATGAGGCCCTTTGGAACCTTAACATGCCTGAAAACCGGGCACCGGATGCCATCCAATCCAACCTCCGTAATTCACACCAATACTGATGACCCACTCGGGAGCCCAATTAGAGGCCCTTTTGGGGCCAGCAGCCTCCCAAAATTTACAAAGACCCTATTGGGACCCCCGACTAAAAAATCACCCTGTCCGAAAATGTTCTGATTTACCTGTTTTCGAGGACTATTACTCACGCCTCGGCCACGTCGCGAGGCCCGGAGTCGGATCTTGCCCAAAATTATTTTAGGGCCTCCTTGTGCCATATTAGTCCCTTTGGAACCTTTACATGCCCCAAAACCGGGCACCGATTGCCTTCCAATCCCACCTCCGAAATTCCGACCAATACCGATAACCGACTTGTGAAGCCATTTAGAGGCCCTTTTGGGGCAAGAAGCCCCCCAAAATTTAAAGAGATACTATTGTAACCCCCGGCAAGGCACCCGTCAAAATAAATCACTCTGCCCGAAAATCTTCCAATTTACCTGTTTTCGTGGACTATTACTCACGCCCCAGCCACGTCCAAGGCCTGAAGTCGGATCTTGCCCAAAATTTTTTAGGGCCTCCTTCGGCCATATGAGGCCCTTTGGAACCTTAACATGCCCCAAAACCATGTACCGGAGGCTTTTCAATCCCACCTCCGTAATTCCGACCAATACCGATAACCGACTCGGGAGGCCATTTAGAGGCCATTTTGGGGCCAGCAGCCCCCCAAAAGTTACAGAGACACTATTGGGAACCCCGGGAAGCCACCTGTAAAACAAAATCACTCTGCCCGAAAATGTTCCGATTTACCCGTTTCCGTGAACTATTACTCACGCCCCGGCCACGTCCCGGGCCCCAGAGTATTATCTTGCCCAAAAAAATTTTAGGGCCTCCTTGGGCCATATAAGGCCCTTTGGACCCTTAACGTGCCCCAAAATCGGGAACCGGATGCCTTTCAATCCCACCTCCTTAATTCCGACCAAAACCGATAACCGACTCGGGAGGCCATTTAGAGGCCCTTTTGGGGCCAGCAACACCCCAAAATTTACACCGACCCTATTGGGTCCCCCAGGAAGGCACCCATCAAAAAAATCAACATGCCTAAAAATGTTCCGATTTACCCGTTTTCGTGGACTATTACTCAAGTCCTGGCCACGTCCCTAAGCTCAGAGTCGGATCTTGCCCAAAAATTTTTTAACTTCGGCCCCTGGACGTGGCCCCAAAATGGCCTCTAAGTGTCCTCCGAGTCGATTATCGGTATTGGTCGGAATTACGGAGGTGGGATTTGAAGACATCCAGTACTCGGATTTGGGGCATGTTAAGGTTCCAAAGGGGCTCATATGACCCAAGGAGGCCTTAAAAATTGTTAGGCAAGATCTGACTAAGGGCCTCGGGACGTGGCTGGGGCGTGAGTAATAGTCCACGAAAACGGGTAAATCGGAAGTTTTTCGGGCAGGGTGATTTCTTTTGACGGGTTCCTTCCCGGGGGTCCCATTAGTATCACTGTTAATTTTGACGGGTGCTAACCAAATCTGAAATTCATGTTGATGCAAAGAAGAGGTTCGAAACCTTCAAGAAAACATGTGAGCAAGTCAAGGAAAGAATAGAGAAGATGAACACTCAATACAAGGAGAGAGCAAAAAAGCATAGAAGGCAACCAAAGTTCAAAAGTGGCGATCTTGTATGGATCCATTTGAGAAAGGAGAGGTTTCCAAGCAAGAGGAAGAATAAGCTCATGCCTAGGGCTGATGGTCCCTTTGAGGTGCTTGAGGTGATTGGAGATAGTGCCTACAAGATTGATCTTCCAAGTGAATATGGAGGTGTGAGTGCTACCTTCAATGTTGGAGATCTTAGTCCTTACTATGATGATGCAAATTTGAGGACAAATTCTTTTGAATAAGGGGAGAATGACATGAGTCAAGAGCCAAAGTCAACCATAGGAGATGAGCCTATTTGCTTGGTTCTTGAAACCTTTGGATTCAAACTCAAGGCCAATGGTTCTTTTGTGACTATGATAGCTTGGGAGGATGAACTAGCTTGAGATGGCTAATATGGGGCGTCCATATGTAGTCTTTTTAGAGTCTTTTATTTGCTTTTGTTGAGTCATTTTGTTCATGTAATAAAAACTACCGTGATGACCGAAAATATGGTTAATTTCGGTTATTATGTAAATTCTAGTAGGGTTCTAATTCCTATTGTGTTTAGGATAGATTTTGGGGAGAAAATGATAAGTATAGGCGTGTGAATGAGATGATAAGTATAGGCGTGTGAATGAGATGATAAGGGCCGAAATCCTATCATTTTCATTAACTAGTTATCTTTATCTCTATCTTTCCCTTCATTTTAGGGATTACGATTTATTTTGCTTTTTAGATAGAGTTTAGGTTTCCTTATCATACTAGGAGATGTACTAGTATAAATAAGGCCCTATGGACGATTTTATGGAGTAGTTAATTTCAGAATTTTGATTCATATTTTCGAGCTTAATTGTTTGGCAATTAATTTCGTTCCATTTAATAATTTTCAGGAGTGTTAATTATTGAGTGATTAATCTACTTAATTCCAGGAGTGGTTTAAGTGAGATTAAAGTTAATTAAATCTTTCAGGAGTGATTGATTTAATTTCCATATCCGAAACACATAAACACAAATAAACACATACAAATTGTTCTTGAACGTTTCTTGAAATAAAGATTGGATCTTGGAAGAGTTCTTGAAGTTCTTGATTTATTCTATTGACAATTTTGGACTTAGTGACTATTAGGATCCTTTGCTTGGATTCTTTCTTGGATGCTTCTACCTTGGAGGTGCATTCATATCAATTGGTATCAGTTTTCCAGGAAGGTGAGGAAAGAAAGTGTCCGACTTTCTTGGTAAGCATTCTAAACTAGTTAATTCTAGTTCTTGATCCTTGTTTGGGCTTGTGTGGTTGGTTGGCTACTATTCTTGTTGGCGTGACTTTGTGTGTTTGTGTGGCTTATTTGTTGTTGTTTAAAGTTTTAAATCATGTCTAGTTTAGAGAAACTTGAAAAAATGATGCATGATTTACTTATTGGTGTTGAGGAGGACAGAGCTAGGGCTAGGAGGTTGGAAACCGCCCATTTGACTTTGCATGAAATTTTTAAAAGGAAAAACGACCCTAATCATGTTGACTATGAATCTGATCATGATGTTGTGCAAAATGTTAAATCCACTTATGATGTTGATAGGGGGATAAAATTGGATGATTTTGATGGTAATGCAAATCCTGAAGATTTGCTTGAGTGGATTCGACAACTTGAAAAAGTATGTGACTATAGGGGTTTTGATGATGAAAAGAAGTTTAAAATTGCCACTATTAGACTAACTAAATATGCTGGAATTTGGTTAGAGAGTGTAAAAGCAAAAAGGGCAAAACTTGGAAAACCTAATCTTAAAAGTTGGGAGAAGCTTAAAAAGAAGTTGAAAGAGAGATTACCCGTTTTCGTGGACTATTACTCAAGCCCTGGCCACGTCCCTAAGCCCAGAGTCGGATCTTGCCCAAAAATTTTTTAGGGCTTCCTCGGGCCATATGAGGCCCTTTGGAAACTTAACTTGCCCCAAAACCGGGTACCGGATGCCGATAACCGACTCAGGAGGCCATTTAGAGGCCCTTTTGGGGAAAGAAGCCCCCAAAAATCTACAGAGACCCTATAAGGACCCCCAGGAAGGCACCAGTCAAAATAAATCACCCTGCTCGAAATTGTTCCAATTTACCAGTTTTCGTGGAATATTACTCACGCCTCCGCCACGTCCTAAGACCCGGAGTCGGATCTTGCCAAAAACAATTTAGGGCCTCCTTGGGCCATATAGGCCCTTTGGAACCTTAACATGCCCAAAAAATGGGCACCAGATGCCTTCCAATCCCACCTCCCTAATTCTGACCAATACAGATAACCGACTAGGGAGGCCCTTTAAAGGCCCTTTTGGGGCTAGCAGCCCCCCAAAATATACAGAGACCCTATTGGGACCCCTGGGAAGACACCCGTAAAAAAAAATCACCCTTCTCGAAATGTTCCGATTTACCCGTTTTCGTGGACTATTACTCACGCCCGGCAACATCCCTGGGTTCGGAGTCGGATCTTGCCCAAAAAAATTTTAGTGCCTCCTTGGGCCATATGAGGCCCTTTAGAACCTTAACATGCTCCAAAAATCGGCACCGGATGCCTTCTAATCCTACCTCCGTAATTCCGACCAATACCGATAACCGACTCGGGAGGCCGTTTAGAGGCCCTTTGGGGGCCAGAAGCCCACCAAAATATACAGAGACCCTATTGGGACCCCTTGGAAGGCACCCGACAAAAAAATCACCCTCATCAAAATATTCCAATATACTCGTTTTCGTTGACTATTACTCACGCCCCGGCCACGTCCCGGGACCCGGAGTCGGATCTTGGCCAAAAAAATTTTAGGGTGTCCTTGGGCCATATGAGGCCCTTTGGAGCCTTAACATGCCCCAAAACTGGGCACCGGATGCCTTCCAATCCCACCTCCGTAATTCCGACCAATACCGATAACTGACTCGAGAGGCCATTTAGAGGCCCTTATGGGGCCAGCAGCCCCCCAAAATTTACAGAGACCCTATTGGGACCCCCGGGAAGGCACCCGTGAAAAAAAATCACCCTGCCAGAAAATGTTCCGATTTACCCGTTTTAGTGAACTATTACGCATGCCCCGGCCACGTCCGGGGGCCCAGAGTCGGATCTTAACCAAAAAAAATTTAGGGCCTCCTTGGGCCATATGAGGCCCTTTTGAACCTTAACATGCCCCAAAACCAGGCACCGGATGCCTTCCAATCCCATCACCGTAATTCCGACCAATACCGATAATCGACTCGGGAGGCCATTTAGAGGCCCTTTTGGCGCAATAAGCCCCCCACAATTTACAGAGACCCTATAAGGACCCCCGAGAAGGCACCCGTCCCAAAGAAATCACCCTGCCCGAAAATGTTCCGATTTACCCGGTTTCGTGAAGTATTACTCACGCCTCGGCCACGTCCCGGGGCCTAGAGTATTATCTTGCTCAATATTTTTTTAGGGCCTCCTTGGGCCATATGAGACCGTTTGGAACCTTAACATACCCTAAAATCGGGCACCGGATGCCTTCCAATCCGACCTCCGTAATTCCGACCAATACCGATAACCGACTCGAGAGGCCATTTAGAGGCCCTTTTGGGGCCAGCAGCCCCAAAAAATATATAGAGATCCTATTGGGACCCCCAGGAAGGAACCTGTCAAAAAAAACACCCTGCCCGAAAATGATCCGATACCTGTTTTCGTGGACTGTTGATCACGCCCCGGCCACAACCCAGGGCCTGGAGTCGAATCTTGCCCAAAATTTTTTAAGGCCTCCTTGGGCCATATAAGGCCCTTTGGAGCCTTAACATGCCCCTAAACCGGGCACCGGATGCCTTCCAAACCCACCTCTGTAATTCCGACCAAGACCGATAACCGACTCGGGAGGCCATTTAGAGGTCCTTTTGGGGCCAGCAGCCCCCCAAAATTTACAGAGACTCTATTGGCACCCCCGGGAAGGCACCCATCAAAAAAATCACCCTGCCTAAAAATGTTCCGATTTACCTGTTTTCGTGGACTATTACTCATGCCCTGGCCACGTCTGATGCAGGAGCATCTACCCAAGCTCCGAGTCTTCTTGGAAATAAAGAAGAAAAGATGGAGGTGCAATTTTTGAGTTTAATTAGCACTAATTTTCCTAAAGTGCTAATTAAACAAGTCTAAATTAAGCTATGATCTTCTAATCTTTTGTAAGCATGATTAACATATTTAATGGTACCTTAAAACATCATTAAATGTGACTAATTATGTTTGATGAAAGATAAATTAGCTTAATTAGACCATATGTAAAGTTTAAAGTACTTAAGTTAAGTTTCAGTTTCACTAAAGACTGAATCAGTTTTTGTTAACAAGTTTGAAGGGCTTTGATCTGATTTTTCCATGCCACTTCAAGCTTATAATGACCTCATGGATGTCTAATATCAGTATATAGGTGTCACTTGGCCAAAGGAAAAAAAAAAGAATAAGAATTCAGAGTTTAAGGAAGAGATATGCTGATCTGTTGCTGGCTGACGTGAAACCTACGTTTTTTTCAACTGATCTGGGAAGCAGCATTTATTTGGCCAAATGATGTGTAACTTGGTGGATAACTTCCATTTTATGTCTACATTAATGTTCCACCTCCCTTTTTTGTGTATTAGATCATCCATTAGGTCATCTTAGCCTGTTTCTCGAAGGGTGCTGAAAACTGACACGTTTTTCAGCAATGTCATTTTCTTTTCCTTTTTTAGTATAGCAAATGACAACGAAATAATGTCATTTTTTGGTATGATGTAGCCTTATAAGTCTAGTTTGTAACAAGGTATCATAATCATAATTTGGAATTCATTTGAGTATTGAAAACTATTAAAAACCGACGCTGTGTGCTAGGTTATTTTCCGGATCAGTTTTGATCTTTGTATTAAATCTTTAATTTCTTGCAATCTTACGTTGATTCGATTGTTAGAACTTAAAGTGGGTTATTATTAGAGGCTACTTTGCCACAATATAACCTTTAGTTTGGTGGTTCTTTGGTTGGAGGAAGTGGTGGTAGTTCGTTTTTACGAACACGGATAGTTATCGATTTTCTTCTATTTCTTTTGTAATCTTAATGCTCTCATTTGCCTAATTCCATATGTATCATTTGGTATCAGAGCCAAGGTTGTTTTGAGAGCATTCTAATCATCTCTAAAACGTACTAAACACAAATCCTCAACCCAAACACAATTCTCTCCCAAAACCGAACCTATTCTAAGCCCAAACACACTTCTTTTCTTTCTTTTTAAGCCATACTTCTTGTGGTTGTATCTACCATGAGCGGAGGAGAAGAAAATCGGTTTAGAAAGGGAATGACATTGAAGAGGCAAGAATGACTGGCTTAGAAAATCAAATGGCCACGTTGAATGAACAAATGGGCAATTATGGCTTCCCTTCGAGATATGAATATGGGAGGAAGAAGAGGAGCACAAAGAAGAGGAGAAAACATAGAGGATGAGGAAGTGGCATATGATACTAGTGAAGAAGTCATTTCAGAGGCTTCAAGGACAAGGGGAAGGCCACGAAAAATAGATGATTTTAAAGACATCAAGCTCGATGTTCCTGAATTCGATGGAGACCTTAATCCTGATGTCTACTTGGAATGGGTAGCAAGGTGTGATCGAATTTTTGAGCTTAAGGAGTATGATGATGCTAAAGCTTTTAAAGTGGCAGTAACAAAGCTAAAGGGGTATGCATCTCTTTGGTGGGATAATGTTGTTTTAGCTAGAACAAGGAAGCAAAAACCGAAAATCAAGAGTTGGAAGAAGCTTAAGAAGAAGATGAAAGAAAAGTTTCTACCTTCTACTTATACTCTTGATTTATATAATCAATTATCTGAATTGTCTCAAGGACATAAAGGTGTGGAAAATTATATTCATGAGTTTGAAAAACTTATGATGAAGTTAGATCTTCAAGAGAGGGAGGAGCAAACAATGGCACATTTTTTAGTTGGCTTAGATAAAGAGATTGCAAGAAAGATGGAGTTGCAGCCTTATACAACTCTAGAAGAGATGTTTAAACTTGCAATAAAAATCGAAAAGCACCAAAAGGAGAAGAATAAAAAGGTGTTTACAAAGGGAACTTCCTACACCAAAGGAGGTTCAAATTTCAAGCCTACATATCAATCTCCTTACACCCCTAAAGGAGAAACTTCAAAATCAGTTGACAAAGGGAAGAAAGTAGTTGAAGATTCTTCCAAAAGGGATAATGTTAAGTGCTTTAAATGTCATGGATATGGTCATTATCAGTCACAATGTCCTAATCGAAGAGTGATGACCTTAGTTGATATTGAAAGCATTGATGATGCACTTCGGCTCAAAGAGCAAAATGAAGAAATTCATGAACCAGATGAAGCCGAATCTGAAGGAGATAAAATTGATGAAGCAGCTGTTCTAGGACCATTTGAAGGAGAGCATGAACATCTTTCGCTTGTTCTTAGAAGGATCCTACACACTAATGAAGTTGAAACCATTCCATCTCAAAGAGATCAGATTTTTCAAACTAAATGTTTGATTGGAGGGAAGATATGTTCGATGATTATTGATGGTGGGAGCTGTACTAATGTTGCTTCTTCATCCATGGTGGAGAAACTTAATCAACCTACTTTCAAACATCCAAAACCATATAAGCTTCATTGGCTTAATGATGGTAATCACGTGGAGGTAACAAAACAAGCTTTAATTAGCTTTTCATTTGGTGATTCTTATTTAGATGAGGTACTTTGTGATGTCTTACCTATGGATGCATGTCATTTACTATTAGGAAGACGTTGGCAATCTGATAAAGAAACCGTTCATAATGGAAGGACTAATACTTATTCTTTCAAACACAATCAAAAGAAAATAGTCCTTAGCCCGGGAAAGCCAATCACAAACTTCACAAAAAAAAAACAATCCCCTCCAAATCCCAAAAACACAAAAAATAAAAAGACCTTATTTCTATCCCAAAATCAAGTAGTAAAAGCAGTTGAAAAAGGAAAAACAATGTATTTCTTGTTATTAGTGACCGAAAATGATGTTCATACTCGTGACATTCCTGATTTGGTTAAGCCTTTGATAAAGGAATATAGTGATGTTTTTCCTAAAGACCTTCCATCTGGTTTACCTCCTATTAGAGGAATAGAACATCAAATTGATTTAATACCAGGGGCACCACTACCTAACAAGGCAGCTTATCGATGTAATCCTGAAGAAGCTAAGGAGCTTCAAAAACAAATTGGTGAATTATTATCTAAAGGATTTGTGCAAGAAAGTCTTAGTCCTTGTGCCGTGCCTGTCATTTTAGTTTCAAAGAAAGATGGTACAATGAGAATGTGTGTAGATTGCAGAGCCATCAACAACATCACCATTAAGTATAGGTATCCAATACCTAGACTTGATGATTTGCTTGATGAATTACATGGTTCCACTATATTTTCAAAGATTGATTTAAGGACTGGTTACCATCAAATTCGAATTAAAGAAGGTGATGAATGGAAGACAGCATTCAAAACAAAAGGAGGTCTCTATGAATGGCGTGTGATGCCATTTGGCTTAACAAATGCTCCTAGTACTTTCATGAGACTTATGCATGAAGTACTTAGGCCTTTTATTGGTATTTTTGTTGTTGTATACTTTGATGATATTTTGGAGTACAGTGAACAGGAACATTTAAATCATCTTAAAAAAGTCTTCCTTCAACTGAGGGAAAAGAAGCTGTATGCGAAGATGGAGAAGTGTGAATTCATCACTCCTAGTGTTACCTTCCAATCCCACCTCCTTAATTCCGACCAAGACCGATAACCGACTCGTGAGGCCATTTAGAGGCCCTATTGGGGCCAGCCCCCCAAAATTTACAAAGACCCTATTGGGACCCCCAGCAAGGCACCCATCAAAAATAATCACCCTGCCTAAAATTGTTCCAATTTACCCGTTTTCGTGGACAATTACTCACGCCCTGGCCACGTCCCTAAGGCCGGAGTCGGATCTTGCCCAAAATTATTTTAGGGCTTCCTCGGGCCTAATGAGGCCCTTTGCAACCTCAACATGCCCCAAAACCGGGCACCGGATGTCGATAAACGACTCACGAGGCCATTTAGAGGCCCCTTTTGGGGAAAGAAGCCCCCAAAAATCTATAGAGACCTTATAAGGAAACCCAGGAAGGCACCCGTCAAAATAAATCACCCTACAGAGACCCTATAAGGAAACCGACTCGAGAGGCCATTTAGAGGCCCTTTTGGCGCCAGCAACCCCCCAAAATTTAGAAATACCCTATTGGGAGCCCAAGGAAGGCACCCTTTAAAAAACTCACCCTGCCCGAAAATGTTCCGATTTACCCGTTTTAGTGGACTATTGATCACGCCCCGGTCACGTCCCGGGGCCTCGGGTCGGATCTTGCCGAAAATTTTCTTAGGGCCTCCTTGGGCCATATAAGGCCCTTTGGAACCTTAACATGCCCCAAAACCAGGCACCGGATACCTTCCAATCCGTTCTCCGTAATACTGACCAGTACCGATAACCGACTCGGGAGGCCATTTAGAGGCCGTTTTAGGGCCAGCAGCCCCCCAAAATTTACAGAGACCATATTGGGACCCCCGAGAAGGTACCCATCAAAAAAAAATCACCCTGCCCGACAAAATGTTCTGATTTACCCGTTATCGTGGACTATTACTCACACCCCGGCCATGTCCCAAGGCCCTGAGTCGGATCTTGCCCAAAAAAAATTAGGGCCTCCTTGGTCCATATGAGGCCTTTTGGAACCTTAACATGCCCCAAAACCGGGCACCGGATGCCTTCCAATCCCACCTCCGTAATTCCGACCAATACCGATAACCGACTCGGGAGGAAATTTAGAGGCCATTTGGGGCCAGCAGCCCCCCAAAATTTACATAGACCCTATTGGGAACCCCGGGAAGCCACCTGTCAAAAAAAATCACCCTGCCCGAAAATGTTCTGATTTACCCGTTTTCGTGGACTATTACTCACGCCCCAGGGCCTGGAGTCGAATCTTGCCCAAAATTGTTTAGGGCCTCCTTGGGCCAAATGAGACCCTTTGGAACCTTAACATACCCCAAAACCGGGCACCGGATGCCTTCCAATCCCACATCCGTAATTCACACCAACACCGATGACCGACTCGGGAGGACAATTAGAGGCCCTTTTGGGGGAGTGCGGATCATCTATCCCACCTAGTGTCCCCTTTGGTGTCCCATTTTCAATTATTTGGTCCCATAACTTGAATAAAATAATTTATTAATATATTTTGTACATGCCCCCTATTAATAAAGCTTCCTCAAAAACAAAAATATAGAAAATAAACTTCACTTTGTAATATAAAGAGCAAAGATGAAATAAATCGCTTTCGCCATTTATTTTACTATGTGAAGTTACTTTTTTAATTTTTTGTGTTTTAGGAGGATTTATTAATAGGGAGCATGTACAAAATAAAGAAAAAAATTATTCTATTCAAGTTATGGGACCAAATAATAAAAAATGCGACACCAAATGAGACACTATGTGGGACAGATGATCCCGTCTAAAAAATCACCCTGCCCGAAAATGTTCCGATTTACCCGTTTTCGAGGACTATTACTCACGCCTCGGCCACGTCCTAGGGCCTAGCGTCGAATCTTGCCCAAAAATTTTTTAGGGCCTCCTTGGGCCATATGATCCCCTTTGGAACCTTAACATGCCCAAACATCGGGCACCCATTGCCTTCCAATCCCACCTCCGTAATTCCGACCAATACCGATAACCGACGCGGGAGGCCATTTAGAGGCCCTTTTGGGGCAAGAAGCCCCCCAAAATTTACATAGATACTATTGGGACCCCTGGGAAGGCACCCATCAAAAAAAATCACCCTGCCCGAAAATTTTCCGATTTACCGGTTTTCGTGGACTATTACTCACGCCCCAGCCACGTCCCAAGGCCCTAAGTCAGATCTTGCCCAAAATTTTTTAAGGCCTCCTTCGGTCATATGAGGCCCTTTGGAACCTTAACATGCCCCAAATCCGAGTACTGGGTGCCTTCCAATCCCACCTCCGTTATTCCGACCAATACCGATAACCGACTCGGGAGGACATTTAGAGGCCATTTTGGGGCCAGCAGCTATTGGGAATCCCGGGATGGCACCCGTCAAAAAAATCGCCCTGCCCAAAAATGTTCCGATTTACCCAATTTCGTGGACTATTACTCACTCCCCGGCTACGTCCCGAGGTTCAGAGTAGGATCTTGTCCAAAAAAATTTTACGGCATCCTTGGGCCATATGAGGCCCTTTGAAACCTTAACATGCCCAAAAACCGGGCACCGGATGCCTTCCAATCCCACCTCCGTAATTCCGGCCAATACGGAAAACTGACTCGGCAGGCTATTCAGAGGGCCTTTGGGGCCAGAAGCCTCCCAAAACATACAGAGACCCTATTGGGACCCTGGGAAGGCACCCGTCAAAAAAAATCACCCTGCCCAAAAATGTTCATATTTACCGATCTTCGTGGACTATTACTCACGCCCCGGCCACGAACCGGGGACTGGAGTCGGATCTTGCCCAAAATTTTATTAGGGCCTCCTTGGGCCATATAGGCCCTTTGGAACCTTAACATGCCCCAAAAATGGGCACCGTATGCCTTCCAATCCCACCTCCGCAATTCCAACCAATACAGATAAACGACTCGGGAGGCCCTTTAGAGGTTCTTTTGGGCCAGCAGCCCCCCAAAATATACAGAGACCCTATTAGGACCCCTGGGAAGGCACCCGTCAAAAAAAATCACCCTCCTCGAAATGTTCCGATTTACCAGTTTTCGTAGACTATTACTCACGCCCCGGCCACGTCCAAGGGCCCGGAGTCGGATCTTGCCCAAATTTTTTTTAGGGCCTCCTTGGGCCATGTGAGGCCCTTTAGAGCCTTAATATGCCCCAAAACCGGGCACCGGATGCCTCCAATCCCACCTCCATAATTCTGATCAATATCGATAACAGATTCGGGAGGCCATTCAGAAGCCCATTTGGGGCTTAAAGCACCCTCAAATTTACAGTGACCCGTTGGGACCCTCGGGAAGGCACCCGTCAAAAAAAAATCACCCTGCCCGAAATGTTCAGATTTACCCGTTCTCGTGAACTATTACTCACGTCTCGGCCACGTCCCGAGGCAAGTAGTCGGATCTTGCCCAAAAAAATTTTAGGGCCTCTTTGGGCCATATGAGGCCCTTTGGAACCTTAACATGCCCAAAAACCGGGCACCGGATTCCTTCCAATCCCACCTCCGTAATTCCGACCAATACCGATAACCGACTCAGGAGGCCATTTAGAGGCCCTTTTGGGGCCTGCAGCCCCCAAAATTTTAAGAGACCCTATTAGGACCCCCTGGAAGGCACCCGTCAAAAAAATCACCCTCCTCGAAATGTTCCGATTTACCCGTTTTTGTGGACTATTACTCACGCCCCGGCCACATCCCGGGGCCGAAAGTCGAATCTTGCCCAAAATTTTTAGGGCCTCCTTGGGCCATATGAGGCCCTTTGGAACCTTAACATGCCCCAAAAATGGGCACCGGATGCTTTCCTATCCCACCTCCGTAATTTCGAGCAATACCGATAACCGACTCGATAGGCCATTTAGAGGCCCTTTTGGGGCCAGCACCCCACAAAATTAACAGAGATCCTATAGGGACCCTGGGAAGGCACCCGTCAAAAAAATCACCCTGTCCGAAAATGTTCCAATTTACCTATTATCGTGGAGTATTACTCACGCCTCGGCCACGTCACGGGGCCCGGAGTCGGATCTTGCCCAAAATTTTTTAGGGCTTCCTTGGTCTATATGAGGCACTTGGGAACTTTAACATGCCCTAAAACCGGGCACCGGATGTCTTCCAATCCCACCTCCATAATTCCGATCAAGACCGATAACCGACTCGGGAGGCCATTTAGAGGCCCTTTTGGGGCAAGAAGCCCCCCAAAATTTACAGAGATCCTATTGGGCACCTCGGGAAGCCACCCGTCAAATAAAATCACCATGCCCGAAAATGTTCCGATTTACCCGTTTTCGTGGAGTATTATTCACGCATCGGCCACGTCCCGAGGCCTGGAGTCGGATCTTGCCCAAAAAAATTTTATGGCCTCCTTGGGCCATATGAGGCCCTTTGGAACCTTAACATGCCCCAAAACCGTGCACCGGATGCCTTCGAATCCCACCTCCATAATTCCGACCAATACCGATAACCGACTCGGGACGCCATTTAGAGGCCCTTTTGGGGCCAGCAACCCCCCAAAATTTACAGAGACCATATTGGGACACCCAGGAAGGAACCTGTCAAAAAAAATCACCCTGCCCAAAAATATTCCGATTTACCCGTTTTCGAGGACTAATACTCACTCCCCGGCCACGTCCTGGGGCCCGGAGTCGGATCTTGCCCAAAAAATTATTAGGGCCTCCTTGGGCAATATGAGGCCCTTTGGAACCTTAACATGCCCCAAAACCGGGCACTGGATTCATTCCAATTCCACCTCCGTAATTCCAACCAATACCGATAACCGACTCGGGAGGCCATTTAGAGGCCTTTTTGGGGCAAGAAGCCCCCAAATTTACAGTGACCCTATTAAGACCTCCAGGAAGGCACCCGTCAAAAAAAATCACCCTGCCCGAAAATATTCCGATTTACTCATTTCCGTGGACTATGACTCACGCCTTGAGTCGGTTATGGGTATTGGTCGAAATTACGGAGTTGGGATAGGAATGCATCCAGTGCCCGGTTTTGGGGCATGTCAAGGTTCCAAAGGGCCTCATATGGCCCAAGGAGGCCCTAAAAATTTTTGGGCAAAATCCGACTCCAGGCCCTGGGACGTGGCCGGGGCATGAGTAATAGTCCACGAAAAAGGGTAAATCGGAACATTTTTAGGCAGGGTGATTTTATTGACGTGTGCCTTCCCGCGGGTCCCAATAGGGTCTCGGTAATTTTTTGGGGGGGGGGGTTATGGCCCGAAAAGGGCCTCTAAATAGCCTCCCGAGTCGGTTATCGGTATTGGTTGGAATTACGGAGGTGGGATTGGAAGGCATCGGGTGCCCGGTTTTGGGGCATGTTAAGGTTCCAAAGGTCCTCATATGGCACAAGGAGGCCCTCAAAAAATTTTGGGCAAGATCCAACTCTAGGGCCCGGGACGTGGCCGGGGATTGAGTAATAGTCCACGAAAATGGGTAAATCGGAACATTTTCGGGCAGGGTGATTTATTTTGATGGGTTCCTTCCTGGGGTTCCCAATAGAGTCTAAGTAAATTTTGGGGGGATTCTGGCCCCAAAGGGCCTCTAAATGGCCTCCCGAGTCAGTTATCAGTATTTGGTCGGAATTACGGAGGTGGGATTGGAAGGCATTCGTTACCCGGTTTTTGGGCATGTTAAGATTCCAAAGGGCCTTATATGGCCCAAGGAAGTCCTAAAATTTTTTTGGGCAAGATCCGACTCCGGGCCTAGGGATGTGGCGGGGGCGTGAGTAATAGTCCACGAAAACAGGTAAATCGAAACATTTTCTAGCAGGGTGATTTTTTTACCGGGTGCCTTCCCAGGGGTCCCTATAGGGTCTCTGTATATTTTGGGGGAATGCTAGCCCCAAAAGGGCCTCTAAATGGCCTCCTGAGTCGGTTATCGGTATTGGTCGGAATTACGGGGGTGAGATTGGAAGGCATCCGGTGCCCGGTTTTGGGGCATGTTAAGGTTCCAAAGGGTCTCATATGGCCCATGGAGTCCCTAAATTTTTTTTTCCGGGCCCTGGGATGTGGCTGGGGCGTGAGTAATAGTCCACGAAACCGGGTAAATCGGAACATTTTCGGGCAGGGTGATTTTTTTTCTACGGGTGGCTTCCTGGGGTTTCCAATTAAGTCTCGTAAAATTTTGGGGGGCTGCTGTCCCCAAAAGGGTTTCTAAATGGCCTCCCGAGTCGGTTATCGGTATAGGTCGAAATTACGGAGGTGGTATTGGAAGGCATCCGGTGCCCAGTTTTCAGGCATGTTAAGGTTCCAAAGGGCCTCATATGGCCCAAGGAGGCCCTAAAAAGATTTTGGGCAAGATGTTACTCCGGGCCCCGGGATGTGGCCGGGGCGTGAGTAATAGTCCACGAAATCGGGTAAATCAGAACATTTTCTCGCAGGGTGATGTTTTTTAACGGGTGCCTTCCCGGGGGTCCCACTAGGGTCTCTTTAAATTTTGGGGGGCTGCTGGCCCCAAAAGGGCCTCTAAATTACCTCCCGAGTCGGTTATCGGTATTGGTCAGAATTACGGAGCTGGGATTGGAAGGCACCAACATTGCTTGGCCAAGAGAGCTTTATTAAAAGCCCGCAAATCCCGCTACAACCATCTCTTTTTTATAGGTTCTAAGGACCGATGCCTGCAAGTTCCAATATTGAAATAATTTCAGAGGTTTTTCCTGACTTTGTTTCTAGAAGGTAGTTTCTACTTGCTTACTTGAACACTTCCTCTCTCGTGCCTTTCTTCAGTTTGTTCCGCTTTTGCTAATTCGAATTGAAGGGTGATAGAAAATTGGTGGTGCCCGATTTTGGGGCAAGTTAAGGTTGCAAAGGGCCTCATATGGCCCAAGGAGGCCCTAAAAATTTTTAGGGCAAGATCAGACTCCGGGCCCTAGGACGTGGCCGGGGCATGAGTAATAGTCAACGAAAACGGGTAAATCGGAATATTTTCGGGCAGGGTGATTTTTTTTGACGGATGCCTTCCTGGGGGTCCAAATAGGGTCTCTGTAAATTTTAAGGGGCTGCTGGCCCCAAAAGGGCCTCTAAATGGCCTCTCGAGTTGATTATTGGTCGGAATTACGGAGGTGGGATTGGACGGCATCCTTTGCCCGGTTTTGGGGCATGTTAAGGTTCCAAAGGGCCTCATATGGCCCAAGGAGGCCCTAAGATTTTTTTGGCAAGATGCGACTCCGGGCCCCTGGACG
The DNA here is from genome assembly GCA_947645195.1 of Patellifolia procumbens. Classification (NCBI taxonomy): domain Eukaryota; kingdom Viridiplantae; phylum Streptophyta; class Magnoliopsida; order Caryophyllales; family Amaranthaceae; genus Patellifolia; species Patellifolia procumbens. Next base: position 1,937,100 of record CANSGD010000729.1, on the reverse strand, counting down.
TGGCCGGGGCGTGACTAATTGTCCACGAAAACGAGTAAATCGGAAATTTTTTTGGTAGGGTGATTTATTTGACAGGTGCCTTCACGGGGGTCCCAATAGGGTCTCTGTAAATTTTGGGGGGGTGTTGTCCCCAAAAGGGCCTCTAAATGGCCTCCTGAGTCGGTTATCCGTATTGGTCGGAATTATGGAGGTGGGATTGGAAGGCATCCGCTGCCCGATTTTGTGTCATATTAAGGTTCCAAAGGGCCTCATATGGCACAAGGAGGTCCTAAAATATTTTGGGCAAGATCTGATCCAAAGTCAAGCCCACTTAAAGGCTCTTCGGTTCATGAACCAGTTGCACTTGTTTTAGAAGCTCTTGGCTTTTCTCCATTTGTTCTTAAGCCCGAGTTTGTTACTTGTTTAACTTGGATGGTGGATTGAGGCGTGCATCACATTTTGAAGAGCCTAAGTTCTGTTTGGGTTTCAAGCATGATTGTAAAGGAAGCCCAAGTTCTGTTTGGATTCCTATTTAATCTATTTCTTTTTTTTGTTTTATTTCAAGCTTAAAATAAAGCCTAGTGGTTACTTAAGACACTAAGGCAAGTAGGCGTGTGTTTTGTGGCAGATTAGGCATTTAATTAGGGGTTATTTACAGCTCATAATTACTGATTGCCTTCTTTGTAGCAGCCCCTTAAATGAGGCTTAATTAGGGCATGAATCAAGGAGTTTTGTAACTCCTCAAAGCCATTCCTCTTAGGACGTTTTTAGGGTGTTTCAGCTCCTCCTTTGCTGCTCCTTATCTCTATATAAGGAGAGAAAATGATAATAGAAAGGAGATTGGAGTTTTGATAAAAAAAACCTTTGTGTTATAGTTTTTACTTTGAGTTTGTCTCAAGTATTGCTAACCCTTATTACTTTGAGTGAGTCTTGAGTGATAAGCCTAGGAGAGATTGAGTGAGTCTTATCTCTGACCTAGAACCCCAAAACATTGAGTGTGTTCTTGTGTTTTGGTACTATATCTTGTTTCGAGTGATTTCTTGTTAAAGTGAGTGTTCTATTGTTCATAAGTTTAGAATCATCATCCAATACTTTGGAGGGTGATTTTAGATTCACATCAAGATCCGACTCCGGGCCCCGGGACGTGGCCGGTGCGTGAGTAACAGTCCACGAAAACGGGTAAATTGGAACATTTTCGGACAGGGTGTTATTTTTTGATGGGTGGCTTCCCGGGGTTCCTCATAGGGTCTCTGTAAATTTTGGGGGGCTGCTGGCCCCAAAAGAGCCTCTAAATGGCCTCCCGAGTCGGTTATTTGTCGGTATTACGGAGATCGGATTGGAAGGCATCTGTTGCCCGGTTTTGGGGCATGTTAAGGTTTCAAAGGGTCTCATATGGCCCAAGGAGGCCCTAAAATATTTTTGGCAAGATGCGACTCCGGGCCCCGGGACGTGGCCGGGGCGTGACTAATTGTCCACGAAAACGGGTAAATCGGAATATTTTCGGGCAGGGTGATTTTCTTTGACAGGTGCCTTCACGGGGGTCCCAATAGGGTCCTTGTAAATTTTGGGGGGTGCTGGCCCCAAAATGACCTCTAAATGGCCTCCCGAGTCGGTTATCCGTATTGGTCGGAATTATGGAGGTGGGATTGGAAGTCATCCGGTGCCTGATTTTGGGGCATGTTAAGGTTCCAAAGGGCCTCATATGGCCCAAGGAGGCCCTAAATTTTTTTTTGGCAAGATCAGTTTCCGTGCCGCAGGAAGTGGCCGGGGATTGAGTAATAGTCCACAAAAACGGGTAAATTGGAAAATTTTCGGGCAGGGTAATTTATTTTGACGGGTGGCTTCCCGGGGGTCCCTATAGGGTTTCTGTAAATTTTGGGGGGCTTCTTGCTCCAAAAGGGCCTCAAAATGGCCTCCCGAGTCGGTTATCAATATTGGTCAAAATTACGGAGGTGGGATTGGAAGGCATCCGGTGCCCGGTTTGAGCATGTTAAGGTTCCAAAGGGCCTCATATGGCCCAAGGAGACCCTAAAAAATTATTGGGTAAGATCCGACTCCGGGCCTTGAGACGTGGCCGGGGCGTGAGTAATAGTCTACGAAAACTGGTAAATCAGAACATTTTCGGACAGGGTGTTATTTTTGATGGGTGGCTTCCCGGGGTTCCCCATAGGGTCTCTGTAAATTTTGGGGGGGCAGTTGGCCCCAAAAGGGCCTCTAAATGGCCTCCCGCGACGGTTACCGATATTCGTCGGAATTACGGAGGTGGGATTAGAAGGCATCCGGTGCCCGGTTTTGGGGCATGTTAAGGTTCCAAAGGGCCTCATATGGCCCAAAGAGACCCTAAATTATTTTTGGGCAAGATCAGACTCCGGGCCCCGGGACATGGCCGGGGCGTGCGTAACAGTCCACGAAAACGGGTAAATCGGAACAATTTTGGGCAGGGTGATTTTTTTTGACGTGTTCCTTCCTCGGGTTCCCTATAGGGTCACAGTAAATTTTGGGGGGCTTCTAGCCCCAAAAGGGCCTCTAAATGGCCTCCCAAGTCGGTTATCGGTATTGGTCGGAATGACGGAGGTGGGATTGGAAGGCATGTGGTGCCCGGTTTTGGAGCATGTTATGGTTCCAAAGGGCTTCATATGGCCGAAGGAGGCCCTAAAATTTTTTTGGGCAAGATCCGACTCTGGACGGGGCCTGGGCGTGTGTAACAATCCACGAAAACGGGTAAATCGGAACATTTTTGGCCAAGTTGTTTTTTTTTTGACGGGTGGCTTCTCGGGGATCCCAATAGGGTCTCTGTAAATTTTTGGGGGCTGCTGGCCGCAAAAGGGCCTCTAAATTGCCTCCGGAGTCGGTTATCGTTATTGGTCGGAATTACAGAGATGGGATTGGAAGGCATCTGAAGCCCGGTTTTGGGGCATTTTAAGGTTCCAAAGGGCCTCATATGGCCCAAGGAGGCCCTAATTTTTTTTTTGGCAAGATCCGATTTTCGGCCCAGGGACGTGGACGGGGCGTGAGTAATAGTCCACGAAAACGGGTAAATCGGAACATTTTTGGGCAGGGTGATTTTTTTTGACAGGTGGCTTCCCGGGGTTCCCAATAGGGTCTCTGTAAATTTTGGGGGGCTGCTGGCCCCAAAAGGGCCTCTAAATAACCTCCCGAGTCGGTTATTGGTCGGAATTACGGAGGTGGGATTGGAAGGCATCCGTTGCCTGGTCATGGGGCATGTTAAGGTTCCAAAGGACCTTATAAGGCCCAAGGAGGCCCTAAAAGATTTTTGGGCAAGATCTGTTTCCAGGCCCCGGGAAGTGGCCGGGGATTGTGAAATAGTCCACGAAAACGGGTAAATTGGAAAATTTTCGGGCAGGGTGATTTTTCTGACGGGTGCCTTCCCGGGGGTCCCTATAGGGTTTCTGTAAATTTTGGGGGGCTTCTTGCGCCAAAGGGGCCTCAAAATGGCCTCCGAGTCGGTTATCAGTATTGGTCAAAATTACGGAGGTGGGATTGGAAGGCATCCGGTGCCCGATTTTGAGCATGTTAAGGTACCAAAGGGCCTCATATGGCCCAAGGAGACCCTAAAAAATATTGGGTAAGATCCGACTCCGGGACTTGGGACGTGGCCGGGGCGTGAGTATTAGTCCACGAAAACTGGTAAATTAGAACTTTTTCGGACAGGGTGTTATTTTTTGATTGGTGGCTTCCCGGGGTTCCCCATAGGGTCTCTGTAAATTTTGGGGGGCAAGATCAGACTCCGGGCCCCGGGACGTGGCCGGGGCGTGATTAATCGTCCACGAAAACGGGTAAAGCGGAACATTTTTGGGCAAGGTGATTTTTTTTTGACGGGTTCCTTCCTGGGGTTCCCAATAGGGTCTCAGTACATGTTTGGGGGCTTCTAGCCCCAAAGGGCCTCTAAATGGCTTCCCGAGTCGGTTATCGGTATTGGTCGGAATGACGGAGGTGGGATTGGAAGGCATGCGGTGCCCGATTTCGGGGCATGTTATGGTTCCAAAGGGCTTCATATGGGCCAAGGAGGCCCTAAAAATTTTTTGGGCAAGATCTGACTCTGGGCCTCGGGACGTGGCCGGGGTGTGAGTAACAGTCCACAAAAACAGGTAAATCGGAACATTTTTGGCCAGGTTGATTTTTTTAAACGGGTGGCTTCTCGGGGTTCCTAATAGGGTCTCTGTAAATTTGGAGGGGGCTGCTGGCCCCAAAAGGGCCTCTAAATGGCCTCCCGAGTCGGTTATCGGTATTGGTCGGAATTATGGAGGTGGGATTGGTGCCCGGTTTTGGTGCATGTTAAGGTTCCAAATGGCCTCATATGGCCCAAGGAGGCCCTAATCTTTTTTTTTTGTCAAGATCCGATTTTGGGCCCCAGGGCATGAGTAATAGTCCACGAAAACGGTTAAATCGGAACATTTTCGGGCAGGGTGATTTGTTTTGACGGGTGCCTTCCCGGGGGTCCCACTAGGGTCTCAGTAAATTTTGGGGGCTTCTGGCCCCAAAGGGCCTCTAAATGGTCTCCCGACTCGGTTTTCGGTATTTGTCGAAATTACGGAGGTGGGATTGGAAATCATCCGGTGCACGATTTTGGGGCATGTTAAGATTCAAAAGGGCCTCATATGGCCCAAGGAGACCCTAAAAAAATTTTCGGCAAGATCAGACTTCGTGCCCCGGGACTTGGCCGGGGCGTGAGTAATAGTCCACGAAAACGGGTAAATCGGAACATTTTTGGGCAGGGTGATTTTTTTTTTGACAGGTGGCTTCCCGGGGTTCCCAATAGGGTCTCTGTATATTTTGGGGGGCTGCTGGCCCCAAAAGGGCCTCTAAATAACCTCCCGAGTCGGTTATCGGTATTGATCGAAATTACGGAGGTGGGATTGGAAGGCATCTGGTGCTCGGTTTTGGGGCATGTTAAGTTTCCAAAGGGCCTCATATGGCCCAAGAAGACCCTAAAACTTTTTAAGGCAAGATCAGACTCTAGGCCCCGGGACGTGGACGGGGCTAGAGTAATAGTCCACGAAAACGGGTAAATCGGAACATTTTCGGGCAGAGTGATTTTCTTTGACGGATGCCTTCCCGGGGGTCCCAATAGGGTCTCTGTAAATTTTGGGAGGCTGCTGGCCCCAAAAGGGCCTCTAAATGGCCTCCCGAGTCTATTATTGGTCGGAATTACGGAGGTGGGATTGGAAGGCATCCGTTGCCCGATTATGGGGCATGTTAAGGTTCCAAAGGGCCTCATATGGCCCAAGGACACCCTAAAAAAATTGGGTAAGATCCGACTCCGGGCCTTGGGACGTGGCCGGGGCTTGAGTAATAGTCCACGAAAACTGGTAAATTAGAACATTTTCGGACAGTGTGTTATTTTTTGATGGGTGGCTTCCCGGGGTTCCCCATAGGGTCTCTGTAAATTTTGGGGGGCAAGATCAGATTCCGGCCCCCGGGACGTGGCCGGGGCGTGATTAATAGTCCACGAAAACGTGTAAATCAGAACATTTTTGGGCAAGGTGATTTTTTTTTGACAGGTTCCTTCCTCGGGTTCCCAATAGGGTCTCAGTAAATATTGGGGGGCTTCTAGCCCCAAAGGGCCTCTAAATGGCCTCCCGAGTCGGTTATCGGTATTGGTCGGAATGACGGAGGTGGGATTGGAAGGCATGCGGTGCCCGGTTTTGGGGCATGTTATGGTTCCAAAGGGCTTCTTATGGCCCAAGGAGGCCCGAAAAAAATTTTGGGCAAGATCCGACACTAGGCCCCGGGACATGGCCGGGGCGTGTGTAACAGTCCATGAAAACGGGTAAATCGGAACATTTTTGGCCAGGTTGATATTTTTTGACGGGTGGCTTCTCGGGGTTCCCAATAGAGTCTCTTTAAATTTTTGGGGGCTGCTGGCCGTAAAAGGGCCTCTAAATGGCCTCCCGAGTCGGTTATCGGTATTGGTCGGAATTACGGAGGTGGGATTGGAAAGCATCCGGTGCCCGGTTTTGGGGCATGTTTAGGTTCCAAAGGGCCTCATACGGCCCAAGGAGACCCTAAAAAATTTTCGGCAAGATCAGACTCTGTCCACAAAAGTGCTTCTAAATGGCCTCACGAGTCGGTTATTAGTATTGGTCGGAATTACGGAGGTGGTATTGGAAGGCATCCGGTGCCAAATTTTTGGGCATGTTAAGGTTCCAAAGGGCCTCATATGGACCAAGGAGGACCTAATAAAATTATGGGCAAGATCCGACTCCGGGCCCCGGGATGTGGCAGTGGCGTGAGTAATAGTCCACGAAATCGGGTAAATCGGAAAATTTTCGGGCAGGGTGATTTTTTTTGACGTGTGCGTTCCCGGGGGTCCCAATAGGGTTTCTGTAAATTTTAGGGGGCTGCAGGCCCCAAAAGGGCCTCTAAATAACCTCCCGAGTCGTTTACGGTATTGGTCGGAATTACGGAGGTGGGATTGGAAGGCATCCGGTGCCCGGTTTTGGGGCATGTTAAGTTTCCAAGGGGCCTCATATGGCCCAAGGAGACCCTAAAACTTTTTTGGGCAAGATCAGACTCCGGGCCCGGGACGTGGCCGGGGCATGAGTTATAGTCCACGAAAACGGGTAAATCAGAACATTTTCGGGCAGGGTGATTTTTTTGACGGATGCCTTCCCGGGGGTCCCAATAGGGTCTCTGTAAATTTTGGGGGGCTGCTGGCCCCAAAAGGGCTTTTAAATAGCCTCCCGAGTCGGTTATCGGTATTGGGCGAAATTATGGATGTGGGATTGGAAGGCATTCGTTGCTCGGTTTTGGGGCATATTAAGGTTCCAAAGGGCCTCATATGGCCCAAGGATGCCCTAAAAAATTTTTGGGCAAGATACGACTCCGGGCCCCGGGACGTGGTTGGGGTGTGGGTAATAGTGCACGAAAACGGGTAAATCGAAACATTTCGGGCAGGGTGATTTTTTTTGAGGGGTTCCTTCTCAGAGTTCCCAATAGGGTTTCTGTAAATATTGGGGGGTTCTAGCCCCAAAGGGCCTCTAAATGGCCTCCCGAGTCGGTTATCAGTATTGGTCTGAATTACGGAGGTGGGGTTAGAAGGCATTCGGTGGCCGGTTTAGGGGCATGTTATGGTTCCAAAGGGCTTCATATGGCCCAAGGAGGCCCCAAAATTTTTTTGGGCAAGATCCGACTCCGGGCCCCGGGATGTGGCCGTGGCGTGAGTAATAGTCCACGAAATCGGGTAAATCGTAACATTTTCGGGAAAGGTGATTTTTTTTGACGGGTGCGTTCCCAGGGGTCCCAATAGGGTCACTGTAAATTTTGGGGGGCTGCTGGCCCCAAAAGGGCCTCTAAAAAAACTCCTGAGTTATTTATCGGTATTGGTCGGAATTACGGAGGTGGGGTTGGTAGGCATCCGGTGCCCGGTTTTGGGGCATGTTAAGTTCCCAAAGGGCCTCATATGGCCCAAGGAGACCCTAAAAGTTTTTTTGGGCAAGATCAGACTCCGGGCCCCGGGACGTGGCCGGGGTATGAGTAATAGTCCACGAAAACGGATAAATCGGAACTTTTTCGGGCAGGGTGATTTTCTTTGACAGGTGCCTTCACGGGGGTCCCAATAGGGTCCTTGTAAATTTTGGGGGGGTGATGGCCCCAAAATGGCCTCTAAATGGCCTCCCGAGTCGGTTATCCGTATTGGTTGGAATTATGGAGGTGGGATTGGAAGACATCCGGTGCCTGATTTTAAGGCATGTTAAGGTTCCAAAGGGCCTCATATGGCCCAAGGAGGCCCTATAATTTTTTTGGGCAAGATCTGACTCTGGGCCCCAGGACGTGGCCGCTGCGTAACTAATATTCCACGAAAACGGGTAAATTGGAACATCTTCGGCCAGGTTTATTTTTTTTGACGGGTGGCTTACCAGGGTTCCCAATAGGGTCTCCTTAAATTTTTGGGGGCTGTTGGCCCCAAAAGGGCCTCTAAATGGCATCCCGAGTCGGTTATCGGTATTGGTCGGAATTACGGAAGTAGGATTGGAAGGTATCCGGTGCTCCGTTTTTGGCCATGTTAAGGTTCCATTGGGCCTCATATGGCCCAAGGAAGCCCTAAATAAATTTTTGGCAAGATCCGACTCCAGGCCCCGGACGTGTCCGGGGCGTGAGTAATAGTCCAAGAAAACTGGTAAATCGGAACATTTTCAGGCAGGGTGATTTGTTTTTACGGGAGCCTTCCAGGGGGTCCCAATACGGTCTCTGTAATATTTGGTGGCTTCTGGCCCCAAAAAGGCCTTAGGAGTCGGTTATCAATATTGGTCGAAAATTACGGAGGTTGGATTGGAAGGCATCCGGTGCCTGGTTTCGGGGCATCTTAAGGTTCCAAAGGGCCTTATAAGGCCCAAGGAGGCCCTAAAAGATTTTTGGGCAAGATATGTTTCCGGGCCCCAGGAAGTGGCTGGGGATTGAGTAATAGTCCACGAAAACGGGTAAATTGGAAAATTTTCGGGCAGGGTGATTTTTTTTTACGAGTGCCTTCCCGGGGGTCCCTATAGGATTTATGTAAATTTTAGGGGGGCTTCTTGCGCCAAAAGGGCGTCAAAATGGCCTCCGAGTCGGTTATCAGTATTGGTCAAAATTACTGAGGTGGGAGTGGAAGGTATCCGGTGCCCGATTTTGAGCATGTTTATGTTCCAAAGGGCCTCATATGGCCCAAGGAGACCCTAAATTTTTTTTCGTTAAGATCAGACTCCGGGCCCAGGAACGTGGCCGGGGCGTGAGTAATAGTCCACGAAAACGGGTAAATCGGAACATTTTTGGGCAGGGTGATTTTATTTTGACAGGTGGCTTCCCGGGGTTCCCAATAGGGTCTCTGTAAATTTTGGGGGGCTGCTGGCCCCAAAAGGGCCTCTAAATAACCTCCTGAGTCGGTTATCGGTATTGGTCAAAATTACGGAGGTGGGATTGGAAAGCATTCGGTGCCCGGTTTTGGGGCATGTTATGGTTCCAAACGGCTTCATATGGCCCAAGGAGGCCCCAAAATGTTTTTGGGCAAGATCCAACTCCAGGCCCAGGGATGTGGCCGTGGCGTGAGTAATAGTCCACGAAATCGGGTAAATCGTAACATTTTCGGGAAAGGTAATTTTTTTCGACGGGTGCGTTCCCGGGGGTCCCAATAGGGTCACTGTAAATTTTGGGGGGCTGCTGGCCCCAAAAGGGCCTCTAAGTAACCTCCTGAGTTAGTTAGCGGTATTGGTCAGAATTACGGAGGTGGGATTGGTAGGCATCCGGTGCCCAGTTTTTGGGCATGTTAAGTTTCCAAAGCGCCTCATATGGCCCAAGGAGACCCTAAAAATTTATTTGGGCAAGATCAGGCTCCGGGCCCCGGGATGTGGCCGGGGTATGAGTAATATTCCACGAAAACGGGTAAATCGGAACATTTTCGGGCCGGGTGATTTTCTTTGACAGGTGCCTTCACGGGGGTCCCAATAGGGTCCTTGTAAATTTTGGGGGGGTGATGGCCCCAAAATGGCCTCTAAATGGCCTCCCGAGTCGGTGATCCGTATTGGTTGGAATTATGGAGGTGGGATTGGAAGACATCCGGTGCCTGATTTTAAGGCATGTTAAGGTTCCAAAGGGCCTCATATGGCCCAAGGACGCCCTATAATTTTTTTGGGCAAGATCTGACTCCGGGCCCTAGGACGTGGCCGCTGCGTAACTAATATTCCACGAAAACGGGTAAATTGGAACATCTTCGGCCAGGTTTATTTTTTTTGACGGGTGGCTTACCAGGGTTCCCAATAGGGTCTCTTTAAATTTTTGGGGGCTGTTAGCCCCCAAAGGGCCTCTAAATGGCCTCCCGAGTCGGTTATCGGTATTAGTCGGAATTACGGAAGTAGGATTGGAAGGCATCCGGTGCTCCGTTTTTGGCCATGTTAAGGTTCCATTGGGCCTCATATGGCCCAAGGAAGCCCTAAATAAATTTTTGGCAAGATCCGACTCCAGGCCCCGGACGTGTCCGGGGCGTGAGTAATAGTCCAAGAAAACTGGTAAATCGGAACATTGTCAGGTAGGGTGATTTGTTTTTACGGGTGCCTTTCAGGGGGTCCCAATACGGTCTCTGTAATATTTGGTGGCTTCTGGCCCCAAAAAGGCCTTATGAGTCGGTTATCAATATTGGTCGAAAATTACGGATGTGGGATTGGAAGGCATCCGGTGCCCGGTTTCGGGGCATCTTAAGGTTCCAAAGGGCCTTATAAGGCCCAAGGAGGCCCTAAAAGATTTTTGGGCAAGTTCTGTTTCCGGGCCCCGGGAAGTGGCTGGGGATTGAGTAATAGTCCACGAAAACGGGTAAATTGGAAAATTTTCGAGCAGGGTGATTTTTTTTTACGAGTGCCTTCCCGGGGGTCCCTATAGGATTTATGTAAATTTTGGGGGGCTTCTTGCGCCAAAAGGGCGTCAAAATGGCCTCCGAGTCGGTTATCAGCATTGGTCAAAATTACTGAGGTGGGAGTGGAAGGTATCCGGTGCCCGATTTTGAGCATGTTTAAGTTCCAAAGGGCCTCATATGGACCAAGGAGACCCTTACATTTTTTTCATTAAGATCAGACTCCGGGCCCAGGAACGTGGCCGGGGCGTGAGTAATAGTCCACGAAAAAGGGTAAAACGGAACATTTTTGGGCAGGGTGATTTTACTTTGACAGGTGGCTTCCCAGGGTTCACAATAGGGTCTCTGTAAATTTTGGGGGGCTGCTGGCCCCAAAAGGGCCTCTAAATAACCTCCTGAGTCGGTTATCGGTATTGGTCGGAATTACGGAGTTGGGATTGGATGGCATCCGGTGCCCGATTTTTGGTCATGTTAAGTTTCCAAAGGGCCTCATATGGCCCAAGGAAGCCATTAAAATATTTGGTAAGATTCGACTCCAGGCCCAGGGATGTCGTCGGGTCGTGAGTAATAGTCAACGAAAACGGGTAAATCGGAACAAGTTCAAGCAAGGTGATTTTTTTTTGACGGGTGCCTTCCCAGGGGTCCCGATAGGGTCTCTGTATATTTTGGAGGGCTGCTGGCCCCAAAAGGGCCTCTAAATGGCCTCCCGAGTCGGTTATCAGTATTGGTCGCAATTACAGAGGTGGGATTGGAAGGCATCCGTGCCCGATTTTAGGGCATGTTAAGGTTCCAAAGGGCCTCATATGGCCGAAGGAGGCCCTAAAAATGTTTTTGGTCAAGATGCGACTCCAAGCCCTGGGACGTGGTCGTGGCATGAGTAACACTCCACGAAAACGGGTAAATCGGAATATTTTCGGGCAAGGTGATTTTTTTTACGGATGCCTTCCTGGGGGTCCCAATAGGGTCTCTGTGAATTTTGGGGGCCGCTGGCCCTAAAAGGGCCTCTAAATGGCCTCCCGAGTCGGTTATCGGTATTAGTCGCAATTACAGAGGTGGGATTGGAAGGCATGTGATGCCCGGTTTCGGGGCATGTTAAGGTTCCAAAGGGCCTCATATGGCCCAAGGAGGCCCTAAAATTTTTTTGGGCAAGATGCGACTACGTGTCCCGGGACGTGGCCGTGGCATGAGTAATAGTCCACGAAAACGGGTAAATCGGAACATTTTTGAAAGTGTGATTTTTTTGACGGATGTTTTCCCCGGGGTCCCAATAGGGTCTCTGTAAATTTTGGGGAGCTGCTGGCCCCAAAAGGGCCTCTAAATGGGCTCCCGAGTCAGTTATTAGTATTGGTCGCAATTACGGAGAAGGGATTGGAAGGCATCCGGTGCCCGGTTTTGGGGCATGTTAAGGTTCGAAAGGGCCTCATATGGCCCAAGGAGGCCCTAAAAATTTTTGAGCAAGATGCGACTCTGGGCCCCGGGACGTGGCCGGGGCATGAGTAATAGTCCACGAAAACGGGTAAATCGGAACATTTTCGGAGAGGGTGATTTTTTTGACGGATGCCTTCCGGGTGTCCCAATAGGGTCTTTGTAAAAATTAGGGGCGCTGCTGGCTCCAAAAGGGCCTCTAAATGGCCTCCCGAGTCGGTTATCGGTATCGGTCGCAATTACGGAGGTGGGATTGGAAGGCATCTGGCCTCGGTTTTTGGGCATGTTAAGGTTCCAAAGGGCCTCATATGGGCCAAGGAGACCCTAAATAAGTTTTGGGCAAGATCAGACTCCGGGCCCCGGGACGTGGCAGGGGCGTGAGTAATAGTCCACGAAAACGAGTAAATCGGAAAATTTTTGGGCAGGGTGATTTTCTTTGACGGGTGGCTTCCCTGGGTTCCCAATAGGGTCTCTGTTAATTTTGGGGGGCTGCTGGCCCCAAAAGGGCTTCTAAATGGCCTCCCTAGTCGGTTATCGGTATTGGTCGGAATTACGGAGGTGGGATTGGAAGGCATCTGGTGCCCGATATTGAGGCATGTTAAGGTTCCAAAGTGTTGGGCAAGATCTGACTCCGGGCCGCGGGACGTGGCTGGGGCGTGAGTAATAGTCCACGAAAACGGGTAATTCGGAACATTTCCGGGCAAGGTGATTTTTTTTACAAATGCCTTACCGGGGGTCCCAATAGGGTCTCTGTATATTTTGGAGGGCTGCTGGCCCCTAAAGGGCCTCTAAATGGCCTCCCGAGTCGGTTATCAGTATTGGTCGGAATTACGGAAGTGGGATTGGAAGGCATCCGGTGCTCCGTTTTTGGCCATGTTAAGGTTCCATTGGGCCTCATATGGCCCAAGGAAGCCCTAAATAAATTTTTGGCAAGATCCGACTCCAGGCCGCGGACGTGTCCGGGGCGTGAGTAATAGTCTAAGAAAACTGGTAAATCGGAACATTTTCAGGCAGGGTGATTTGTTTTTACGGGTGCCTTCCAGGGGGTCCCAATACGATCTCTGTAATATTTGGTGGCTTCTGGCCCCAAAAAGGCCTTATGAGTCGGTTATCAATATTGGTCGAAAATTACGGAGGTGGGATTGGAAGGCATCCGTTGCCCGGTTTCGGGGCATTTTAAGGTTCCAAAGGGCCTTATAAGGCCCAAGGAGGCCCTAAAAGATTTTTGGGCAAGTTCTGTTTCCGGGCCCCGGGAAGTGGCTGGGGATTGAGTAGTAGTCCACGAAAAGGGGTAAATTGGAAAATTTTCGGGCAGGGTGATTTTTTTTACGAGTGCCTTCCCGGGGGTCCCTATAGGATTTATGTAAATTTTGGGGGGCTTCTTGCGCCAAAAGGGCTTCAAAATGGCCTCCGAGTCGGTTATCAGTATTGGTCAAAATTACTGAGGTGGGAGTGGAAGATATCTGGTGCCCGATTTTGAGCATGTTTAGGTTCCAAAGGGCCTCATATGGCCCAAGGAGACCCTAACATTTTTTTCGTTAAGATCAGACTCCGGGCCCAGGAACGTGGCCGGGGCGTGAGTAATAGTCCACGAAAACGGGTAAATCGGAACATTTTTGGGCAGGGTGATTTTATTTTGACAGGTGGCTTCCCGGGGTTCCCAATAGGGTCTCTCTAAATTTTGGGGGGCTGCTGGCCCCAAAAGGGCCTCTAAATAACCTCCTGAGTCGGTTATCGGTATTGGTCAAAATTACGGAGGTGGGATTGGAAAGCATTCGGTGCCCAGTTTTGGGGCATGTTATGGTTCCAAACGGCTTCATATGGCCCAAGGAGGCCCCAAAATTTTTTTGGGCAAGATCCGACTCCAGGCCCCGGGATGTGGCCGTGGCGTGAGTAATAGTCCACGAAATCGGGTAAATCGTAACATTTTCGGGAAAGGTGATTTTTATTGACGGGTGCGTTCCTGGGGGTCCCAATAGGGTCACTGTAAAATTTGGGGGGCTGCTGGCCCCAAAAGGGCCTCTAATAACCTCCTGAGTTAGTTATCGGTATTGGTCGGAATTACGGAGTTGGGATTGGTAGGCATCCGGTGCCCGGTTTTGGGGCATGTTAAGTTTCCAAAGGGCCTCATATGGCCCAAGGAGACCCTAAAAATTTATTTGGGCAAGATCAGACTCCGGGCCCCGGGATGTTGCCGGGGTATGAGTAATAGTCCACGAAAACGGGTAAATCGGAACATTTTCGGGCAGGGTGATTTTCTTTGACAGGTGCCTTCACGGGGGTCCCAATAGGGTCCTTGTAAATTTTGGGGGGGTGATGGCCCTAAAATGGCCTCTAAATGGCCTTCCGAGTCGGTTATCCGTATTGGTTGGAATTATGGAGATGGGATTGGAAGGCATCCGGTGCCTGATTTTAAGGCATGTTAAGGTTCCAAAGGGCCTCATATGGCCCAAGGACGCCCTATAATTTTTTTGGGCAAGATCCGACTCCGGGCCCGGGGACGTGGCCGCTGCGTAACTAATATTCCACGAAAACGGGTAAATTGGAACATCTTCGGCCAGGTTTATTTTTTTTGACGGGTGGCTTCCTAGGGTTCCCAATAGGTTCTCTTTAAATTTTTTGGGGCTGTTGGCCCCAAAAGGGCCTCTAAATGGCCTCCCGAGTAGGTTATTGGTATTGGTCGGAATTACGGAAGTGGGATTGGAAGGCATCCGATGCCCGGTTTTTGGCCATGTTAAGGTTCCATTGGGCCTCATATGGCCCAAGGAAGCCCTAAATAAATTTTTGGCAAGATCCGACTCCGGGCCCCGGACGTGTCCGGGGCGTGAGTAATAGTCCAAGAAAATTAGTAAATCGGAACATTTTCAGGCAGGGTGATTCGTTTTCACGGGTGCCTTCCAGGGGGTCCCAATACGGTCTCTGTAAATATTTGGTGGCTTCTGGTCCCAAAAAGGCCTTCTGAGTCGGTTATCAAAATTGGTCGAAAATTACGGAGGTGGGATTGGAAGGCATCCGGTGCCTGGTTTTGGGGCATCTTAAGGTTCCCAAGGGCCTTATAAGGCCCAAGGAGGCCCTAAAAGATTTTTGGGCAAGATCTGTTTCCGGGCCCCGGGAAGTGGCCGGGGATTGAGTAATAGTCCACGAAAACAGGTAAATTGGAAAATTTTTGGGTAGGGTGATTTTTTTTTACGGGTGCCTTCTCGGGGGTCCCTATAGGGTTTACGTAAATTTTGGGGGGCTTCTTGCGCTAAAAGGGCCTCAAAATGGCCTCCGAGTCGGTTATCAGTATTGGTCAAAATTACGGAGGTGGGAGTGGAAGGTATCCGGTGCCCGGTTTTGAGCATGTTTAGGTTCCAAAGGGCCTCATATGGCCCAAGGAGACCCTAAAATTTTTTTCGTTAAGATCAGACTCCGGGCCCCGGGACGTGGCCGGGGCGTGAGTAATAGTCCACGAAAACGGGTAAATCGGAACATTTTTGGGCAGGGTGATTTTATTTTGGCAGGTGGCTTCCCGGGGTTCCCAATAGGGTCTCTGTAAATTTTGGGGGGCTGCTGGCCCCAAAAGGGCCTCTAAATAACCTCCCGAGTCGGTTATCGATATTAGTCAAAATTACGGAGGTGGGATTGGAAAGCATTCGGTGCCCGGTTTTGGGGCATGTTATGGTTCCAAAGGGCTTCATATGGCCCAAGGAGGCCTTAAAAATTTATTGGGCAAAATCCGACTCCGGGCCCAGGGACATTGCTGGGGTGTGAGTAATAGTCCACGAAAACGGGTAAATCGAAACATTTTCGGGCAGGGTGATTTTTTTTGACGGGTTCCTTCTCGGGGTTCCCAATAGGGTCTCTGTAAATAATGGGGGGCTTCTAGCCCCAAAGGGCCTCTAAATGGCCTCGCGAGTCGGTTATCGCTATTGGTCGAAATTATGGAGGTGGGATTGAAAGGCATTCGGTGCCCGGTTTTTGGGCATGTTAAGGTTCCATAGGGCCTCACATGGCACAAGGAAGCCCTAAAATTTTTTTGGCCAAGATCCGACTCGGGGCCCTAGGACGTGACTGGGGCGTGAGTAATAGTCCACGAAAACTGGTAAATCGGAACATTTTCGGGCAGGGTGATTTTTTTTTCGGGTGGCTTCCCGAGGTTCCCAATATGGTCTCCGTACATATTGGGGGGCTTCTAGCCCCAATGGGCCTCTAAATGGCCTCCTGAGTAGGTTATCGGTATTGGTCGGAATTACGGAGGTGGGATTAGAAGGCATTCGGTGCCCGGTTTTTGGGCATGTTAAGGTTAAGATCCGACTCTGGGCCTGGGACGTGGCCGAGGCTTGAGTAATAGTCCACGAAAACAGGTAAATCGGAACATTTTCACGCAGGTGATTTTTTTTACGGGTGGCTTCCCGAGGGTCCCAATAGGGTCTCTGTAAATTTGGGTGGCTTCTGACCCCAAAAAAGCCTCCCGAGTTGGTGATCGATATTGGTCGGAATTACAAAGCTGGATTGGAAGGCATCCGGTGCCCGGTTTTGATCATGTTAATGTTCCAAAGGGCCTTATATGGCCCAAGGAGACCCAACAGAATTTTGGGCAAGATCAGACTCTGGTCCCCTGGACGTGGTCGGGGCGTGAGTAATTGTCCACGAAAACGAGTAAATAGGAACGTTTTTGGGCTGGGGTTTTTTTTTTTTTTGACGGGTGGCTTCTCGGGGTTCCATATAGAGTCTCTGTAAATTTTGGGGGGCTGCTGGCCCTAAAAGGGCTTCTGAATGGCCTCCTGTGTCAGTTATCATTATTGGTCGGAATTACGGAGGTGGGATTGGAAGGCATTCGGTGCCCGGTTTTTTGGCATGTTAAGATTCCAAAGGGCCTCATATGGCCCAAGGAGGCCCTAAAATTTTTTTGGTCAAGATCCGATTCCGGGCCCCGGGACGTGGCTGTGGCGTGAGTAATAGTCCACGAAAACGGGTAAATAGGAACATTTTCGGGCAGGGTGATATTTGTGACGGGTTCCTTCTCGGGGTTCCCAATAGGGTCTCAGTAAATATTGGGGGGGCTTCTAGCCCCAAAGGGCCTCTAAATGGCCTCCCAAGTCGATTATCGGTATTGGTCGGAATTACAGAGGTGGGATTGGAAGGCATTCGGTGCCCGGTTTTTGGGTATGTTAAGGTTCCAAAGGGCCTCATATGGCCCAAGGAAGCCCTAAATTTTTTTTGGTCAAGATCCGTCTCTTGGCCAGGGACGTGGCCGGGGCGTGAGTAATAGTCCATGAAAACGGGTAAATCGGAACATTTTCGGCCAGGTTGATTTTTTTTGACGGGTGGCTTCTCGGGGTTCCCAATAGGGTCTCTGTAAATAATGCGGGGCTTCTATCCCCAAAGGGCCTCTAAATGGCCTCGCGAGTCGGTTATCGGTATTGGTCGGAATTACGGAGGTGGGATTGGAAGGCATTCGGTGCCCGGTTTTTGGGCATGTTACGGTTCCAAAGGGCCTCATATGGCCCAAGGAAGCCCTAATAAAATTTTGGGCAAGATCCGACTCCGGGCCCCGGGACGTGGCTGGGGCGTGAGTAATAGTCCACGAAAACTGGTTAATCGGAACATTTTCGGGCAGGGTGATTTTTTTTACGGGTGGCTTCCCGAGGTTCCTAATAGGGTATCAGTAAATATTGGGGGGCTTCTAGCCCCAATGGGCCTCTAAATGGCCTCGCGAAGCGGTTATCGGTATTGGTCGGAATTACGGAGGTGGGATTGGAAGGCTTTCGGTGCCCGGTTTTTGGGCATGTTAAGGTTCCAAAGGGCCTCATATGGCCCAAGGAAGCCCTAAAAAAATTTTGGGCAACATCCGACTATGGGCCCGGGACCTGGCCGAGGCGTGAGTAATAGTCCACGAAAACAGGTAAATCTGAACATTTTCACGCAGGGTGATTTTTTTACGGTTGGCTTCCCGAGGGTCCATATAGGGTCTCTGTAAATTTTGGGTGGCTTCTGGCGTATTGGTCTGAATTACAGAGGTGGGATTGGAAAACATCCGGTGCCCGGTTTTTATCATGTTAATGTTCCAAAGGGCCTTATATGGCCGAAGGAGCCCCTAACAGAATTTTGGGAAAGATCAGACTTGTGGTCCCCTGAACGTGGTCGGCGCGTGAGTAATAGTCCATGAAAACGGGTAAATCGGAACATTTTCGGCCTGGTTGATTTTTTTTTGACGGGTGGCTTCTCGGGGTTCCCAATCGGGTCTCTGTAAATAATGGGGGGCTTCAAGCCCTAAAGGGCCTCTAACTGGCCTCGCGAGTCGGTTATCGGTATTGGTCGGAATTACAGAGGTGGGATTGGAAGGCATTCGGTGCCCGGTTTTTGGGCATGTTAAGGTTCCAAAGGGCCTCATATGGCCCAAGGAAGCCCTAATAAAATTTTGGGCAATATCCGACTCCGGGCCCTGGGACGTGGCTGGGGCGTGAGTAATAGTCCACGAAAACTGGTAAATCAGAACATTTTCGGGCAAGGTGATTTTTTTACGGGTGGCTTCCTGAGGGTCCCAATAGGGTCTCTGTAAATTTTGGGTGGCTTCTGGCCCCAAAAACGCCTCCCGAGTCGGTGATCGGTATTGGTCGGAATTACAGAGGTGGGATTGGAAGGCATCCGGTGCCCGATTTTCATCATGTTAATGTGTCAAAGGGCCTTATATGGCCCAAGGAGACCCTAACAGAATTTTGGGAAAGATCAGACTCGTGGTCCCCCGGACGTGGTCGGGCTGTGAGTAATAGTCCTAGAAAACTAGTAAATCGGAACATTTTTGGGCCGGGGTTTTTTTTTTGACGGTTGGCTTCTCGGGGTTCCATATAGTGTCTCTGTAAATTTTGGGGGGCTGCTGGCCCTAAAAGGGCTTCTGAATGGCCTCATGAGTCGGTTATCGGTATTGGTCGGAATTACGGAGGTGGGATTGGAAGGCATCTGGTGCCCGATTTTGGGGCATGTTAAGGTTCCAAAGGGCCTCATATGGCCCAAGGGGGCCCTAAATTTTTTCTGGTCAAGATCCGATTCCGGGCCCCGGGACGTGGCTGTGGCGTGAGTAATAGTCCACGAAAACAGGTAAATCGGAACATTTTCGGGCAGGGTGATATTTTTGACGGGTTCCTTCTCGGGGTTCCCAATAGGGTCTCAGTAAATATTGGGGGGCTTCTAGCCCCAAAGGGCCTCTAAATGGCCTCCCAAGTCGGTTATCGGTATTGGTCGGAATTACGGAGGTAGGATTGGAAGGCATTCGGTGCCCAATTTTTGGGTATGTTAAGGTTCCAAAGGGCCTCATATGGACAAAGGAAGCCCTAAATTTTTTTGGTCAAGATCCGTCTCTTGGCCCAGGACGTGGCCGGGGCGTGAGCAATAGTCCATTAAAATGGGTAAATCGGAACATTTTCGGCTAGGTTGATTTTTTTTGACGGGTGACTTCCCGGGGTTCCCAATAGCGTCTCTGTAAATTTTGGGGGCTGCTTGCCCCAAAAGGGCCTCTAAATAACCTCCCGAGTCAGTTATCGATATTGGTCGGAATTACGGAAGTGGGATTGGAAGGCATCCGGTGCCCGGTTTTGGGGCACCTTAAAGTTTCAAAGGATCTCATATGGACCAAGGAAGCCCTAATAAACTTTTGGGCAAGATCCGACTCGGGGCCCAGGGATGTGGCCGCGACGTGAGTAATAGTCCACGAAAACGGGTAAATTGGAATATATTCGAGCAGGGTGATTTCTTTTCACGGGTTGGGGGGTCCCGATAGGGTCTCTGTAGAGTTTGGGGGGCTGCTGGCCCCAAAAGGGCCTCTAAATGGCCTCCCGAGTCGGTTATCGGTATTGGTCCGAATTACGGAGGTGGCATTGGAAGGCAATCAGTACCCGGTTTTGGGGAATGTTTTCGTGGACTATTACTCACGCCCCAGGGTCGAATCTTGCCCAAAAAAATTTCAGGGCCTCCTTGGGCCATATGAGGCCCTTTGGAACCTTAACATGCCCCAAAACCGGGCCACAGATGCCTTCCAATCCCACCTCCGTAATTCCGACCAATACCGATAACCGACTCGGGATTCCATTTAGAGGCCATTTTGGGGCCAGCAGCCCCCCAAAATTTGCAGATTCCCTATTGGGAACCACGGCAAGCCACCTGTCAAAAAACAATCATCCAGCCCGAAAATGTTCCGATTTACCCGTTTTCGTGGACTATTACTCATGTCCCGGGCCCCGGAATCGAATCTTGCCCAAAATTTTTTAGGGCCTCCTTGGGCCAAATGAGGCCCTTTGGAACCTTAACATGCCCCAAAAACGGGCACCGGATGCCTTCCAATTGCACCTCCTTAATTCACACCAACAACGATGACCAACTCGGGACGCCAATTAGAGGCCCTTTTGGGGCCAGCAGCCTACCTAAATGTACAGAGACCCTATTGTGACCGCCGGGAAGGCACCATTCTAAAAAATCACCCTTCCCAAAAATGTTCCGATTTACCCGTTTTCGAGGATTATTACTCACGCCTCGGCCACGTCACGGGGCCCAGAGTCGGATCTTGCCCAAAACTTTTTTAGGGCCTCCTTGGGCCATATGAACCCCTTTGGATCCTTAACATGCCCCAAAACCGGGCACCGATTGCCTTCCAATCCCACTTCCGAAATTCCGACCATTACTGATAACCAACTTGTGAGGCCATGTAGAGGCCCTTTTGGGGAGAGAAGCCCCCCCAAAATTATCAGAGATACTATTGGGACCCCTAGAAGGCACCCGTCAAAATAAATCACCCTGCCCGAAAATCTTCCGATTTACCCGTTTTCGTAGACTATTACTCACGCCGGAGCCACGACCCGGGGCCCAGAGTCGGATCTTAGCCAAAAAATTTTAGGGCCTCCTTGGGCCATATGAGGCCCTTTGGAACCTTAACATCCCCAAAACCGGGCACCGGATGCCTTCCAATCCCACCTCCGTAATTTCGACCAATGCCGATAACCGACTCGGGAGGCCATTTAGATGCCCTTTTGGGGCATGAAGCCCCCCAAAATTTACAAAGACCCTATTGGGACCCCCGGGAAGGCACCTGTCTAAAAAATCACCCTGCCCGAAAATGTTTCGATTTACCCGTTTTCGAGGACTATTACTCACGCCTCGGCCACGTCCCGGGGCCCGGAGTCGGATCTTGCACGAAATTTTTTAGGGCCTCCTTGGGCTATATGAGGCCCATTGGAATCTTAACATGCCCCAAAACCGGGCACCGGATGCCTTCCAATCCCACCTCCGTAATTCCGATCAATACCGATAACCGACTCATGAGGCCATCTAGAGGCCCTTTGGGGCCAGAAGCCCCCCAAAATTTACAGAGACCCTATTGGGAACCACGTGAAGGATCCTGTCAACAAAAATCACCCTACCCGAAAATGTTTGATTTACCCGAATTCGTGGACTTTACTCACGCCCCGGCCACGTCACAGGGACCGGAATCGGATCTTGCCAAAAATCATTTTAGGCCTCCTTGGGTCATATGAGGCCCTATAGAACCTTAACATGCCCCAAAACCGAGTACTGGATGCCTTCCAATCCCACCTCCGTAATTCCAACCAATACCGATTACCGACTAGGGAGGCCATTTAGAAGCCCTTTTGGGGCAAGAAGCCCCCAAAAATTTTCAGAGACCCTATTGGGACCCCTGAGAAGGCACTCGTCATAAAAAATCACCCTGCCTCAAAAATATTATGATCTACCCGTTTTCATGGACTATTACTCACGCCCCGGAATCTATGTCGGATTTTGCCCAAAAAAATTTTAGGGCCTCCTTGGGCCATATGAGACCCTTTGGAACCTTAATATGCCCTAAAATCGGGCACCAGATGCCTTCTAATCCCACCTCCGTAATTCCGGCCAATACGGAAAACCGACTCTGGAGGCCATTTAGAGGCCATTTTGGGGCGAGTAGCCCCCCAAAATTTACAGAGACCCTATTGGGAACCCCGGGAAGCCACCTGTAAAACAAAATCACCCTGCTCGAAATTGTTCCGATTTACGCGTTTTCGTGGACTAATACTCACGCCCCGGCTACGACGTCCCGAAGTTCGGAGTCAGATCTTGCCAAAAAAATTTTAGGGCCTCCTTGGGCCATATGAGGCCCTTTGGAACCTTAATATGCCCTAAAACCGGGCACCGGATGCCTTCTAATCCCACCTCCGTAATTCCGGCCAATACGGAAAACCGACAAGGGAGATTATTCAGAGGCCCTTTGGGGCCAGAAGCCCCCCAATATTTGCAGAGACCCTATTGGGAACCCCGGAAAGGCACCCATCAAAAAAAATCACCAGGCCCAAAAATGTTCTGATTTACCCATTTTCGTGGAATATTACTCACACCCCGGCTACGTCCCGGGGCCTGGAGTCAGATCATGCCCAAAATATTTTAGGGCCTGCTTGGGCCATATGAGGCCCTTTGGAACCTTAACATGCCTCAAAACCGGGAACCTGATGCCTTCCAATCCCACCTTCGTAATTCCGACAAATGTCGATAACCGACTCGTGAGGCCATTTAGAGGCCCTTTTGGGGCAAGAAGCCCCCCAAAATTTACAGAGGCCCTATTGGAACCCCCGGGAAGGCACACGTCAAAAAAATCAACCAGGCCCGAAAATGTTCCGATTTACCCGTTTTCGTAGACTATTACTCACGCCCCGGCCACTTCCGGGACCCGGATTCTGATCTTGCCCTAAATATTTTTATGGCCTCCTTGGGCCATTTGAGTCCCTTTGGAACCTTAACAAGCCCCAAAACCGGGCACCAGATACCTTCCAATCCCACCTCCGTAATTCCGACCAATGCCGATAACCGACTTGGCAGGCCATTTAGAGACCTTTTTCGGGGCAAGAAGCCCCGCATAATTTACAGAGGCCCTATTGGAACCCCCGGAAAGGCAACCGTCAAAAAAAATCACCCATGCCCGAAAATGTTCCGATTTACCCGTTTTCGTGGACTATTACTCACTGCCCGCCCACGTCCCGGGACCCGGAGTCTGATCTTGCCCTAAATCTTTTTAGGGCCTCCTTGGGCCATATGAGTCCCTTTGGAACCTTAACATGCCCCAAAACCGGGCACCGGATGCCTTCCAATCCCACCTCCGTAATTCCGACCAATACCGATAACCGACTCGGGAGGCCATTTAGAGGCCATTTTGGGGCCAGCAGCCCCCCAAAATTTACAGAGACTCTATTGGAAACCCCGGGAAGGCACCCGTCTAAAACATCACCCTGCCCGAAAATTTTCCGATTTACCCGTTTTCGTGGACTATTATTCACGCCTCGGCCACTTCCCGAGGCCTAGAGTCGGATCTTGCCCAAAATATTTTTAGGGCCTCATTGGGCCATAAGAGGCCCTTTGGAACCTTAACATTCCCAGAAACCGGGCACTGATTGCCTTCAAATCCCACCTCCGAAATTCCGACCAATATCGATAACCGACTAGGGAGGCCATTTAGAGGCCCTTTTGGGGCAAGAAGTCCCCCAAAATTTACAGAGATCCTATAGTGACCCCCGGGCAGGCACCCATCAATTAAAATCACCCTGCCCGAAAATGTTCCGATTTACTGGTTTTCGTGTACTATTACTCACGCCCGGGTCACTTCCCGGGACCCGTAATCTGATCTTGCCCAAAATATTATTAGGGCATCCTTGGGCCATATGAGGCCCTTTGGAACCTTCAGATGCCCCAAAATAGGGCACCGGATGGCTTCTAATCCCACCTCGGTAATTCCGACCAATACCGATAACCGACTCGGGAGGCCATTTAGAGGTCCTTCTGGGGCCAGCAACCCCCCAAAATTTACAAATACCCTATAGTAGACGTGGCAAACTTGACCCGACCCGAACGACCCCACCCGAATGACTCGACCCGAGACCCGAAATTGACCCAAAAGCGATAACCCGAAATCTACTCGAGACCCGAAATGACCAGACCCGACCCATACCCGACCCGAAATATGTTGACCCGAGATTGAGCCGACACGAAAATTAACCCGACCCGAGACTAACTCGATCAATTGTCCTCGACATAATTTCAAGTAAAGACAATATAATGGTGGTGCTCTGATACCAATTGTCCCCTTAAGCCTAATACGTCAAATTCCTCGATCAACGACCAAGAACTTTGTATCGTTGTTGGGGCCTAGGGCAACGATCCAAAAATTGACCCGACCCGACCCGAAAATTGACCTAACCCGAAACCGAAAGAGACATACCCGAAACCCGACCCGACCCGAAACTGACATACGCGAAACTCGACCCGACCTGAAATGGAAGACCCGAAGCAGACCCGACACGAAATTGACCCGAAGTCAAGCTGACCTGAAAGTGACCCGACCCAAACCCAACCCGAACGACCCGATTGCCACCTATACCCTATAGAGAGCCCCAGGAAGGCACCCGTCAAAAAAAATCACTCTGCCCGACAATGTTCCGATTTAAAAGTTTTCGTGGAATATTGATCACGCCCCGGCCATGTCCCGGGGCCAGAAGTCGGATCTTGCCGAAAATTTTGTAGGGCCATTTGAGGCCCTTTGGAATTTTAACATGCCCCTAAACCGGGCAACCGTAATTCCGAACAATATCGATAACCGACTCGGGAGGATATTTAGAGACCGTTTTGGGGCCAGCAGCCCCCCAAAATTTACAGAGATCCTATTGGAAACCCCGGGAAGCCACCTGTCAAAAAAATCACCCTGCTCGAAAATGTTCCGATTTACCCGTTTTCGTGGACTTTTACTCACGCCCCGGGGCCTGGAGTCGAATCTTTCCCAAAAAAATTTAGGGCTTCCTTGGGCCAAATGAGGCCCTTTGGAACCTTAACATGCCCCAAAACCGGGCACCAGATGCCTTCCAATCCCACCTCCGTAATTCACATCAACACCGATGACCGACTCGAGAGGCCAATTAGAGGCCCTTTTGGGGGAGTGCGGATCATCTATCCCACATAGTGTCCCATTTGGTGTCCCATTTTCAATTATTTGGTCCCATAACTTAAATAAAATAATTTATTAATTTATTTTGTACATGCTCCCTATAAATAAAGCCTCCTCAAAAACAAAAATATAGAAAATAAACTTCACTTAGTAATATAAAGAGCAAAAATGAAATAAATCGCTTTCGCCAATTATTTTACTATGTGAAGTTAATTTTTTAATTTTTTGTGTTTTAGGAGGATTTATTAATAGGGAGCATGTACAAAATAAAGTAAAAAATTATTTTATTCAAGTTATGGGACCAAATAATAAAAAAAGTGACACCAAATGAGACACTATGTGGGATAGATGATCCCGTCTAAAAAATCACCCTGCCCGAAAATGTTCCGATTTACCCGTTTTCGAGGACTATTAATCACGCCTCGGCCACGTCCCAGGAACCGGAGTCGGATCTTGCCCAAAAAATTTTTAGGGCCTCCTTGGGCCATATGAGCCCCTTTGGAACCTTAACATGCCCCAAAACTATGCACCAATTGCCTTCCAATCCCACCTCCGAAATTCCGACCAATACCGAGACCTGACTCGGGAGGCCATTTAGAGGGCCTTTTGGGGCAAGAAGCCCCCCAAAATTTACAGAGATACTATTGGGAGCCCTGGGAAGGCACCCGTCAAAAAAAATCACCCTGCCCGAAAATCTTACGTTTTACCCGTTTTCGTGGACAATTACTCACGCCCTAGCCACGTCCCGAGGCCCGGAGTCGGATCTTGCCCAAAAATTTTTAAGGCCTCCTTGGGTCATATGAGGACCTTTGGAATCATAACATGCTCCAAAACCGAGCACGAATTTCTTCCAATCCCACCTCCGTAATTCCGACCAATACCGATAACCGACTCGGGAGGACATTTAGAGGCCATTTTAGGGCCAGCAGCCCCCCAAAATTTACAGAGACCCTATTGGGAACCCCGGGAAGGTACCTGTAAAAAAATCATCCTGCCAGAAAATGTTCCGATTTACGTGTTTTCGTGGACTATTACTCACGCCCCGTCTACGTCCAAGGGTTCGGAGTCGGATCTTGTCCAAAAAAATTTCAGGGCTTCTTTGGGCCATATGAGGCCCTTTGGAACCTGAACATGCCCCAAAACCGGGCACCGGATGCCTTCCAATTCCACCTCCGTAATTCCGACCAATGCCGATAACCGACTTGGCAGGCCATCTAGAGGCCCTTTGGGGCCAGAAGCCCCCCAAAATTTACAGAGACCCTATTGGGAACCACGTGAAGGATCCTGTCAATAAAAATCACCCTATCCGAAAATGTTCCGATTTACCCGATTTCGTGGACTTTACTCACGCCCCGGCCACGTCACAGGGCCCGGAGTCGGATCTTGCCAAAAATAATTTTAGGCCTCCTTGGGTCATGTGAGGCCCTATAGAACCTTAACATGCCCCAAAACCGAGTACTGGATGCCTTCCAATCCCACCTCCGTAATTCCAACCAATACCGATTACCGACTCGGGAGGCCATTTAGAGGCCCTTTTGGGGCCAGTAGCCCCCCAAAATTTACAGAGACCCTATTGGGAACCCCGGGAAGCCACCTGTAAAACAAAATCACCCTGCCCGAAATTGTTCCGATTTACGCGTTTTCGTGGACTATTATTCACGCCCCGGTTACGACGTCCCGAGGTTCGGAGTCAGATCTTGTCCAAAAAAATTTCAGGGCCTCCTTGGGCCATATGAGGCCCTTTGGAACCTTAATATGCCCCAATAGCGGGCACCGGATGCCTTCTAATCGCACCTCCGTAATTCCGGCCAATACGGAAAACTGACAAGGGAGGTTATTCAGAGGCCAAAAGGGCCACTAAATGGCCTCCCGAGTCGGTTATCGGTATTGGTCGAATTACGGAGGTGGGATTGGAAGGCATTCGGTGCCAGGTTTTGGGGCATGTTACAGTTCCAAAGGGCTTCATATGGCCCAAGGAGGCCCTAAAAAGTTTTTGGGCAAGATCAGACTCCGGGCCCCGGGACGTGGCCGGGGCGTGAGTAATAGTCCACGAAAACGGGTAAATCAGAACATTTTCGGCCACGTCGATTTATTTTACAGGTGGCTTCCCGGGGTTCTCATTAGGGTCTATGTAAAATTTGGGGGGCTGCTTGCCCCAAAAGTGACTCTAAATAACCTCCCGAGTCGGTTATCGGTATTGGTCGGGATTACGGAGTTGGGATTGGAAGGCATCCGGTGCCCGATTTTTGGTCATGTTAATGTTTCCAAAGGGCCTCATATGGCCCAAGGAAGCCATTAAAATATTTGGTAAGATTCGACTCTAGGCCCAGGGATGTCGTCGGGTCGTGAGTAATAGTCCACGAAAACGGGTAAATCGGAACATGTTCAAGCAAGGTGATTTTTTTTGACGTGTGCCTTCCCGGGGGTCCTTATAGCTTCTCTGTAAATTTTGGGAGGATTTTTGCGCCAAAAGGGCTTCAAAATGGCCTCCCGAGTCGGTTATCAATATTGTTCGAAATTACTGAGGTGGAATTGGAAGGCATCCGGTGCCCGGTTTTTAGCATGTTAAGGTTCCAAAGGGCCTCATATTGCACAAGGAGACCCTAAAAACATATTGGGTAAGATCCGACTCCAGGCCTTGTGACGTGGCCGGGGGGTAAGTAATAGTTCACAAAAACGGGTAAATCGTAACATTTTCGGGCAGGGTGTTATTTTTTGATGGGTGGCTTCCCAGGGTTCCCAATAGGGTCTCTGTAAATTTTGGGGGGCTGCTGGCCCCAAAAGGGCCTCTAAATGGCCACCCGAGTCGGTTATCAGTATTGGTCGG
The DNA here is from genome assembly GCA_947645195.1 of Patellifolia procumbens. NCBI lineage: Eukaryota > Viridiplantae > Streptophyta > Magnoliopsida > Caryophyllales > Amaranthaceae > Patellifolia > Patellifolia procumbens. Next base: position 1,909,578 of record CANSGD010000729.1, on the reverse strand, counting down.
ATTTACGGAGGTGGGATTGGAAGGCATCCGGTGCCTGGTTTTGGGGCATGTTAAGGTTCCAAAGGGCCTAATATGGCCCAAGGAGACCCTAATCACGTGGCCGGAGCGTGATTAATAGTCCACGAAAACGTGTAAATCGGAACATTTTCGGCGAGGTTAATTTTTTTTAACGAGTTGCTTCCCGGGTTTCCCAATAGGGTCTTTGAAAATTTTGGTGGGCTGCTTGCCCCAAAAGGGCCTCTAAATAACCTCCCGAGTAGGTTATCGGTATTGGTCAGAATTACAAAGGTGGGATTGGAAGGCATCTGGTGCCCGGTTTTGGGGCATGTTAAGGTTCCAAAGGGCCTCATCTGGCCCAAGGAAGCCGTAAAAATATATTGGGTAAGATCCGACTCTGGGCCCAGGGATGTCGCCGGGGCTTGAGTAATAGTCCACGAAAACGGGTAAATCGGAACATGTTCGAGCAGGGTGATTTTTTTGGACGGGTGCCTTCCCAGGGATCCGGATAGGGTCTCTGTTAATTTTGGGGGTCTGCTGGGCCCAAAAGGGCCTCTAAATGGCCTCCCGAGTCGGTTATCGGTATTGGTCGCAATTACGGAGTTGGGATTGGAAGGCATCCGGTGCCCTGTTTTGGGGCATGTTAAGGTTCCAAAGGGCCTCATATGGCCCAAGGTGACCCTAAAAACATTTTGGGCCAGGTGCGACTTCTGGCCCCAGGACGTGGCTGGGGCCTGAGTAATAGTCCACGAAAACGGGTAAATCAAAACATTTTCGGGCAGTGTGTTTTTTTTTTCCGGATGCTTTCCCGGGGTCCCTATAGGGTCTCTGTAAATTTTGGGGGGCTGCTGGCCCCAAAAGGGCCTCCCGAGTCGGTTTTCGGTATTGGTCGCAATTACGGAGGTGTGTTTGGAAGGCATTCGGTGCGCAGTTTTGGGGCATGTTAACGTTCCAAAGGGCCTCATATGGCCCAAGGAGACCCTAAAAAATTTTTGGGCAAGATGCGACTCCGGGCCCTGGGACGTGGTAGGGGCATGAGTAATAGTCCACGAAAACGGGTAAATCGGAACATTTTCGGGCAGGGTGTTATTTTTTGATGGGTGGCTTCCCAGGGTTCCCAATAGGGTCTCTGTAAATTTTCGGGGGCTGCTGGCCCCAATAGGGCCTCTAAATGGCATCCCGAGTCGGTTATCAGAATTGGTCGGATTTACAGAGGTGGGATTGGAAGGCATCCGGTGCCTGGTTTTGGGGCATGTTATGGTTCCAAAGGGCCTCATATGGCCCAAGGAGACCCTAATAACTTTTTGGGCAAGATCAGACTCCGGGCCCCGGGACGTGGCTGGAGCGTGATTAATAATCCACGAGAACGTGTAAATCAGAACATTTTCGGCCAGGTTAATTTTTTTTTACGAGTGGCTTCCCGGGGTTCCCAATAGGGTCTCTGTAAATTTTGGTGGGCTGCTTGCCCCAAAAGGGCCTATAAATAACCTCCCGAGTCGGTTATCGGTATTGGTCGGAATTACAGAGGTGGGATTGAAAGGCATCCGGTGCCCGGTTTTGGGGCATGTTAAGGTTCCAAAGAGCCTCATATGGCCCAAGGAAGCCCTAACAAAATATTGGGTAAGATCCGACTCTGGTCCCATGGATATCGCCGGGGCTTGAGTAATAGTCCACGAAAACGGGTAAATCGAAACATGTTCGAGCAGGGTGATTTTTTTTTACGGGTGTCTTCCCAGGGATCCGGATAGGGTCTCTGTAAGTTTTTGGGGACTGGTGGCCCCAAAAGGGCCTCTAAATGGCCTCCCGAGTCGGTTATGGTATTGGTCGCAATTACGGAGGTGGGATTGGAAGGCATCCGGTGCCCTGTTTTGGGGGCATGTTAAGGTTCCAAAGGGCCTCATATGGCCCAAGGAGACCCTAAAAAAATTTTGGGCAAGTTGCGACTCCGGGCCCCGGGACGTGGCCAGGTTATAAGTAATAGTCCACGAAAACGGGTAAATCGAACAATTTTCGGGCAGGGGTAATTTTTCTGACGGATCAACCCAGGGGTCCTAATACGGTCTCAGTAAATTTTGGGGGGCTGCTGGCCCCAAAAGGGCCTCTAAATGGCCTCCCGAGTCGGTTATCGGTATTGGTCTCAATTACGGAGGTGGGATTGGAAGGCATTCGGTTCTCGGTTTTGGGGAATGTTAATGTTCCAAAGGGCATCATATGGCCCAAGGAGACCCATAAATTTTTTTGGGCAAGATCAGACTCCGGGCCCCGGGACGTGGCCGGGGCGTGAGTAAAAGTCCACGAAAACGAGTAAATCGGAACATTTTTGGGCAGGGTGATTTTTTGACGGGTGGCTTCCCGGGGTTCCCAATAGGGTCTCTGTAAATATTGGGGGGCTGCTGGCCCCAAAAGAGCTTCTAAATGGCCTCCCGAGTCGGTTATCAGTGTTGGTCGGAATTAAGGAGGTGGGATTGGAAGGCATCCGGGGCCTGATTTTGGGGCATGTTAAGGTTCCAAAGGGCCTCATATGGCCCAAGGAAGCCCTAAAAAATATTGGGTAAGATCCGACTCTTGGCCCAGGGATGTCGCCGGGGCTTGAGTAATAGTCCACGAAAACGGGTAAATCGGAACTTGTTCGAGTAGGGTGATTTTTTTTGACGAGTGCCTTCCCAGGGATTCGGATAGGGTCTCTGTTAATTTTGGGGGTCTGGTGGCCCGAAAAGGGTCTGTAAATGGCCTCCCGAGTCGGTTATCGGTATTTGTCGCAATTACAGAGGTGGGATTGGAAGGCATCCGGTGCCCGGTTTTGGGGCATGTTAAGGTTCCAAAGGGCCTCATATGGCCCAAGGAAGCCCTAAAAAAATATTTGGTAAGATCCGACTCTATTCCCATGGATGTCGACGGGGCTTGAGTAATAGTCCACGAAAAGGGGTAAATCGTAACATGTTCGAGCAGGGTGATTTTTTTTGACGGGTGCCTTCCCAGGGATCCGGATAGGGTCTCTGTTAATTTTGGGGGTCTGGTGGCCCGAAAAGGGCCTCTAAATGGCCTCCCGAGTCGGTTATCGGTATTTGTCGCAATTACAGAGGTGGGATTGGAAGGCATCCGGTGCCCGGTTTTGGGGCATGTTAAGGTTCCAAAGGGCCTCATATGCCCCAAGGAAGCCCTAAAAATATATTTGGTAAGATCCGACTCTGGTCCCATGGATGTCGACGGGGCTTGAGTAATAGTCCACGAAAACGGGCAAATCGGAACATGTTCGAGCAGGGTGATTTTTTTTACGGGTGCCTTCCCAGGGATCCGGATAGGGTCTCTGTTAATTTTGGGGGTCTGCTGGCCCGAAAAGGGCCTCTAAATGGCCTCCCGAGTCGGTTATCGGTATTGGTCGCAATTACGGAGGTGGGATTGGAAGGCATCCGGTGCCCTTGTTTGGGGCATGTTAAGGTTAAAAAGGGCCTCATCTGGCCCAAGGAAGCCCTAAAAAAATATTGGGTAAGATCCGACTCTGGCCCAGGGATGTCGCTGGAGCTTGAGTAATAGTCCACGAAAACGGGTAAATCAGAACATGTTCGTGCAGGGTGATTTTTTTTGACGGGTGCCTTCCCAGGGATCCGGATATGGACTCTGTTAATTTTGGGGGTCTGCTGGCCCCAAAAGGGCCTCTACATGGCCTCCCGAGTCGGTTATCAGTATTGGTCGCAATTACGGAGGTGGGATTGGAAGGCATCCTGTGCCCTGTTTTGGGGCATGTTAAGGTTCCGAAGGGCCTCATATGGCCCAAGGAGACCCTAAAAAATTTTTGGGCAAGTTGCGACTCCGGGCCCCGGGACGTGGCCGGGGCATGAGTAATAGTCCACGAAAACGGGTAAATCGGACAATTTTTGGGCAGGGGTAATTTTTTTGACGGATCATCCCAGGGGTCCTAATACGGCCTCTGTAAATTTTGGGGGGCTGTGGCCCCAAAAGGGCCTCTAAATGGCCTCCCGAGTCGGTTATCGGTATTGGTCGCAATTACGGAGGTGAGATTGGAAGGCATCCGGTTCTCGGTTTTGGGGCATGTTAATGTTCCAAAGGGCCTCATATGGCCCAAGGAGACCAAAAAATTTTTTTAGGCAAGATCAGACTCCGGGCCCTGGGACGTGGCTGGGGCGTGACTAATAGTCCACGAAAACGAGTAAATCGAACATTTTTGGGCAGGGTGATTTTTTTGACGGGTGGCTTCCCGGGGTTCCCAATAGGGTCTCTGTAAATTTTGGGGGGCTGCTGGCCCCAAAAGAGCTTCTAAATGGCCTCCCGAGTCGGTTATCATTGTTGGTCGGAATTACGGAGGTGGGATTGGAAGGCATCCGGGGCCTGATTTTGGGGCATGTTAAGGTTCAAAAAGGCCTCATATGGCCCAAGGAAGCCCTAAAAAAATCTTGGGTAAGATCCGACTCTGGGCCAAGGGATGTCGCCGGGGCTTGAGTAATAGTCCACGAAAACGGGTAAATCGGAACATGTTCGAGCAGGGTGATTTTTTTTGACGGGTGCCTTCCCAGGGATCAGGCTAGGGTCTCTGTTAATTTTGGGGGTCTGCTGGCCCGAAAAGGGCCTCTAAATGGACTCCCGAGTCGGTTATCGGTATTGGTCATAATTATGGAGGTGGGATTGGAAGGCATCCGGTGCCCTGTTTTGGGGCATGTTAAGGTTCCAAAGGGCCTCATCTGGCCCAAGGAAGCCCTAAAAAAATATTGGGTAAGATCCGACTCAGGGCCCAGGGATGTCGTTGGGGCTTGAGTAATAGTCCACGAAAACGGGTAAATCGGAACATGTTCGAGCAGGGTGATTTTTTTTGACGGGTGCCATCCCAGGGATCCGGATAGGGTCTCTGTTAATTTTGGGGGTCAGCTGGCCCCAAAAGGGCCTCTAAATGCCTCCCGAATCGGTTATCGGTATTGGTCGCAATTACGGAGGTGGGACTGGAAGGCATCCGGTGCCCTGTTTTGGGGCATGTTAAGGTTCCAAAGGGCCTCATATGGCCCAAGCAGACCCTAAAAAAATTTTGGGCCAGGTGCGACTTCGGGCCCCGGGACGTGGCTGGGGCCTGAGTAATAGTCCACGAAAACAGGTAAATCAAAACATTTTCGGGCAGTGTGTGTTTTTTTGCCGGATGCTTTCCCGGGGGTCCCTATAGGGTCTCTATAAATTTTGGGGGGCTGCTGGCCCCAAAAGGGCCTCCCGAGTCGGTTTTCGGTATTGGTCGCAATTACAGAGGTGTGTTTGGAAGGCATTCGGTGCGCAGTTTTGGGGCATGTTAACGTTCCAAAGGGCCTCATATGGCCCAAGGAGACCCTAAAATTTTTTTGGGCAAGATGCGACTCTGGGCCTTGGGACGTGGTAGGGGCATGAGTAATAGTCCACGAAAACGGGTAAATCGGAACATTTTCGGGCAGGGTGTTATTTTTTGATGGGTGGCTTCCCAGGGTTCCCAATAGGGTCTCTGTAAATTTTGGGGGGCTGCTGGCCCCAAAAGGGCCTCTAAATGGCCACCCGAGTCGGTTATCAGAATTGGTCGGATTTACGGAGGTGGGATTGGAAGGCATCCGGTGCCTGGTTTTGGGGCATGTTAAGGTTCCAAAGGGCCTGATATGGACCAAGGAGACCCTAAAAACGTTTTGGGCAAGATCAGACTCCGTGCCCCGGGACGTGGCCGGAGCGTGATTAATATTCCTCGAAAACGTGTAAATCGGAACATTTACGGCAAGGTTAATTTTTTTTGACGAGTGGCTTCCCGGGGTTCCCAATAGGGTCTCTGTAAATTTTGGTGGGCTGCTTGCCCCAAAAGCGCCTCTAAATAACCTCCCGAGTCGGTTATCTGTATTGGTCGGAATTGCAGAGGTGGGATTGGAAGGCATCCGGTGCCCGGTTTTGGGGCATGTTAAGGTTCCAAAGGGCCTCAAATGGCCCAAGGATGCCCTAATAAAATATTGGGTAAGATCCGACTCTGGTCCCATGGATGTCGCCGGGGCTTGAGTAATAGTCCATGAAAACGGGTAAATCGGAACATGTTCGAGCAGGGTGATTTTTTTTTACGGGTGCCTTCCCAGGGATCCGGATAGGGTCTCTTTAAATTTTGGGGGTCTGCTGGCCCCAAAAGGGCCTCTAAATGGCCTCCCGAGTCGGTTATCGGTATTGGTCGCAATTACGGAGGTGGGATTGGAAGGCATCCGGTGCCTTGTTTTGGGGCATGTTAAGGTTCCAAAGGGCCTCATATGGCCCAAGGAGACCCTACAAAATTTTGGGCAAGTTGCGACTCCGGGCCCCGGGACGTGGCCGGGGCATGAGTAATAGTCCACGAAAACGGGTAAATCGGTCAATTTTCGGGCAGGGGTAATTTTTTTGACGGATCATCCCAGGGGTCCTAATACGGTCTCTGTAAATTTTGGGGGGCTGCTGACCCTAAAAGGACCTCTAAATGGCCCCCCGAGTCGGTTATCGGTATTGGTCGCAATTACGGAGGTGGGATTGGAAAGCATCCGGTTCTCGGTTTTGGGGCATGTCAATGTTCCAAAGGGCCTCATATGGCCCAAGGAGACCCAAATTTTTTTTTGGGCAAGATCAGACTCCGGGCCCCGGGACGTGGCCGGGGCGTGAGTAATAGTCCACGAAAACGAGTAAATCGGAACATTTTTGGTCAGGGTGATTTTTTTGACGGGTGGCTTCCTGGGGTTCCCAATAGGGTCTCTGTAAATTTTGGGGGGCTGCTGGCTGCAAAAGAGCTTCTAAATGGCCTCCCGAGTCGGTTATCGGTATTGGTCGCAATTACGGAGGTGGGATTGGAAGGCATCCGGTGCCCTGTTTTGGGGCATGTTAAAGTTCCAAAGGGCCTCATCTGGCCCAAGGAAGCCCTAAAATTTTTTTGGGTAAGATCCGACTCTGGGCCCAGGGATATCGCTGGGGCTTGAATAATAGTCCACGAAAACGGGTAAATCGGAACATATTCGAGCAGGGTGATTTTATTGACGGGTGCCTTCCCAGGGATCCGCATAGGGTCTCTGTTAATTTTGGGGTTCTGCTGGCCCCAAAAGGGCCTCTAAATGGCCTCCCGAGTCGGTTATCGGTATTGGTCGCAATTACGGAGGTGGGATTGGAATGCATCCGGTGCCCTTGTTTGGGGCATGTTAAGGTTAAAAAGGGCCTCATGTGGCCCAAGGAGTCCCTAAATTTTTTTTGGGCAAGATCAGACTCCAGGCCCTAGGACGTGACCGGGGCGTGAGTAATAGTCCACGAAAACGGGTAAATCGCAACATTTTATGGCAGGGTTATTTTTTTTGACGGGTGGCTTCCCGGGCTTCCCAATAAGGTCTCTGTAAATTTTGGGGGCTGCTGGCCCCAAAAGGGCTTCTAAATGGACTTCCGAGTCGGTTATCAGTATTGGTCGGAATTACGGAGGTGGGATTGGAAGGCATCCGGGGCCTGATTTTGGGGAAGGTTAAGGTTACAAAGGGCCTTATATGGCCCAAGGAGGCCCTAAAAATTTTTTGGGCAAGATCCGACTCCGGGCCCCAGGACGTGGCAGCGGCATGAGTAATAGTCCACGAAAACGGGTAAATCGGAACATTTTCGAGCAGGGTGATTTTTTTTGAAGGGTGACTTCCCGGGGTTCCCAATAGAGTCTCTGTAAATTTTGGGGGGCTGCTGGCACCAAAAGGGCTTCTAAATGGCCTCCCGAGTCGGTTATCCATATTGGTCAGAATTACGGAGGTGGGATTGGAAGGCATCCGGTGCCTGATTTTGGGGCATGTTAAGGTTCCAAACGGCCTTATATTGCCCAAGGAGGCCCTAATAAATTTTTGGGCAGGATCCAACTCCGGGGCCCGGGACGTGGGTGCGGCGTGAGTATAGTCCACGAAATGGGGTAAATCTGAACATTTTCGAGCAGGGTTATTTTTTTTGACGGGTGCCTTCCCAGGGGTCCCGATAGGGTCTCTATATAGTTTGAAACGCTGCTGGCCTCTAAATGGCCTCCCGAGTAGGTTATCGTAATTGTTCGCAATTACGGAGGTGGGATTGGAAGGCATCCGGTGCCCGGTTTTGGGGCATGTTAAGGTTCCAATGGGCCTCATATGGCCCAAGGAGGCCCTAAAAAATCTTTGGGCAAGATGCGACTCCGGGCCCCGGGACGTGTCCGGGGCATGAGTAATAGTCCACGAAACGGGTAAATCGGAACATTTTCGGGCAGTGTGGTTTTTTTTGAAGATGCTTTCCCGGGGGTCCCAATAGAGTCTCTTTGGGACTCTGTTAATTTTAGGGGGCTGCTGGCCCCAAAAGGGCCTTTAAATAGCCTCCCGAGTCGGTTTTCGGTATTGGTCGCAAGTACGGAGGTGGGATTGGAAGTCATCCAATGCCTGATTTTGGGGCATGTTAAGGTTCCAAATGGCCTCATATGGCCCAAGGAATCCCTAAAATTTATTTTGGCAAGATCCGACTCCGGGCCCCGGGGTGTGGCTGCGGCATGAGTAACAGTCTAGAAAACAGGTAAATCGGAATATTTTCGGGCAGTGTGATTTTTTTTGACGGATGCCTTCCCAGGGGTCCCTATAGGGTCTCTGTAAATTTTGGAAGGCTGCTGGGCCCAAAAGAGCCTCTAAATGGCCTCCCGAGTCGGTTATCGGTATTGGTCGCTATTACGGAGGTGGGATTGGAAGGCATCCGGTGCTCGTTTTCGGGCATGTTAAGGTTCCAAAGGGCTGCATATGGCCCAAGGAGGCCTTAAAAGAATTTTGGGAAAGATCCGACTCCGGGCCCCGGGACGTGGCCGGGCATTAAGCAAATATCAACGAAATCGGGTAAATCGAAACATTTTCGGGGAGGGTGATTTTTTTTGACAGGTTCCTTCCCGGGGTTCCTAATAGGGTCTCTGTAATTTTTGGGGGGCTTCTAGCCCCAAAGGGCCTCCAAAATGGCCTCCCGAGCCGGTTATCGATATTTGTCAGAATGACGGAGGTGGGATTGGAAGGCATCCTGTGCCATGTTTTGGGGCATGTTATGGTTCTGAATGGCCTCATATGTCCCAAGGAGACCCTAAAAAAATATTGGGTATGATCCGACTCCGGGTCTAGGCACGTGGCCAGGGCGTGAGTTATCCACGAAAAGGGGTAAATCGGAACATTTTCTGGCAGGGTGATATTTTTTGACGGGTGGCTTCCAGGGGTTCCCAATAGGGTCTCTTTAAATTTTTGGGGGCTGTTGGCCCCAAAAGTGCCTCTAATTGGCCTCCTGAGTGCCTGGTTTATTGGGCAAGATCCGACTCCGGGCCCTGGGACGTCGCCGGGGCGTGAGTAATAGTCTACGAAAACGGGTAAATCGGAACATTTTAGGGAAGGGTGATTTTTTTTGACAGGTGCCTTCCTGGGGGTCCCAATAGGGTCTCTGTAAATTTTGGGGGGCTTCTTGCCCCAAAATGGCCTCTAAAGGGCCTCTCGTGTCGGTTATCGCTATTTGTCGGAATTACAGAGGTCGGATTTGAAGGCATCTAGTGTCCGGTTTTGGGGTATGTTAAGGTTCCAAAGGGCCTCACTTGCCCAAGGAGGCCCTAAAAAATTTTTGGGCAAGTCCGTCTCCGGGCCCGGAACGTGGCCGGGGCGTGAGTAATAGTCCACGAAAACGGGTAAATTGGAACATTTTCGGGCAAGGTTATTTTTTATTACAGGTGGCTTCCTGGGGGTCCCAATAGGGTCTCTGTAACTTTTGGGGGGCTTGTCGCGCCAAAAGGGCCTCAAAATGGCCTCCCGAGTCGGTTATCAGTATTGGTCGAAATTACGGAGATGGGATTTGAAAGTTTCGGGTGCCCAGTTTTGGGGCATGTTAAGGTTCTAAAGGGATTTATATGGCCCAAGAAGGCCCTAAAAGAATTTTGGGACAGATCCGACTCCGGGCCCCGGGACGTGACCGGGGCCTGAGTAATAGTCCACGAAATCGGGTAAATCGGAACATTTTCGGACAGGGTGATTTTTTTGACGGGTGCCTTCCCGGGGGTCCTAATAGGGTCTTTGCAAATTTTACAGGGCTACTGGCCCGAAAAGGGCCTCTAAATGGCCTCCCGAGTCGGTTATCGGTATTGGTGGGAATTACGGAAGTGGGATTGGAAGACATCCGGTGCCAGGTTTTGGGGCATGTTAAGGTTCCAAAGGGCCTCATATAGCCCAAGGAGGCCCTAAAAAATTTTGGGAAAGATGTGACTTCTGGCCCCGGGACGTGGCCGGGGCGTGAGTAATAGTATACGAAAACTGGTAAATCGAAACATTTTCAGGCAGGGTGATTTTTTTTGACGGGTGCCTTCCCGGGGGTCCCAATAGGGTCCATGTAAATTTTGTGGGGCTTCTTGCCCTAAAAGGGTCTCTAAATGGCATCCCGAGTCGGAGGAGGGATTGGAAGGCATCCGGTCCCCGGTTTTGGGGCATGTTAAGGTTCCAAAGGGCCTCATATGGCCCAAGGAGGCCCTAAAATTTTTTTGGGCAAGATCCGAATCCGGGCCTCGGGACGTGGCCGGGGCGTGAGTAAAGTCCACGAAAACGGGTAATTCAGAACATTTTCGGGCAGGTTGATTTTTTATGACGGGTGCCTTCCTGGGGTTCCCAATAGGGTCTCTGTAAATTTTGTGGGGCTTCTAGCCCCAAAGGGCCTCTAAATGGTCTCCCGAGTCGTTTATCGATATTGGTCAGAATTACGGAGGTGGGATTGGAAGGAATCCGGTGCTCGGTTTTGGGGCATGTTAAGAGCATCAACAATGGTAAGACTAGCATCATACTAGTCTTACCATTTTTCTCATTCTCTCTCGTTTCCTCCTTCTTACACCTCATATCCCACTAAATCTCCAATAACTCATCTATTTTACCTCACAATGGGTGGGTTGGTTTTAATTCGTCTTTATATTTCTCTCTCCTACTTTTACTATACCCAACCACACACTCTATTTCTTACCCAATAATATAGAAAATCTTTATTTTTATATAGACTAGATTCTTTATATTCAAATTTATATTAGTGAGAGATTAATTATTAAATATGCATTTTAACTTATTATTTTTAATATCAAACTATGTGTACCAAGTTACCCTATATAACAGTTACTTACTTGAAATAACTATTCACAGAAAGCGAAAATTGAGGTAAGGTTTATTAAAATAGCTTTTCAAATTCCTTTTTTATTGGCTTAATTATGTGAATATAACTTATTTTTGGTAAGAGAAAATGAGTAAAAAGAAAAATAGATTAGAAAAAAGTGTGAGAAATTATGTCAAATTTAGTCTCATTTTGTAGAGAAAAATAAAATATAACCGTTGGTACAAGTATTTTTTATTAATTATTGACAAAGTTAATTTTTATTTACCATTAGAATAAAAGAGCCATTGTAAAATATTTGTAGAAAAATGAAAAGTCTCACCCTTCATTTCCCCTTCTATGCGGCAGTAGCAGGAAAAATAAAAAAAAGAAACAATTTGACTTGTTGACAAACAGCCACATGGATGAATTTGAGTGGTTAGGGCTCTCCATCCGAGGAACTCACTAGTCTAGCAGTAGAATCCAACCCCTTTCCTTCCCAAAACTAGACTAATTCCCCACAATGGTGAAACCAATTAAAACTAGTCTTTTGTATTCTAAGACTAACTAAAACTCCCCATTGTACATGCTCTAAGGTTCAAAAGGTCCTCATATAGCCCAAGAAGGCCCTAAAATATTTTTGGGCAAGATCCGACTCCAGGGCCCGAGACGTGGCCTGGGTGTGAGTAAAGTCCGCGAAAACGGGTAAATCGGAATATTTTCGGGCATGGTGATTTTTTTGACGGGTGCCTATCTCAAGGTAACAATAGGGTCCTTGTAAATTTTGGGGGGTTGCTGGCCCCAAAAGGGACTCTAAATGGCCTCCCGAATCGGTTATCGGTATTGGTCGGAATTACGGAGGTGGGATTGGAAGGCATTCGGTGCCTGGTTTTGGGGCATGTAAAGGTTCCAAAGGGCCTCATATGGCCCAAGGAGGCCCTAAACTAATTTTGGGCAAGATCCGACTCCGGGCCCCAGGACATGGCCGGGGCGTGAGTAATAGTCCACGAAATCGGGTAAATCGGAACATTTTCGAACAGGGTGATTTTTTTACGGTTGCCTTCCCGGGGGTCCCTATAGGGTCTCTGTAAATTTTGCGGGGCTACTGGCCCGAAAAGGGCCTCTAAATGGCCTCCCGAGTCGGTTATCGACATTGGTGGGAATTATGGAAGTGGGATTGGAAGGCATCTGGTGCCCGGTTTTGGGGCATGTTAAGGTTCCAAATGGCCTCATTTGGCCCAAGGAGGCACTAAAACATTTTTGGGCAAGATCCGACTCCGTGCCCTGGGACGTGGCCGGTGCGTGAGTAATAGTCCACGAAAACAGGTAAATCGGAACATTTTAGGGAAGATTGATTTTTTTTTGACATGTGCCTTCCTGGGGGTCCCAATAGGGCCTCTGTAAATTTTGGGGGGCTTCTTGCCCCAAAATGGCCTCTAAAGGGCCTTCCGTGTCGGTTATCGCTATTGGTCGGAATTACAGAGGTCGGATTTGAAGGCATCCGGTGCCCGGTTTTGGTTCATGTTAAGGTTCCAAAGGGCCTCACTAGCCGAAGGAGGCCTTAAAAATTTTTGGGCAAGATCTGTCTCCGGGCCCGGAACGTGGCCGGGGCGTGAGTAATAGTCCGCGAAAACGGGTAAATTGGAACATTTTCAGGCAAGGTGATTTTTTTTGACAGGTGCCTTCCGGGGGGTCCTAATAGGGTCTCTATAACTTTTGGGGGACTTGTCGCGCCAAAAGGGGTTCAAAATGGCCTCCCGAGTCGGTTATCATTATTGGTCGAAATTACGGAGGTGGGATTTGAAGGAATCGGGTGTCCGGTTTTGGGGCATGTTAAGGTTCCAAAGGGCTTTATATGGCCCAAGAAGGCCCTAAAAGAATTTTGGGACAGATCCGACTCCGGGCCCCGGGGCGTGAGTAATAGTCCACGAAATCGAAACATTTTCGGACAGGGTGATTTTTTTGACGTGTGCCTTCCCGGTGGTCCCAATAGGGTCTCTGTCAATTATACAGGGCTACTGGCCTGAAAAGGGCCTCTAAATGGCCTCCCGAGTCGGTTATCGGTATTGGTGGGAATTACGGAAGTGGGATTGGAAGGCATCCGGTGCCCGGTTTTGGGGCATGTTAAGGTTCCAAAGGGCCTCATTTGTCCCAAGGAGGCCCTAAAACATTTTTTGGCAAGAACCGACTCCGGGCCATGGGACGTGGCCGGGGCGTGAGTAATAGTCCACGAAAAGGGGTAAATCGGAACATTTTAGGGAAGGGTGATTTTTTTTGACAGGTGCCTTCCTGGGGGTCCCAATAGGGCCTCTGTAAATTTTGGGGAGCTTTTTGACCCAAAATGGCCTCTAAAGGGCCTCCCGTATCGGTTATCAGTATTGGTCGGAATTACAGAGGTCAGATTTGAAGGCATCCGGTGCCCGGTTTTGGGGCATGTAAAGGTTCCAAAGGGCCTCATTTGCCCAAGGAGGCCCTAGAAATTTTTTGGGCAAGATCCGTCTCAGGGCCCGGAACGTGGCTGGGGCGTGAGTAATAGTCCACGAAAACGGGTAAATCGGAACATTTTCGGGCAGGGTGATTTTTTTGTCAGTTGCCTTCCTGGGGGTCCCAATAGGGTCTCTGTAACTTTTGGGGGGCTTGTCGCGCCAAAAGGGCCTCAAAATGGCCTCCCGAGTCGGTTATCATTATTCGTCGAAATTACGGAGGTGGGATTTGAAGGCATCTGGTGCCCGGTTTTGGGGCATGTTAAGGTTCCAAAGGGCCTCATATGGCCCAAGGAGGCCCTAAAAAATTTTGGGCAAGATGTGACTCCGGGCCCCAGGACGTGGACGGGGCGTGAGTAGTAGTATAAAAAAACTGGTAAATCAGAACATTTTCGGGAAGGGTTATTTTTTTTTTGACGGGTGCCTTCCCGGGGGTCACAATAGGGTCTCTGTAAATTTTAGGAGGCTTCTTGCCCCAAAAGGGCCTCTAAATAACCTACCGAGTCGGTTATCGGTATTGGTCGGAATTACGAAGGTGGGATTGGAAGGCATCTAGGGCCAGGGTTTGGGCATGTTACTGTTCCAAAGGGCCTCATATGTCCTCCCGAGTCGGTTATCGGTATTGGTCGGAATTACGGAGGTGGGATTGGAAGGCATTCGGTGCCCGTTTTTGGGGCATGTTAACGTCCAAAAGGGACTCATATGGCCCCAAGAGGCCCTAAAAATATTTTGGGCAAGATCCGACTCTTGGTCCGGGACGTGGCCAGGGCGTGAGTAATAATAGTCCACGAAAACGGGTAAATCTGAACATTCTTAAGGAGGGTGATTTTTTTTAACGGGTGGCTTCCCGGGGTTCCCAATAGGGTCTCTGTAAATTTTGGGGGGCTTCTAGCCCCAAAGGTCCACTAAATGGCCTCCCGAGTTGGTTATCGGTATTGGTCGGAATTACGGAGGTGGGATTGGAAGGCATCTGGTGCCCGGTTTTGGAGCATGATAAGGTTCCAAAGGTCCTCATATGGCCCAAGGAGGCCTTAAAAAAATTTTGGGCAAGATCCGACTCAGGGCCCTGGGTAATGGCCGGGGCGTGAGTAAATACCACGAAAACGGGTAAATCGGAACATTTTCGGGCAGGGTGATTTTTTTTTATGGGTGCCTTCCCAGGGGTCCCAATAGGGTCTCTGTAAATTTTGGAGGGCTTCTAGCCCCAAAGGGCCTCTAAATGGCCTCCCGAGTCGGTTGTCGGTATTGGTCGGAATCACGGAGGTAGGATTAGAAGGCATTCGGTGCCCGGTTTTGGGTAATGTTATGGTTCCAAAGGGCTTCATATGGCCTAAGAAGGCCCTAAAATTTTTTTCGCAAGATCCGACTTCGAGCCACGGGACTTGGCCGGCGCGTGAGTAATAGTTCACGAAATCGGGTAAATCGGAACATTTTCGAACAGGGTGATTTTTTTGACGGGTGCCTTCCCGGGAATCCCTATAGGGTCTCTGCAAATTTTGCGGGGCGACTTGCCCGAAAAGGGCCTCTAAATGGCCTCCCGAGTCGGTTATCGACTTTGGTGGAAATTATGGAAGTGGGATCGAAAGGCATCTGGTGCCCGGTTTTGGGGCATGTTAAGGTTCCAAATGGCCTCATTTGGCCCAAGGAGGCAGTAAAAAATTTTTGGGCAAGATCCGACTCCGAGCCCTGGGACGTGGCCGGTGCGTGAGTAATAGTCCACGAAAACAGGTAAATCGAAACATTTTAGGGAATGGTGATTTTTTTTGACATGTGCCTTCCTGGGTGTCCCAATAGGGCCTCTGTAAATTTTGGGGGGCTTCTTGCCCCAAAATGGCCTCTAAAGGGCCTCCTGTGTCGGTTATCGCTATTGGTCGGAATTACAGAGGTCGGATTTGAAGGCATCCGGTGCCCGGTTTTGGGGCATGTTAAGGTTCAAAAGGGCCTCACTTGCCCAAGGAGGCCCTAAAATTTTTTTGGGCCAGATCCGTCTCCGGGCCCAGAACGGGGCCGGGGAGTGAGTAATATTCCACGAAAACGGGTAAATTGGAACATTTTCGGGCAGGGTGATTTTTTTTGACAGGTGCCTTCCTGGGGGTCCCAATAGGGTCTCTGTAACTTTTGGGGGGCTTGTCGCGCCAAAAGGGCCTTAAAATGGCCTCCGAGTCGGTTATCATTATTGATTGAAATTACGGAGGTGGGATTTTAAGGCATCGGGTGCCCGGTTTTGGGGCATGTTAAGGTTCCAAAGGGCTTTATATGGCCCAAGAAGGCCCTAAAAGAATTTTGGGAAAGATCCGGCTCCGGGCCCCGAGGCGTGAGTAATAGTCCACGAAATCGGGTAAATCGAAACCTTTTCGGACAGGGTGATTTTTTTGACGGGTGCCTTCCCGGGGATCCCAATAGGGTCTCTGTAAATTTTACAGGGCTACTGGCCTGAAAAGGGCCTCTAAATGGCCTCCCGAGTCGGTTATCGGTATTGGTGGGAATTACAGAAGTGGGATTGGAAGGCATCCGGTGCCCGGTTTTGGGGCATGTTAAGGTTCCAAAGGGCCTCATTTGTCCCAAGGAGGCCCTAAAACATTTTTTGGGAAGATCCGACTCCGGGCCCTGGGACGTGGCCGGGGCGTGAGTAATAGTCCACGAAAATGGGTAAATCGGAACATTTTAGGGAAGGGTGATTTTTTTTGACAGGTGCCTTCTTGGGGGTCCTAATAGGGCCTCTGTAAATTTTGGGGGCCTTTTTGCCCCAAAATGGCCTCTAAAGGGCCTCCCGTGTCGGTTATCAGTATTGGTCGGAATTACAGAGGTCGGATTTGAAGGCATCCGGTGCCCGGTTTTGGGGCATGTTAAGGTTCCAAAGGGCCTCATTTGCCCAAGGAGGCCCTAGAAATTTTTTGGGCAAGATCCGTCTCCGGGCCCGGAACGTGGCTGGGGCGAGAGTAATAGTCCACGAAAACGGGTAAATCGCAAAATTTTCGGGCAGGGTGATTTTTTTTGTCACTTGCCTTCCTGGGGGTCCCAATAGGGTCTCTGTAACTTTTGGGGGGCTTGTCGCTCCAAAAGGGCCTCAAAATGGCCTCCCGAGTCGGTTATCATTATTGGTCGAAATTACGGAGGTGGGATTTGAAGGCATCCGGTGCCCGGTTTTGGGGCATGTTAAGGTTCCAAAGGGCCTCATGTGGCCCAAGGAGGCCCTAAAAAATTTTGGGCAAGATGTGACTCCGGGCCCCAGGACGTGGCCGGGGCGTGAGTAGTAGTATACGAAAACGGGTAAATCAGAACATTTTCGGGAAGGGTGATTTTTTTTTGACGGGTGCCTTCCCGGGGGTCACAATAGGGTCTCTGTAAATTTTAGGAGGCTTCTTGCCCCAAAAGGGCCTCTAAATAACCTACCGAGTCGGTTATCGGTATTGGTCGGAATTACGAAGGTGGGATTGGAAGGCATCCAGGGCCAGGGTTTGGGCATGTTACTGTTCCAAAGGGCCTCGTATGTCCTCCCGAGTCGGTTATCGGTATTGGTCGGAATTACGGAGGTGGGATTGGAAGGCATTCGGTGCCCGTTTTTGGGGCATGTTAACGTTTAAAAGGGCCTCATATGGCCCCAGGAGGCCCTAAAAATATTTTGGGCAAGATCCGACTCTTGGTCCGGGACGTGGCCAGGGCGTGAGTAATAATAGTCCACGAAAACGGGTAAATCTGAACATTTTTAAGGAGGGTGATTTTTTTTGACGGGTGGCTTCCCGGGGTTCCCAATAGGGTCTCTGTAAATTTTGGGGGGCTTCTAGCCCCAAAGGTCCACTAAATGGCCTCCCGAGTTGGTTATCGGTATTCGTCGGAATTACGGAGGTGGGATTGGAAGGCATCTGGTGCCCGGTTTTGGAGCATGATAAGGTTCCAAAGGTCCTCATATGGCCCAAGGAGGCCTTAAAAATTTTTTGGGCAAGATCCGACTCAGGGCCCTGGGTAATGGCCGGGGCGTGAGTAAATTCCACGAAAACGGGTAAATCGGAACATTTTCGGGCAGGGTGATTTTTTTTGACGGGTGCCTTCCCAGGGGTCCCAATAAGGTCTCTGTAAATTTTGGGGGGCCTCTAAATGGCCTCCCGAGTCGGTTGTCGGTATTGGTCGGAATCACGGAGGTAGGATTAGAAGGCATTCGGTGCCCGGTTTTGGGTAATGTTATGGTTCCAAAGGGCTTCATATGGCCTAAGAAGGCCCTAAAATTTTTTTCGGCAAGATCCGACTTCGAGCCACGGGACTTGGCCGGGGCGTGAGTAATAGTCCACGAAATCGGGTAAATCGGAATATTTTCGGACAGGGTGGTTTTTTTGACAGGTGCCTTCCCGGGGGTCCCTATAGGGTCTCTATAAATTTGGCGGGGCTACCGGCCTGAAAAGGGCCTCAAAATGGCCTCCCGAGTCGGTTATCGACATTGGTGGGAATTTTGAAAGTGGGATTGGAAGGCATACGGTGCCTGATTTTGTGGCATGTTAAGGTTCCAAAGGGGCTCATTTGGCCCTAGGAGGCACTAAAATATATTTGGGCAAGATCCGACTCCGGGCCCTGGGACGTGGCCGGGGCGTGAGTAATAGTCCACGAAAACAGGTAAATTGGAACATTTTAGGGAAGGGTGATTTTTTTTTACAGGTGCCTTCCTGGGGTTCCCAATAGGGCCTCTGTAAATTTTGGGGGGCTTCTTGCCCCAAAATGGCCTCTAAAGGGCCTCCCGTGTCGGTTATCACTATTGGTCGGAATTACAGAGGCCGGATTTGAAGGCATCCGGTGCCCGGTTTTGGTTCAAGTTAAGGTTCCAAAGGGCCTCACTTGCCGAAGGAGGCCCTAAAATTTTTTGGACAAGATCCGTCTCCGGGCCCGGAACGTTGCCGGGGCGTAAGTAATAGTCCGCGAAAACGGGTAAATTGGAACATTTTCAGGCAGGGTGATTTTTTTGACAGGTGCCTTCCTGGGGGTCTTAATAGGGTCTCTGTAACTTTTGGGGGACTTGTCGCGCCAAAAGGGCCTCAAATTGGCCTCCCGAGTCGGTTATCATTATTGGTCGAAATTACGGAGGTGGGATTTGAAGGAATCGGGTGTCCGGTTTTGGGGCATGTTAAGGTTCCAAAGGGCTTTATATGGCCCAAGAAGGCCCTAAAAGAATTTTGGGACATATCCAACTCCGGGCCCCGGGACGTGACCGGGGCGTGAGTAATAGTCCACGAAATCGGGTAATTCGAAACATTTTCTGACATGGTGATTTTTTTGACGGGTGCCTTCCCGGGGGTCCTTATAGGGTCTCTGTAAATTTTACAGGGCTACTGGCCCGAAAAGGGCCTCTAAATGGCCTCCCGAGTCGGTTATCAATATTGGTGGAAATTACGGAAGTGGGATTGGAAGGCATCCGTTGCCCGGTTTTGGGGCATGTTACGGTTCCAAAGGGCCTCATTTGTCCCAATAAGGCCCTAAAACATTTTTGGGCAAGATTTGTCTCCGGGCCCTGGTACGTGGCCGGGGAGTGAGTAATAGTCCAAGAAAACGGGTAAATCGGAACATTTTTGGGCAGGGTGTTTTTTTGTCACGTGCCTTCCTGGGGGTCCCAATAGGGTCTCTGTAACTTTTAGGGGGGTTGTCGTGCCAAAAGGGCCTCAAATGGCCTCCCGAGTCGGTTATCATTATTGGTCAAAATTAAGGAGGTGGGATTTGAAGGCATCCGGTGCCCGGTTTTGGGCATGTTAAGGTTCCAAAGGGCCTCATATGGCCTTAGGAGGCCCTAAAAAATTTTGGGCAAGATGTCACTCCGGGCCCCGGGACGTGGCCGGGGCGTGAGTAATAGTATACGAATACAGGTAAATCAGAACATTTTCGGGAAGGCTGATTTTTTTTGACGGGTGCCTTCCCGGGGGTCACAATAGGGTCTCTGTAAATTTTAGGAGGCTTCTTGCCCCAAAAGGGCCTCTAAATAACCTACCGAGTCGGTTATCGTTATTGGTCGGAATTACAAAGGTGGATTGGAAGGCATCCAGGCCAGGGTTTGGGCATGTTACTGTTCCAAAAGGCCTCATATGGCTTCCCGAGTCGGTTATCTGTATTGGTCGGAATTACGGAGGTGGGATAGGAAGGCATTCGGTGCCCCTTTTTGGGGCATGTTAACGTTCAAAACGGCCTCATATGGCCCCAGGAGGCCCTAAAAATATTTTGGGCGAGATCCGACTCTTGGCCCAGGACGTGGCCGGGGCGTGAGTAATAATAGTCCACGTAAACGGGTAAATCTGAACATTTTTGGGCAGGGTGATTTATTTTGACAGGTGGCTTCCCGGGGTTCCCAATAGGTTCTCTGTAAATTTTGGGGGGCTTCTAGCCCCAAAGGTCCTCTAAATGGCCTCTCGAGTTGGTTATCGGTATTTTACGGAATTACGGAGGTGGGTCTTGGAAGGCATCTGGTGCCCTGTTTTGGAGCATGATAAGGTTCCAAAGGTCCTCATATGGCCGAAGGAGGCCTTAAAAAATTATTGGGCAAGATCCGACTCAGGGCCCTGGGTAATGGCCGGGGCGTGAGTAAATTCCACGAAAACAGGTAAATCGGAACATTTTCAGGCAGGGTGATTTTTTTTGACTGGTGCCTTCCCAGGGTCCCAATAGGGTCTCTGCAAATTTTGGGGGGCTTCTATCCTCAAAAGGGCCTCTAAATGGCCTCGCGAGTCGGTTATCGTTATTGGTCGGAATCACGGAGGTAGGATTAGAAGGCATCCGGTGGCCGGTTTTGGGGCATGTTATGGTTCCAAAGGGCTTCATATGGCCTAAGAAGGCCCTAAATTTTTTTTTTGCAAGATTCGACTCAGGGCCACGTGACGTATCCTGGGCGTGAGTAATAGTCCACGAAATCGGGTAAATCGGAACATTTTCGGACAGGCGATTTTTTTTGACGGGTGCTTTCCCGGGGGCCCCTATAGGGTCTCTGTAAATTTGGCGGGGCTACTGGCCCTAAAAGGGCCTCAAAATGGCCTCCCTAGTCGGCTTTCGACATTGGTGGGAATTTTTAAAGTAGGATTGGAAGGCATACGGTGCCCGATTTTGGGGCATGTTAAGGTTCCAAAGGGACTCATTTGGCCCAAGGAGGCACTAAAATATTTTTGGGCAAGATCCGACTACGGGCCCTGGGACGTGGCCGGGGCGTGAGTAATAGTCCACGAAAACAGGTAAATTGGAACATTTTAGGGAAGGGTGATTTTTTTTGACAGGTGCCTTCCTGGGGGTCCCAATAGGGCCTCTGTAAATTTTGGGGGGCTTCTTGCCCCAAAATGGCCTCTAAAGGGCCTCCCGTGTCGGTTATCGCTATTGGTAGGAATTACAGAGGTCGGATTTGAAGGCATCCGGTGCCCGGTTTTGGTTCATGTTAAGGTTCCAAAGGGCCTCACTTGATGAAGGAGGCCCTAAAAGTTTTTGGGCAAGATTCGTCTCCGAGCCCAGAACGTGGCCGGGGCGTGAGTAATAGTCTGCGAAAACGTGTAAATCGGAACATTTTCGGGCAGGGTAATTTTTTTTAACGGGTGCTTTCCCGGGGGTCCCAATAGGGTCTCTCTAATTTTTGAGGGCTTCTTACCCCAAAAGGGCCTCTAAATAGCCTCCCGAGTCGGTTATCGATATTGGTCTGAATTACGGAGGTGGGATTGGAAAGGATCCGGTGCCCGGTTTTGGGGCATGTTAAGGTTCCAAAGGGCCTTATGTGGCCCAAGGAGGCCCTAAAATTATTTGGGCAAGATCCGACTCCATGCCCTGGGACGTGATCAATAGTCCACGAAAACGGGTCAATCAGAACATTTTCGGGCAGGGTGATTTTTTTTGATGTGTGTCTTCCTGGGGGTCCCAATCGGGTCTCTATAAATTTTGGGGGGTTGCTGGACCCAAAAGGGCCTCTAAATGGTCTCCCAAGTCGGTTATCGGTATTGCAGTTGGGTCTTGGAAGGCATCTGGTGCCCGATTTTGGAGCATGATAAGGTTCCAATGGTCCTCATATGGCCGTAGGAGGCCTTAAAAAATTATTGGGCAAGATCCGACTCAGGGCCCTGGGTTATGGCCGGGGCGTGAGTAAATTCCACGAAAACGGGTAAAAAAGAACATTTTCAGGCAGGGTGATTTTTTTTGACGGGTGCCTTCCCAGGGGTCCCAATAGGGTCTCTCTAAATTTTGGGGGGCTTCTAGCCACAAAAGAGCCTCTAAATTGCCTCGCGAGTCGGTTATCGTTATTGGTCGGAATCACGGAGGTAGGATTAGAAGGCATCCGGTGGCCGGTTTTGGGGCATGTTATGGTTCCAAAGGGCTTCATATGGCCTAACAAGGCCCTAAAATTTTTTTTGGCAAGATCCGACTCTGGGCCACGGGACGTGGCCTGGGCGTGAGTAATAGTCCACGAAATCGGGTAAATCGGAACATTTTCGGACAGGCTGATTTTTTTAACTGTTGCTTTCCCGGGGGTCCCTATAGGGTCTCTGTAAATTTGGCGGGGCTACTGGACCGAAAAGGGCCTCAAAAGGGCCTCCCGAGTCGGTTATCGACATTGGTGGGAATTTTGAAAGTGGGATTGGAAGGCATACGGTGCCCGATTTGTGGGCATGTTGAGGTTCCAAAGGGACTCATTTGGCCCAAGGAGACACTAAAATATTTTTGGGCAAGATCCGACTCCGGGCCTTGGGACGTGGCAGGGGCGTGAGTAATAGTCCACGAAAACAGGTAAATTGGAACATTTTAGGGAAGGGTGATTTTTTTTGACAGGGGCCTTCCTGGGGCTCCCAATAGGGCCTCTGTAAATTTTGGGGGGCTTCTTGCCCCAAAATGGCCTCTAAAGGGCCTCCCGTGTCGGTTATCGCTATTGGTCGGAATTACAGAGGTCGGATTTGAAGGCATCCGGTGCCCGGTTTTGGTTCATGTTAAGGTTCCAAAGGGCCTCACTAGCCGAAGGAGGCCCTAAATTTTTTTGGGCAAGATCCGTCTCCGGGCCCGGAACGTGGCCGGGGCGTGAGTAATAGTCTGCGAAAACGGGTAAATTGGAACATTTTCAGGCAAGGTGATTTTTTTTGACAGGTGCCTTCCTGGGGGTCCTAATAGGGTCTCTGTAACTTTTGGGGGACTTGTCGCGCCAAAAGGGGTTTAAAATGGCCTCCCGAGTCGGTTATCATTATTGGTCGAAATTACGGAGGTGGGATTTGAAGGAATCGGGTGTCCGATTTTGGGGCATGTTAAGGTTCCAAAGGGCTTTATATGGCCCAAGAAGGCCCTAAAAGAATTTTGGGACAGATCCGACTCCTGGCCCCGGGACGTGACCGGGGCGTGAGTAATAGTCCACGAAATCAGGTAAATCGGAACATTTTCGGACAGGGTGATTTTTTTAAGGATGTCTTCCCGGGGGTCCTTATAGGGTCTCTGTAAATTTTACAGGGCTACTGGCCCGAATAGGGCCTCTAAATGGCCTCCCGAGTCGGTTATCGGTATTGGTGGGAATTATGGAAGTGGGATTGGAAGGCATCCGGTGCCCGGTTTTGGGGCATGTTATTGTTCCAAAGGGCCTCTTTTGTCCCAAGGAGGCCCTAAAATATTTTTGGGCAAGATCCATCTCCGGGCCCTGGGACGTGGCCGGGGCGTGAGTAATAGTCCACGAAAACGGGTAAATCGGAACATTTTTGGGCAGGGTGTTTTTTTTGTCAGGTGCCTTCCTGGGGGTCCCAATAGGGTCTCTGTAACTTTTGGGGGGCTTGTCGCGCCAAAAGGGCCTCAAATGGCCTCCCGAGTCGGTTATCATTATTGGTCGAAATTACGGAGGTGGGATTTGAAGTCATCCGGTGCCCGGTTTTGGGACATAATAAGGTTCCAAAGGGCCTCATATGGCCTTAGGAGGCCCTAAAAAATTTTGGGCAAGATGTGTCTCCGGGCCCCGGGACGTGGCCGGGGCGTGAGTAATAGTATACGAATACGGGTAAATCAGAACATTTTCGGGAAGGGTGATTTTTTTTAACGGGTGCCTTCCCGGGGGTCACAATAGGGTCTCTGTAAATTTTAGGAGGCTTCTTGCCCCAAAAGGGCCTCTAAATAACCTACCGAGTCGGTTATCGGTATTGGTCTGAATTACGAAGGTGGGATGGGAAGGCATCCAGGGCCAGGGTTTGGGCATGTTACTGTTCCAAAGGGCCTCATATGTCCTCCCGAGTCGGTTATCGGTATTGGTCGGAATTACGGAGGTGGGATTGGAAGGCATTCGGTGCCCGTTTTTAGGGCATGTTAACGTTCAAAAGGGCCTCATATGGCCCCAGGAGGCCTAAAAAATATTTTGGGCAAGATCCGACTCTTGGCGACGTGGCCGGGGCGTGAGTAATAATAGTCCACGAAAACGGGTAAATCTGAATATTTTTGGGCAGGGTGATTTATTTTGACAGGTGGCTTCCCGGGGTTCCCAATAGGTTCTCTGTAAATTTTGGGGGGCTTCTAGCCCCAAAGGTCCTGTAAATGGCCTCCCGAGTTGGTTATCGGTATTGGTCGGAATTACGGAGGTGTGTCTTGGAAGGCATCTGGTGCCCGGTTTTGGAACATGATAAGGTTCTAAAGGTCCTCATATGGCCCAAGGAGGCCTTAAAAAATTATTGGGCAAGATCCGACTCAGGGCCCCTGGGTAATGCCCGGGGAGTGAGTAAATTCCACGAAAACGGGTAAATCGGAACATTTTCAGGCAGGGTGATTTTTTTTGATGGGTGCCTTCCCAGGGGTCCCAATAGGGTCTCTGTAAATTTTGGGGGGGCTTCTTGCCACAAAAGGGCCTCTAAATGGCCTCGCGAGTCGGTTATCGTTATTGGTCTTAATTATGGAGGAGGGATTGGAATGCTATCGGTGGCCGGTTTTGGGGCATGTTAAGGATCCAAACGGCCTCATATGGCCCAAGGAGGCCCTAAAATATTTTGGGCAAGATCCGACTCCGGGACCGGGACGTGGCCGGGGCGTGAGTAAAGTCCACGAAAACGGGTAAATCGGTACATGTTCTTGCAGAGTGATTCTTTTTGACGGGTGCATTCCCGGGGGTCCCAAAAGGATCTCTGTAAATTTTGGGGGGCTGTTGGACCCAAAAGGGCCTCTAAATGGCCTCCCGAGTCAGTTATCGGTATAGGAGGTGGGATTGGATGGCATCCTGTGCCCGGTTTTGAGGCATGTTAAGGTTCCAAAGGGCCTCATATGGCCCAAGGAGGCCCAAATTTTTTTGTGGCAAGATCCGACTCTTGGACCGGGATGTGGCCGGGGCGTTAGTAAAGTCCACAAAATTGGGTAAATCGGAAAATTTTGGGCAGGGTGATTTTTTTGACGGGTGCTTTCCCGGGTGTCCCAATAGGGTCTCTATTAATTTTGGGGGCTTCTTGCCACAAAAGGGCTCCTAAATGGCCTCCCGAGTCGGTTATAGGTATTGGTCGGAATTACGGAGGTGGGATTAGAAGGCATCTGGTGAGCGGTATTGGGGCATGTTAAGATTCCAAAGGGCATCATATGGCCCAAGTAGGCCCTAAAATTTTTTTGGGCAAGATCCGACTCAAGGCCTTGGACGTGGCCGGGGCGTGAGTAAAGTCCACGAAAACGGGAAAATCGGAACATTTTCGGGAAGGGTGATTTTTTTTTGACGGGTACCTTCCCAAGGGTCCCAATAGGGTCTCTATAAATTTTAAGGGGTTTCTTTCCCCAAAAGGGCCTCTAACTGCCTCCCGAGTCGGTCATCGTTATAGGTCGGAATTACGGAAGAGGGATTGGAATGCATCCGGTGGCCGGTTTTAGGGCATGTTAAGGTTCTAAAGGGCCTCATTTGGCCCAAGGAGGCCCTAAAATTTTTTTGGGCAAGATCCGACTCTGAGCCCCGGGACGTGGCCAAGACTTGAGTAAAGTCAACGAAAACGGGTAAATCGGAACATTTTCGGGCAGGGTAATTTTTTTTAACGGGTGCTTTCCCGGGGGTCCCAATAGGGTCTCTCTAATTTTTGAGGGCTTCTTGCCCCAAAAGGGCCTCTAAATGGCCTCCCGAGTAGGTTATCGATATTGGTCTGAATTACGGAGGTGGGATTTGAAAGGATCCGGTGCCCGGTTTTGGGGCATGTTAAGATTCCAAAGGGCCTTATGTGGCCCAAGGAGGCCCTAAATTTTTTTGGGCAAGATCCGACTCCAGGCCCTGGGACGTGGCCGGGGCGTGATCAATAGTCCACGAAAACAGGTAAATCAGAACATTTTCGGGCAGGGTGATTTTTTTTGACGAGTGCCTTCCTGGGGGTCCCAATCGGGTCTCTATAAATTTTGGGGGGTTGCTGGACCCAAAAGGGCCTATAAATGGTCTCCCAAGTCGGTTATCGGTATTGCAGGTGGGTCTTGGAAGGCATCTGGTGCCCGGTTTTGGAGCATGATCAGGTTCCAAAGGTCCTCATATGGCCGAAGGAGGCCTCCCGTGTCGGTTATCGCTATTGGTCGGAATTACAGAGGTCGGATTTGAAGGCATCCGGTGCCCGGTTTTGGTTCATGTTAAGGTTCCAAAGGGCCTCAGTTGCCGAAGGAGCCCTACAATTTTTTGGGAAGATCCGTCTCCGGGCCCGGAACGTGGCCGGGGCGTGAGTAGTAGTCCGCGAAAACGGGTAAATTGGAACATTTTCAGGCACGGTGATTTTTTTTGACAGGTGCCTTCCTGGGGGTGTAACAGCCCGGATTTACCGACCAACTTAATTAGAGCTAAACACAGCGGAAAGCTTAATCCGGACTATTACCATCACACTCATCGTCCTAAAACGACGAGTATGGAACTCTAAAAACCTGAACTTTTTAAAACTTTAACTATAAAACATTAACACTAGATGAAGTTATCTAAATGATCTGAATGGTATTAATTAACTAATAAAAGTCTACAGAAAATTCGGCAGAGCTCCGTTTGAAATACGGACCGCCTAAAATTTAACTTAGGACTTGCTTCCAAACTATGAACCTGTATAACATTTTAATATATTTCCAGCAACTATTTCCAGCTTCTACTTTACAAATTCCTATTTTAGAACTATTTACAACATAACTAATAACTACGTTGTTACAAAGCCAATCGTCCTCGCCTCAATACATATAAAGATAGTTGTGATAAGAATTCCTGCTCCAAGCTTCCACAACTTCATTGCATCCGCCTGAACTAATTAGGGGCTGCCACCCACCCAAGTGACAGGCCACAGAAATGACAAAACAAAACATTTGACTCACATCAGCAACGCGCTGAGTACTAAACCCGTAAAACAAATAAAACATGTTTTGGTGGCTTTTGTTTAATACACTCATCACATATATTCACATATATTCACATAAACTCTATATATACTTCAAATCACTTACTCAACAATATACAACAGTATACAACTCTTATTGAAACCGTAGTTCATAAGGAAATGTAATAGCGATATAATATTTATTTGAAAACTCGGCTTATTTCCAAAACATTTAAGTTTCTTACAAGAAACATTCATTTTCATTTCTTATCTCGTTGTGAACGCGAGTGGAGAGGGGTACAACGTACCGGCTGTCTCCAAACTGTTGAGGGTCGTCACCCCACCTTTTATGTTCTGCTTGCAAGACTTAACTGGACATGTCCTTCAACGTCAGGATTTCGCCCCTCCTGATTGGGTAACAGCTAGGGAATACCCGCCCTAACCCGGGTGCATGTTCACAACCCCATTTCACCATTCTTATTTATATTATATATATTCAACGTAGTAAGTGGCGACTCATTCACCCTATTTCACATATCACATATCACATTTCACCTTGTAACACATTCTCATAAATATCACACTTTAATACTCGTAAATCAAGTTTCATATAAAAATAATCAATTTGGAAATCATTTCATACAATCTCAAAATATATATTCTTAGCATACATGTTACTTCAATATTAATATCCTCAACTTGATCCGCAGCCTCTAAGACCTTCATAACAAATGTCTTTCCCAAATTGATCGAGATAGTTACCTTAATATTAATAACCTCAACATAACTGTTCAACAATCACTCACACACATAGCTATTTCCATCTACCTTAGACTTCAACGATAAACGAGCAATCTCAATATAACCTAGAACAACTATCTTACATACCCTCTTCTAATTAGACTCCTATGTAAAATCTTTCCCATATCCTTTGATAACTAATCCTCAATTACTGGATTCTAAATACCAATAGGATGTTCCCATGTCTCGATTTATCTCTCAAAAAGCTATATTTATATAACTACCATTCTTTACCAAATCACCAGTATTTTATTTCCGAGTTCATGTAACCCTTACTAACATTAACTATTATTACTAGTGGCAGTTTTTAAGACCAATATCAAGTTATTCTAGACAACAACTATTCTTATTCTTTGAGCTTTCATATTCCAACTCTAAATTACAACCTTATCACAATTAATGAAGTTGTTGATTTACTATCATGATAGACCTTAGCTCGTTCACTAACCGATTAACTTTGGTCGCATTAGCTTTTAAACCATTTAGAACTAATCTCAATACTAATGACATATATAGGTTAATATTAAACTCTAAATGGGTCTATTCTATATTCTTGATTACTATTCGTTTGACACCTAAGTCATCATCGTTCTTAAACGAAAACCACAATTAATGACACTTATACAATATATATAATTTAACGAGAACTCTGAGAGCTTGTATTCAATTCATATTTATAACCTGCTACTAACTAATGGATATCTTTTAGACTTGGACTTAAGTTTCTTAATTACACTTAACTAACTCAGTTCTTTTAGTCCAAGACTAATTGACTTAATTCTATAAGCCGATTCAAATCAGTTTCCAAATGAATAGTGACCCAATCCCTTACTCAAATTCTATATATTAACATCATTCAACTCTATTTGATAGACTAACTTGAGTTTTCTTATTGACATACTGACCAAGTCCCTAATTCAGTTCTTTAATTCCAAATCTATCTTATTTTCAACAACCTATTGATCACTAGATTCCATTACTGATCCGATTTCGGATATACATGTTAACTCAGATTATTTACCAGCTACTAACTAAACAAAACGCAAGCTTTCCACTCCTCTTTCGATTCCCAGAATCACAACATCCCATAATTTTCAACCAGCACTAGCTTGAGCCATCTATTCCAATCTTAACAGAATTCATACCTTAACCCAATCCTATACTGATTTTCATAATTCAGATTCTAATATCAATGTTATTAACATCCAGAGATACATACTCTAATGGAGCCCAAATTCGGGAAATAATATCACCCAATTTCATACTTCAAATCAATCTACTACCAATTTCCACAACATAGAATCAATACTTAATTTCCATTAATTCAGTAACAACATCACAAACAGACTTCATAGAATTCATAAACAATTTGAGAAATCTATCAAGTAAAGTATATAGATTCAGTCTAGTAAATTAAGAAATAGCAATTCCATGTGAAAGTGTTTAGTACCTCAGTTAGGGTTTCAAAGTGAGCAAGAACGGTAGTGGAGGTGGTCGTCGGTCACTCACACAACCCTCCTCACGCACAATCCTTCATCCCTCTCAAGAAAACCCCCAATTTTGAATATAATCTCTGAATTAGATAGAGGGTTTTGGTGTTTTGAGTCTAACCCTATCTTACTCCTTCCCTAATCACCGGAAAAGTGGCTGGAAATGGCCGGAATCAGGTTCGCTCGCGGCCACCGCTCGCACGCCTCTCTCCTTTTTCTTCCTCCTTCGCCTCTGATCTGCCGTGCTGCGTCGCCCCACCGGAGCTGCGCCTTCGTCTTCCTCCTTCTCTCTCTCTCTCTCTCTCTTCTCTCTCTCTTTCTCTCTCTTCCTCTGCTTCTCGCCTCTTCCGTCTCTCTCTGCTCTTCCCTCTTCTCTCTTCCCTTTCTTGTTCTGTTTCTGTTCCCACAAGGAAACAACCCCCCTTCCATTTTGGTTTTCTTCTTTTTTTTATTTGATGAGTCACTCATCTTCACTCCCTCACTCACACATAACCCCCTTCCCTTCTCTCTAAATGCCATGCCTCCCTCACACTTATTTCCCCTTTTTTTGTTTTATTTTGTAACTTCATTAAATAAAATACCCCCTCTCTAGTATATTTAGTATCACATACATAAATATACTTAATTTATTAATCTAAAATAAAAATTTTGTTAAAATGATAACTCAAGCCTAATTATTAAATTAATATAAAACTTCATATAATTAAAAGTAATTCCATTAAAATAATTTAATATAATTACATCAATAAATATGGCACAACTTCTTAATAATAATAATAAAATCAAATATAACTTTTCATTTAAAGCACAAGGATTTCAGAAATTAATTAAACTAATATTATAATTAACAATTAATAAAGGTGCTCTTAAAACAGGGCTATTAAATTTTGGGGGGTTGCTGGACCCAAAAGGGCCTCTAAATGGCCTCCCGAGTCAGTTATCGGTATAGGGGGTGGGATTGGATGGCATCCTGTGCCCGGTTTTGGGGCATGTTAAGGTTCCAAAGGGCCTCATATGGCCCAAGGAGGCCCAAATTTTTTTTTGGCAAGATCCGACTCTGGAACCGAGACGTGGCCAGGGCGTTAGTAAAGTCCACGATATTGGGTAAATAGGAAAATTTTGGGCAGGGTGATTATTTTGACGGGTGCTTTCCCGGGTGTCCCAATAGGGTCTCTATTAATTTTGGGGGCTTCTTGCCCCAAAAGGGCCTCTAAATGGCCTCCTGAGTCGGTTATAGGTATTGGTCGGAATTACGGAGGTGGGATTAGAAGGCATCTGGTGCGCGGTTTTGGGGCATGTTAAGATTCCAAAGGGCATCATATGGCCCAAGCAGGCCCTAAAAAATTTTTGGGCAAGATCCGACTCAAGGCCCTGGGACGTTGCCGGGGCGTGAGTAAAGTCCACGAAAACGGGAAAATCGGAACATTTTCGGGCAGAGTGATTTTTTTTGACAGGTGCCTTCCCAAGGGTCCCAATAGGGTCTCTGTAAATTTTAAGGGGTTTCTTTCCCCCAAAAGGGCCTCTTAACTGCCTCCCGAGTCGGTCATCGTTATAGGTCGGAATTACGGAAGAGGGATTGGAATGCATCCGGTGGCCGGTTTTAGGGCATGTTAAGGTTCCAAAGGGCCTCATTTGGCCCAAGGTGGCCCTAAAAATTTTTTGGGCAAGATCCGACTCCGAGCTCCGGGACGTGGCCAAGGCGTGAGTAAAGTCAATGAAAACGGGTAAATCGGAACATTTTCGGGCAGGGTAATTTTTTTTAACGGGTGCTTTCCCGAGGGTCCCAATAGGGTCTCTCTAATTTTTGAGGGCTTCTTGCCCCAAAAGGGCCTCTAAATGGCCTCCCGAGTAGGTTATCGATATTGGTCTGAATTACGGAGGTGGGATTGGAATGGATCCGGTGCCCGGTTTTGGGGCATGTTAAGGTTCCAAAGGGCCTTATGTGGCCCAAGGAGGCCCTAAAATTTTTTGGGCAAGATCCGACTCCAGGCCCTGGGATGAGGCCGGGGTGTGATCAATAGTCCACGAAAACGGGTAAATGAGAACATTTTCGGGCATGGTGATTTTTTTTGACGTGTGCGTTCCTGGGGGTCCCAATCGGGTCTCTATAAATTTTGGGGGGTTGCTGGACCCAAAAGGGCCTCTAAATGGTCTCCCAAATGGGTTATCGGTATTGCAGGTGGGTCTTGGAAGGCATCTGGTGCCCGGTTTTGGAGCATGATAAGGTTCCAAAGGTCCTCATATGGCCGAAGGAGGCCTTAAAAAATTATTGGGCATGATCCGACTCAGGGTCCTGGGTAATGGCCGGGGCGTGAGTAAATTCCACGAAAACGGGTAAATCGGAACATTTTCAGGCATGGTGATTTTTTTTGACGGGTGCCTTCCCAGGGGTCCTAATAGGGTCTCTGTAAATTTTGGGGGTCTTCTAGCCACAAAAGGGCCTCTAAATGGCCTCGTGAGTCGGTTATCGTTATTGGTCGGAATCATGGAGGTAGGATTAGAAGGCATCCGGTGGCCGGTTTTGGGCCATGTTATGGTTCCAAAGGGCTTCATATGGCCTAAGAAGGCCCTAAATTTTTTTTTGGCAAGATCCGACTCCGGGCTATGGGACGTGGCGGGGGCTTGAGTAGTAGTCCACGAAATCGGGTAAATCGGAACATTTTCGTACAGGGTGATTTTTTTGACGGGTGCTTTCCAGGGGGTCCCTATAGGGTCTCTGTAAATTTGGCGGGGCTACAGGCCCGACAAGGGCCTCAAAATGGCCTCCCGAGTCGGTTTTCGACATTGGTGGGAATTTTGAAAGTGGGATTGGAAGGCATACGGTGCCCGATTTTGGGGCATGTTAAGGTTCCAAAGGGACTCATTTGGCCCAAGGAGGTACTAAAATATTTTTGGGTAAGATCCGACTCCAGGCCCTGGGACGTGGCCGGGGCGTGAGTAATAGTCCACGAAAACATGTAAATTGGAACATTTTAAGGAAAGGTGATTTTTTTTGACAGGTGCCTTCCTGGGGGGTCCCAATAGGGCCTCTGTAAATATTGGGGGGCTTCTTGCCCCAAAATGGCCTCCAAAGGGCCTCCCGTGTCGGTTATCGCTATTGGTCGGAATTACAGAGGTCGGATTTGAAGGCATCCGGTGCCCGATTTTGGTTCATGTTAAGGTTCCAAAGGGCCTCACATGCCGAAGGACGCCCTAAAAATTTTTGGGCAAGATCCGTCTCCGGGCCCGGAACGTGGCCGTGGCGTGAGTAATAGTCCGCGAAAACGGGTAAATTGGAACATTTTCAGGCAGGGTGATTTTTTTTGACAGGTGCCTTCCTGGGGGTCCTAAAAGGGTGTCTGTAACTTTTGGGGAACTTGACGCGCCAAAAGGGGTTCAAAATGGCCTCCCGAGTCGGTTATCAGTATTGTTCGAAATTACGGAGGTGGGATTTGAAGGAATCGGGTGTCCGGTTTTGGGGCATGTTAAGGTTCCAAAGGGATTTATATGGCCCAGGAAGGCCCTAAAAGAATTTTGGGACAGATCTGACTCCTGGCCCCGAGACGTGACCGGGCGTGAGTAATAGTCCACGAAATCGGGTAAATAGGAACATTTTCGGACAGGGTGATTTTTTTGACGTATGCCTTCCCGGGGGTCCTTATAGGGTCTCTGTAAATTTTACAAGGCTACTGGCACGAAAAGGGCCTCCAAATGGCCTCCCGAGTCGGTTATCGGTATTGGTGGGAATTACGGAAGTGGGATTGGAAGGCATCCGGTGCCTGGTTTTGGGGCATGTTATTGTTCCAAAGGGCCTCATTTGTCCCACTAAAACATTCTTGTTCAAGATCCGGCTCCGGGCCCTGGGACGTGGCCGGGGCGTGAGTAATAGTCCACGAAAACGGGTAAATCGGAACATTTTTGGGCAGGGTTTTTTTTTTTGTCAGGTGCCTTCCTGGGGGTCCCAATAGGGTCTCTGTAACTTTTGGGGGGCATGTCGCGCCAAAAGGGCCTCAAATGGCCTCCTGAGTCGGTTATCATTATTGGTCGAAATTACGGAGGTGGGATTTGAAGGCATCCGGTGCCCGGTTTTGGGACATAATAAGGTTCCAAAGGGCCTCATATGGCCTTAGGAGGCCCTAAAAAATTTTGGGCAAGATGTGTCTCAGGGCCCCGGGACGTGGCTGGGGCGTGAGTAATAGTATACGAATACGGGTAAATCAGAACATTTTCGGGAAGGGTGATTTTTTTTGACAGGTGCCTTACCGGGGGTCACAATAGGGTCTCTGTAAATTTTAGGAGGCTTCTTGCCCCAAAAGGGCCTCTAAATAACCTACCGAGTCGGTTATCGGTATTGGTCGGAATTACGAAGGTGGGATTGGACGGCATCCAGGGCCAGGGTTTGGGCATGTTGTTGTTCCAAAGGGTCTCATATGGCCTCCCGAGTCGGTTATCGGTATTGGTCGGAATTACGGAGATGGGTCTTGGAAGGCATCTGGTGCCCGGTTTTGGAGCATGATAAGGTTCCAAAGGTCCTCATATGGCCCAAGGGGGCCTTAAAAAATTATTAGGCAAGATCCGACTCAAGGTCCTCATTTTGGGCAGGGTGATTTTTTGACAGGTGCTTTCCGGGGTGTCCGGATAGGGTCTCTATTAATATTGGGGGCTTCTTGCCCCAAAAGGGCCTCTAAATGGCCTCCCGAGTCGGTTATAGGTATTGGTCGGAATTACGGAGGTGGGATTAGAAGGCATCTGGTGCGCGGTTTTGGGGCATGTTAAGATTCCAAAGGGCATCATATGGCCCAAGCAGGCCCTAAAATTTTTTTGGGCAAGATCCGACTCAAGGCCTAGGGACGTGGCTGGGCCGTGAGTAAAGTCCACGAAAACGGGAAAATCGGAACATTTTGGGGCAGGGTGATTTTTTTTGACGGGTGCCTTCCCAAGGGTCCCAATAGGGTCTCTGTAAATTTTAAGGGGTTTCATTCCCCAAAAGGGCCTCTTAACTGCCTCCCGAGTCGGTCATCGTTATAGGTCGGAATTACGGAAGAGGGATTGGAATGCATCCAGTGGCCGGTTTTAGGGCATGTTAAGGTTCCAAAGGGCCTCATTTGGCCCAAGGAGGCCC
The DNA here is from genome assembly GCA_947645195.1 of Patellifolia procumbens. Lineage (NCBI taxonomy): Eukaryota > Viridiplantae > Streptophyta > Magnoliopsida > Caryophyllales > Amaranthaceae > Patellifolia > Patellifolia procumbens. The sequence goes on along the minus strand of CANSGD010000729.1, from coordinate 1,875,383 downwards.
AAAAAATATTTTGGGCAAGATCCGACTCCGAGTCCCGGGACGTGGCCAAGGCGTGAGTAAAGTCAACGAAAACGGGTAAATCGGAACATTTTCGGGCAGGGTAATTTTTTTTAACGGGTGCTTTCTCGGGGGTCCCAATAGGGTCTCTCTAATTTTTGAGGGCTTCTTGCCCTAAACGGGCCTCTAAATGGCCTCCCGAGTCGGTTATCGATATTGGCCTGAATTACGGAGGTGGGATTGGAAAGGATCCGGTGCCCGGTTTTGGGGCATGTTAAGGTTCCAAAGGGCCTTATGTGGCCCAAGGAGGCCCTAAAATTTTTTGGGCAAGATCCGACTCCAGGCCCTGGGACGTGGTCGGGGCGTGATCAATAGTCCACGAAAACGGGTAAATCAGAACATTTTCGGGCAGGGTGATTTTTTTTGACGTGTGCCTTCCTTGGGGTCCCAATCTGGTCTCTATAAATTTTGGGGGGTTGCTGGACCCAAAAGAGCCTCTAAATGGTCTCCCAAGTCGGTTATCTGTATTGCAGGTGGGATTGGAAGGCATCTGGTGCCCAGTTTTGGGGGCATGTTAAAGTTCCAAAGGGCCTCATATGGCCCAAGGAGGCCCTAAAAAAATTTTGCGCAAGATCCGACTCTGGGACCGGGACGTGGCCGGGGCGTGAGTTAAGTCCACGAAAACGGGTAAATCGGAACATTTTCGGACAGGGTGATTTTCTTGACGGGTGCCTTCCCGGGGGTCCCTATAGGGTCTCTGTAAATTTTGCGGGTCTGCTGGCCAGAAAAGGGCCTCAAAATGGCCTCCCGAGTCGGTTATCGGAATTGGTCGAAATTACGGAGGTGGGATTTGAAGGCATCGGGTGCCCGGTTTTTCGGGCATGTTAAGGTTCCAAAGGGCCTCATTTGTCCCAAGGAGGCCCTAATACATTTTTGGGCAAGATCCGACTCCGGGCCTTAGGACGTGGCCGGGGCGTGAGTAATAGTCCACGAAAACGGGTAAATCGGAACATTTTAGGGAAGGGTGATTTTTTTTGACAGGGTCCTTCCTGGGGGCCCAATAGGGCCTCGGTAAATTTTGGGGGTCTTCCTGCCCCAAAATGGCCTCTAAAGGGCCTCCCGTGTCGGTTATCGGTATTGGTCGGAATTACAGAGGTCGGATTTGAATGCATCTGGTGCCCGGTTTTGGGGCATGGTAAGGTTCCAGAGGGCCTTATTTGCCCAAGGAGGCCCTAAAATTTTTTTGGGCAAGTTCCGTCTCCGGGACCGGAACGTGGCCGGGGCTTGAGTAATAGTCCACGAAAACGGGTAAATTAGAACATTTTCAGGCATGGTGATTTTTTTTGTCAGGTGCCTTCCTGGGGGTCCCAATAGGGTCTCTGTAACTTTTGGGGGGCTTGTCGCGCCAAAAGGGCCTCAAAATTGCCTCCCGAGTCGGTTATCATTATTGGTCGAAATTACGGAGGTGGGATTTGAAGCCATCCGGTGCCCGGTTTTGGGGCATGTTAAGGTTCCAAAGGGCTTTATATGGCCCAAGAACGCCCTAAAAGAATTTTGTGACAGTTCTGTCTTCGGGTCCCGTGACGTGGCCAGGGATTAAGTAATAGTCCACGAAAACAGGTAAATCGGAACATTTCGGGCAGGGTGATATTTTTTGACAGGTTCCTTCCCGGGGTTCCCTATAGGGTCTCAGTAAATTTTTGGGGGCTTCTAGCCCCAAAGGGCCTCTAAATGGCCTCCCGAGTCGGTTATCGTTGTTGGTCGGAATTACGGAGGAGGAATTGGAATGCATCCGGTGGCCGGTTTTGGGGCATGTTAAGGTACAAAGGACCTCATGTGGCCCAAGGAGTCCCTAAAAAAATTTTGGGCAAGATCCGACTCAGGGCCTCGGGACGTGACCGGGGCGTGATTAATTCCACGAAAAAAGGAAAATCGGAATATTTTTAGGCAGGTTGAATTTTTTTGACGGGTGCCTTCCTGGGGATCCCAATAGGATCTCTGTAAATTTTAGGGGGCTTCTTGCCCAAAAAGGGCCTCTAAATGGCCTCCCGAGTCGGTAATCGGTATTGGTCTGAATTACGGAGGTGGGATTGGAAGGCATCTGGTGCCCGGTATTGGGGCATGTTAAGGTTACAAAGGGCCTCATATGGCCCTAGGAGTCCCTAAAATATTTTTGGGAAAGATCCGACTCCGGACCCCGGGACGTGGCCGGGCGTTAGTAAAGTCCACGAAAACAGGTCAATAGGAACACATTTGGGCGGGGTAATTTTTTTTTGACGGGTGCCTTCCCGGGGGTCCCAATAGGTATCTGTAAGTTTCGGGGGGCTTCTGGCCCCAAAAGGGCCTCCCGAGCCGGTTATCGCTATTGGTCGAAATTACGGAAGTGGGATTGGAAGGTATCCGATGCCCGGTTTTGGGGCATTTTATGGTTCCAAAGGGCCTCATATGGCCCAAGGAGGCCCTAAAAAATTTTTGGGCAAGATCCGACTCAGGGCCCCGGGACGTGGCTGGGGTGTGAGTAAATTCCACGAAAACGGGTAAAACGGAAAATTTTCGGGCAACGTGATTTTTTTTACCGGTGCCATCCCAGGGGTCCCAATAGGGTCTCTGTAAATTTTGGGGGGCTTCTTGCCCCAAAAGGGCATCTAAATGGCCTCTCGAGTCGGTTATCGTTATTGGTCGGAGTTACGAAGGAGGGATTGTAATGCATCCGGTGGCCGATTTTGGGGCATGTTAAGGTTCAAAAGGACCTCATATGGCCCAAGGAGTCCCTAAAAAATTTTTGGGCAAAATCCGACTCAGGGCCCCGGGACGTGGCCGGGGGGTGATTAATTCCACGAAAATGGGTAAATCGGAAGATTTTCAGGCAGGTTGAATTTTTTTTGACGGGTGCCTTCCAGGGGATCCCAATTGGATCTCTGTAAATTTTAGGGGGCTTGTTGCCCCAAAAGGGCCTCTAAATGGCCTCTCGAGTCGGTTATCGGTATTAGTCGGAATTACGGAGGTGGGATTGGAAGGCATTCGGTGCCCGGTTTTGGGGCATGTTAAGGTTTCAACTGGCCTCATATGGCCCTAGGAGTCCCTAATTTTTTTTCGGGAAAGATCCGACTCCGGGCCCGGGACATGGCTGGGCGTGAATAAAGTCCACGAAAACGGGTAAATCGGAACATTTTCGGGTAGGGTGATTTTTTTTGACGGGTGCCTTCCTGGGGTCCCAATTGGGTCTTTCTAAATTTTGGGGGGGCTTTTTGCCCCCAAAAGGGCCTATAAATGGCCTCCCGAGTTGGTTATTGGTATTGGTCGGAATTTCGGAGGTGGGATTGGAAAGCATCCGGTGCCCGGTTTTGGGGCATGTAAAGGTTTCAAATGGCCTCAGATAGCCCTAGGAATCCCTAAGTTTTTTTCGGGAAAGATCCGACTCCGGGCCCCGGGACACTGCTGGGCGTGAGTAAATTCCACGAAAACGGGTAAATCGGATTATTTTCGGGCAGTGTGATTTTTTTTGACGGGTGCCTTCGCGGGGGTCCCAATATAGTCTCTGCAAATTTTGGGGGGCTTCTTGCCCCAAAAGGGCCTCTAAATCGCTCCCGAGTCGGTTATCGGTATTGGTCGGAATTACGGAGGTGGGATTGGAAGCCATCCAGTGCCAGGTTTTGGGCATGTCACTGTTCCAAAGGGCCTCATATGGCCCAAGGAGGCCCTAATAAATATTTGGGCAAGATCCGTCTCCGGGACCAGGGACGTGGCTGGGGCGTGAGTAACAGTCCACGAAAACGGGTAAATCAGAACATTTTCGGCCATGATGATTTTTTAAAAAGGGTGCCTTCCTGGGGGTCACAATATGGTCTCTATAAATTTTGGGAGGCTTCTTGCCCCAAAAGGGTATCAAAATAACCCACCGAGTCGGTTATCGGTATAGGTCGGAATTACAGAGGTAATATCTGAAGGCAACCCGTGCCCTGTTTTAGGGCATGTTAAGGTTCTCAATGGCCTTATATGGCCCAAGGAGGCGATAAAAATATTTTGGGCAAGATCCGACTCCGGACCCCGGGACGTGGCCGGGGCGTGAGTAATAGTCCACGAAAACAGGTAAATCGGAACATTTTCGGGCAGGGTTATTTTTTGAATGCGTGCCTTCCCGGGGGTCCCAATAGGGTATCTGTAAAATTTGGGAGGCTTCTGGCCCTAAAAGGGCCACCCGAACCGGTTATCGGCATTGGTCGAAATTACGGCGGTGGGATTGGAAGGTATCCGGTGCCCGGTTTTGGGGTATTTTATGGTTCAAAAGGGCCTCATATGGCCTAAGGAGGCCCTAAAAAAAGTTAGGGCAAGATCCGACTCAGGGCCCCGAGCGTGTCCAGGGTGTGAGTAAATTCCACGAAAACGGTTAAATCGGAAAATTTTCGGGCAGGGTGATTTTTTTTACTGGTGCCTTCCCAGGGGTCCTAATAGGGTCTCTGTAAATTTTGGGGGGCTTCTTGCCGCTAAAGGGCCTCTAAATGGCCTCCCGAGTCGGTTATCGTTATTGGTCGGAATTACTGAGGAGGGATTGGAATGCATCCGGTGGCCGATTTTGGGCCATGTTAAGGTTCCAAAGGACCTCATGTGGCCCAAGGAGTCCCTAAAAAAATTTTGGGCAAGATCCGACTCAGGGCCTCGGGACGTGGTCGGGGCGTGATTAAGTCCACGAAAACGGGTAAATCGGAACATTTTCGGTTAGGGTGATTTTTTTGACGGGTGCCTTCCTGGGGGTCCCAATTGGGTCTCTGTAAATTTTGGGGGGGCTTCTTGCCTCAAAAGGGCTTCTAAATGGCCTCCCGAGTCGGTTATCGTTATTGATCGAAATTACGGAGGTGGGATTGGAATGCAACCGGTGCCCGATTTTAGGGCATGTTAAGGTTACAAAGGCCTCATATGGCCCAAGGAGGCCCTAATTTTTTTTTGGGCAAGATCGATGTCTGGGCCCCGAGACGTGGCGGGGGCGTTAGTAATAGTCCACGAAAAAAGGTAAATTGGAAAATTTTCAGGCAGGGTCATTTTTGTTACCGGTGCCTTCCTGGGGGTCCCAATCGGGTCTCTGCTGGCCCCAAAAGAGTCTCTAAATGGCCTCCCGAGTCGGTTATTGGTATTGGTCGGAATTACGGAGGTTGCATTGGAAGGTATCCGGTGCCCGGTTTTGGGGCATGTTAAGGTTCCAAAGGGCCTCATATGGCCCAAGGAGGCCCTAAATTTTTTTGGGCAAGATCCTACTTTGGGTCCCGGGACGTGACCGGGGCGTCACTAAATTCCACTAAAACGGGTAAATCGGAACATTTTCGGGCAGAGTGATTTTTTTTGACGGGTTCCTTCGCGGGGGTCCCAATAGGGTCTCTGTAAATTTTGGGGGGCTTCTTGCCGCAAAAGGTCCTCTAAATGGCCTCCCGAGTCGGTTATCGTTATTGGTCGGAATTACGGAGGAGGGATTGGAATGCATCCGGTGGCCGGTTTTGGGGCATGTTAAGGTTCCAAAGGACCTCATGTGGCCCAAGGAGTCCCTAAAAAAATTTTGGGCAAGATCCGACTCAGGGCCCCAGGACGTGGCCCGGGGGTGATTAATTCCACGAAAAAGGGTAAATCGGAAGATTTTCAGGCAGGTTGAATTTTTTTTGACGGGTGCCTTCTTGGGGATCCCAATAGGATCTCTGTAAATTTAACGGGGCTTGTTGCCCCAAAAGGGCCTCTAAATGGCCTCTCGAGTCGGTTATCGGTATTAGTCGGAATTACGGAGGTGGGATTGGAAGGCATCTCGTGCCCGGTTTTGGGGCATGTTAAGGTTACAAAGGGCCTCATATGGCCATAGGAGTCCCTAAAATATTTTTGGGAAAGATCCGACTACGGGCCCTGGGACGTGGCCGGGCGTTAGTAAAGTCCACGAAAACAGGTAAATAGGAACACTTTCGGGCATGGTAATTTTTTTTTGACGGGTGCCTTCCCGGGGGTCCCAATAGGGTATCTGTAAGTTTCGGGGGGCGTCTGGCCCCGAAAGGGCCTCCCGAGCCGGTTATCGCTATTGGTCGAAATTACGGAAGTGGGATTGGAAGGTATCCGGTGCCCGGTTTTGGGGCATTTTATGGTTCCAAAGGGCCTCATTTGGCCCAAGGAGGCCCTAAAAAATTTTTGGGCAAGATCCGACTCAGGGCCCCGTGACGTGGCCGGGGTGTGAGTAAATTCCACGAAAACGGGTAAATCGGAAATTTTTGGGCAGCGTGATTTTTTTTACCGGTGCCTTCCCAGGGGTCCCAATTGGGTCTCTGTAAATTTTGGGGGGCTTCTTGCCCCAAAAGGGCCTCTAAATGGCCTCCCGAGTCGGTTATCGTTATTGGTCTGAGTTACGAAGGAGGGATTGGAATGCATCCGGTGGCCGATTTTGGGGCATGTCAAGGTTCAAAAGGACCTCATATGGCTCAAGGAGTCCCTAAAAATTTTTTGGGCAAGATCCGACTCAGGGCCCGGGACGTGGCCGGGGGGTGATCAATTCCACGAAAAAGGGTAAATTGGAAGATTTTCAGGCAGGTTGAATTTTTTTTTACGGGTACCTTCCTGGGGATCCCAATAGGATCTCTGTAAATTTAACGGGGCTTGTTGCCCCAAAAGGGCCTCTAAATGGCCTCTCGAGTCGGTTATCGGTATTAGTCGGAATTACGGAGGTGGGTTTGGAAGGCATCCGGTGCCCAGTTTTGGGGCCTGTTAAGGTTTCAAATGGCCTCATATGGCCCTAGGAGTCCCTAAGTTTTTTTTGGGCAAGATACGACTCTGGGTCCCGGGACGTGACCGGGCGTGAGTAAAGTCCACGAAAACGGGTAAAATCGGGACATTTTCGGGTAGGGTGATTTTTTTTACGGGTGCCTTCCCAGGGGTCCCAATAGGGTCTCTGTAAATTTTGGGGGGATTCTTGCCAAAAAGGGCCTCTAAATGGCCTCCCGAGTCGTTTATCGGTATTGGTCGGAATTACGGAGGTGTGATTGGAAGGCATCTGGTGCCCGGTTTTGGGGCATGTTAAGGTTACATAGGGCCTCACATGGCCCTAGGAGTCCCTAAAATATTTTTGGGAAAGATCCGACTCCGGGCCCTAGGACGTGGACGGGCGTTAGTAAAGTCCACGAAAACTGGAAAATAGGAACACTTTCGGGCAGGGTAATTTTATTTTGACGGGTGCCTTCACGGGGGTCCTAATAGGGTATCTGTAAATTTCGGGGGGCGTCTGGCCTCAGAAGGGCCTCCCGAGCCTGTTATCGCTATTGGTCGAAATTACGGAAGTGATATTGGAAGGTATTCGGTGCCCGTTTTTGGGGCATTTTATGGTTCCAAAGGGCCTCATATGGCCCAAGGAGGCCCTAAAAAAATTTTGGGCAAGATCCGACTCAGGGCCCAGGGAAGTGGCCAGGGGTGATTAAGTCCACGAAAACGGGTAAATCGGAAAATTTTTGGGGCAGCGTGATTTTTTTTACGGGTGCCTTCCCAGGGGTCCCAATAGGGTCTCTGTAAATTTTGGGGGGCTTCTTGCCCCAAAAGGGCCTCTAAATGGCCTCCCGAGTCGGTTATCGTTAATGGTCGGAATTACGGAGGAGGGATTGGAATGCATCCGGTGGCCGATTTTGGGGCATGTTAAGGTTCAAAAGGACCTCATATGGCCCAAGGATCCCTAAAATTTTTTTGGGCAAGATACGACTCAGGGCCCCGGGACGTGGCCGAGGGTGATTAATTCCACGAAAAAGGGTAAATCGGAAGATTTTCAGGCAGGTTGAATTTTTTTTGACGGGTGCCTTCCTGGGGATCCCAATAGGATCTCTGTAAATTTTAGGGGGCTTGTTGCCCCAAAAGGGCCTCTAAATGGCCTCTCGAGTCGGTTATCGGTATTAGTCGGAATTACGGAGGTGGGATTGGAAGGCATCCAGTACCCGATTTTGGGGTATGTTAAGGTTTCAAATGGCCTCATATGGCCCTAGGAGTCCCTAAGTTTTTTTCGGGAAAGATCCGAATCCGGGCCCCGGGACATGGTTGGGCGTGAGTAATGTCCACGAAAACGGGTAAATCGGAACATTTTCGGGCAGGGTGATTTTTTTTTGACCGGTGCCTTCCTGGGGTCCCAATAGGGTCTCTGTAAATTTTGGGGGGCTGCTGGCCCCGAAAGGGTCTCTAAATGGCCTCCCGAGTCAGTTATTGGTATTTGTCGGAATTACGGAGGTGGCATTGGAATGCATCCGGTGCCCGGTTTTGGGGCATGTAAAGGTTCCAAAGGGCCTCATATGGCCCAAGGAGGCCCTAAAATCTTTTTGGGCAAGATCCGACTCTGGGTCCCGGGACGTGACCAGGGCGTGAGTGAAGTCCACGAAAACGGGTAAATCGGAACATTTTCGGGCATAGTGATTTTTTTTGACGGGTTCATTCGCGGGGGTCCCCATATGGTCTCTATAAAATTTGGGGGGATTCTTGCCCAAAAGGGCCTCTAAATGGCCTCCCGAGTCGGTTATCTGTATTGGTCGGAATTACGGAGGTGGGATTGGAAGGCATTCGGTGCCCGGTTTTTGGGCATGTTAAGGTTTCAAAGGGCCTCATACAGCCCTAGGAGTCCCTATATTTTTTTTGGGAAAGATCCGACTTCGCGCCCCGTGACATGGCTGGGCGTGAGTAAAGTCCACGAAAACGGGTAAATCGGAACATTTTCGGGTAGGGTGATTTTTTTGACGGGTGCCTTCCTGGGGGTCCCAATAGGGTTTCTGTAAATTTTGGGGGTGCTTCTTGCCCCAAAAGGGCCTCTAAATGGCCTCCCAAGTCGGTTATCGTTATTGGTCGAAATTACGGAGGTGGGATTGGAATGCATTCGGTGCCCGGTTTTAGGGCATGTTAAGGTTACAAAGGCCTCGTATGGCCCAAGGAGGCCCTAATAAATTTTTGGGCAAGATCTGACTCTGGGCCCCGAGACGTGGTGGGGGCGTGAGTAATAGTCCACGAAAAAAGGTAAATTGGAAAATTTTCAGGCAGGGTCATTTTTGTTACCGGTGCCTTCCCGGGGGTCCCAATAGGGTCTCTGTAAATTTTGGGGGGCTGCTGGCCCCAAAAGTCTCTCTAAATGGCCTCCCGAGTAGGTTATTGGTATTGGTCGGAATTACGGAGGTGGGATTGGAAGGCATCCGGTGCCCGGTTATGGGCCATGTTAAGGTTCCAAAGGGCCTCATATGGCCCAAGGAGGCCCTAAAATTTTTTTGGGCAAGATCCGACTCTGGGTCCCGGGACGTGACCGTGGCGTGACTAAAGTCCACGAAAACGGGAAAATCAGAACATTTTCGGGCAGAGTGATTTATTTTGACGGGTTTCTTCACGGGGGTCCCAATAGGGTCTCTGTAAATTTTCGGGGGGATTCTTGCCCAAAAGGGCTTCTAAATGGCCTCCGGAGTCGGTTATCGTTATTGGTCGGAATTACGGAGGAGGGATTGGAATGCATTCGGTGGCCGGTTTTGGGGCATGTTAAGGTTCCAAAGGACCTCATATGGCCCAAGGAGTCCCTAATAACGTTTTGGGCAAGATCCGACTCAGGACCCCGGGCCGTGGCCGGGGAGTGATTAATTCCATGAAAACGGGTAAATCGGAATATTTTCAGGCAGGTTGAAATTTTTTTCCGGGTGCGTTCCTGGGGATCCCAATAAGATTTCTGTAAATTTTAGGGGGTTCTTGCCCCAAAAGGGCCTCTAAATGGCCTCCCGAGTCGGTTATCGTTATTGGTCGGAATTACGGAGGTGGGATTGGAATGCATCCGGTGCCCGGTTTTAGGGCATGTTAAGGTTACAAAGGGACTCATATGGCCCAAGGAGGCCCTAAAATTTTTTTGGGCAAGATCTTACTCTGGGCCCAGAGACTTGGCAGGGGCGTGAGTAATAGTCCATGAAAAAAGGTAAATTGGAAAATTTGCGGGCAGGGTCAGTTTTGTTACCGGTGCCTTCCCGGGGGTCGCAATAGGGTCTCTGTAAATTTTGGGGGGCTGCTGGCCGCAAAAGATTCTCTAAATGGCCTCCCGAGTCGGTTATTGGTATTGGTCGGAATTACGGAGATGGGATTGGAAGGCAACCAGTGCCCGGTTTTGGGGCATGTTAAGCTTCCAAAGGGCCTCATATGGCCCAAGGAGGCCCTAAAATTTTTTTGGGCAAGATCCGACTCTGGGTCCCGGGACGTGACCGGGGCGTGAGTAAAGTCCACGAAAACGGGTAAATCGGAACATTTTCGGGCAGAGTGATTTTTTTTGATGAGTTCCTTCGCGGGGGTCCCAATAGGGTCTCTGGAAATTTTGGGGGGTTTCTTGCCCTAAAAAGGCCTCTAAATAACTTCCGAGTCGGTTATCGGTATTGGTCGGAATTACGGAGGTGTGATTTGAAGGCATACGGTGCCGGTTTTGGGGCATGTTAAGGTTCCATAGGGCCTCATATGGCCCAAGGAGGCCCTAAAATCTTTTTGGACAAGATCTGACTCTGGGTCCCTGGACCTGATCGGGGCGTGAGTAAAGACCACGAAAACGAGTAAATCGGAACATTTTAAGGCACAGTGATTTTTTTTGACAAGTTCCTTCGCGGGGGTCCCAAAAGGGTCTCTGTAAATTTTGGGGGGATTCTTGCCCAAAAGGGCCTCTAAATGGCCTCCCGAGTCGATTATCGTTATTGGTGGGAATTACTGAGGTGGGATTGGAAGGCATCTGGTGCCCGGTTTTGGGGCATGTTAAGGTTACAAAGGGCCTCATATGGCCCTAGGAGTCCCTAAATTTGTTTTTGGGAAAGATCCGACTTCGGGCCCCGGGACGTGGCCGGGCGTGAGTAAAGTCCACGAAAACAGGTAAATAGGAACACTTTCGGGCAAGGTCATTTTTTTTACGGGTGCCTTCCCGGGGGTCCTAATAGCGTCTCTGTAAATGTTGGGGGGGCTTCTTGCCCTAAAAGGGCCTCTAAATGGCCTCCCGAATCGGTTATCGTTAGTGGTCGGAATTACGGAGGTGGGATTGGAATGCATCCGGTGCCCGCTTTTGGGGCAAGTTAAGGTTACAAAGGGCCTCATATGGCCCAAGGATGCCGTAAAAACATTTGGGCAAGATCTGACTATGGGCCCAGGGACTTGGCAGGGGCGTGAATAATAGTCCACGAAAAAGGGTAAATAGGAAAATTTTCGAGCAGGGTGATTTTTATTCATGGGTGCCTTCCCGGGGGTCCCATTATCGTCTCTGCAAATTTTAGGGGGCTGGTGGCCCCAAAAGGGTCTCTAAATGGCCTCCCGAGTCGGTTATTAGTATTGGTCGGAATTACGGAGGTGGGACTAGAAGGCATACGGTGCTCGACTGTGGCGCATGTTAAGGTTTCAAAGGGCCTCATAAGGCCCAAGGAGGCCCTAAATTTTTTTTGGGCAAGATATGACTCAAGCCACAGGACGTGGCAGGGGCGTGAGTAAAGTCGACGGAAACGTGTAAATCGAAAAATTTTCGAGCAGGGTGATTTTTTTTGATGGGTGCCTTCCCGGGGGTCCGAATAGGGTCTCTGTAAATATTAGGGGCTGCTGGCCCCAAAAGGGCCTCTAAATGGCCTCCCTAGTCGGTTATCGGTATTGGTAGGAATTACGGATGTGGGATTGGAATGCATCCGGTGCCCGTTTTTGGGGCATGTTAAGGTTCCAAAGGGCCTTATATGGCCCAAGGAGGCCATAAAAATGTTTTTGGCAAGATCTAACTAAGGGCCCCAGGACGTGGCCACGGCGTGAGTAAAGTCCAGGAAAACGGGTAAATCGGAACATTTTCGGGCAGAGTGATTTTTTTTGACGGGTGCCTTCCCGGGGGTCCCAATAGCGTCTCTGTAAATTTTTGGGGGGTTTCTTGCCCCAAAAGGGCCTCTATATGGCCTCTCGAGTCGGTTATCGTTATTGGTCGGAATTACGGAGGTGGGATTGGAATGCAACCGGTGCCCGGTTTTGGGGCATGTTAAGGTTACAAAGGCCTCATATGGCCCAAGGAGGCCCTAATAAATTTTTGGGCAAGATCTGACTCTGGGCAGCGAGACGTGGCGGGGGCGTGAGTAATAGTCCACGAAAAAAGGTAAATTGGAAAATTTTCAGGCAGGGTCATTTTTGTTACCGGTGCCTTCCCGGTAGTCCCAATAGGGTCTCTGTAAATTTTGGGGGGCTGCTGGCCCCAAAAGTCTCTCTAAATGGCCTCCCGAGTAGGTTATTGGTATTGGTCGGAATAACGGAGGTGGGATTGGAAGGCATCCGGTGCCCGGTTATGGGGCATGTTAAGGTTCCAAAGGGCCTCATATGGCCCAAGGAGGCCCTAAAATTTTTTGGGCAAGATCCGACTCTGGGTCCCGGGACGTGACCGTGGCGTGACTAAAGTCCACGAAAACGGGAAAATCGGAACATTTTCTGGCAGAGTGATTTATTTTGACGGGTTCCTTCACGGGGGTCCCAATAGGGTCTCTGTAAATTTTGGGGGAATTCTTGCCCAAAAGGGCTTCTAAATGGCCTCCGGAGTCGGTTATCGTTATTGGTCGGAATTACGGAGGAGGGATTGGAATGCATCCGGTGGCCTGTTTTGGGGCATGTTAAGGTTCCAAAGGACCTCATATGGCCCAAGGAGTCCCTAATAACTTTTTGGGCAAGATCCGACTCAGGACCCCGGGCCGTGGCCGGGGAGTGATTAATTCCATGAAAACGGGTAAATCGGAACATTTTCAGGCAGGTTGAATTTTTTTTCCGGGTGCGTTCCTGGGGATCCCAATAGGATCTCTGTAAATTTTAGGGGGTTCTTGCCCCAAAAGGGCCTCTAAATGGCCTCCCGAGTCGGTTATCGTTATTGGTCGGAATTACGGAGGTGGGATTGGAATGCATCCGGTGCCCGGTTTTAGGGCATGTTAAGGTTACAAAGGGACTCATATGGCCCAAGGAGGCCCTAAAATTTTTTTGGGCAAGATCTTACTCTGGGCCCAGAGACTTGGCAGGGGCGTGAGTAATAGTCCATGAAAAAAGGTAAATTGGAAAATTTTCGGGCAGGGTCAGTTTTGTTACCGGTGCCTTCCCGGGGGTCGCAATAGGGTCTCTGTAAATTTTGGGGGGCTGCTGGCCCCAAAAGATTCTCTAAATGGTCTCCCGAGTCGGTTATTGATATTGGGGGGAATTACGGAGATGGGATTGGAAGGCAACCGGTGCCCGGTTTTGGGGCATGTTAAGCTTCCAAAGGGCCTCATATGGCCCAAGGAAGCCCTAAAATTTTTTTTGGGCAAGATCTGACTCTGGGTCCCGGGACGTGACCGGGGCGTGAGTAAAGTCCACGAAAAAGGGTAAATCGGAACATTTTCGGGCAGAGTGATTTTTTTTGATGAGTTCTTTCGTGGGGGTCCCAATATGGTCTCTGTAAATTTTGGGGGGTTTCTTGCCCTAAAAAGGCCTCTAAATAACTTCCGAGTCGGTTATCGGTATTGGTCGGAATTACGGAGGTGTGATTTGAAGGCATCCGGTGCCGGTTTTGGGGCATGTTAAGGATCCATAGGGCCTCATATGGCCCAAGGAGGCCCTAAAATCTATTTGGACAAGATCTGACTCTGGTCCCTGGACCTGACCGGGGCGTGAGTAAAGACCACGAAAACGAGTAAATCGGAACATTTTAAGGCAGAGTGATTTTTTTTGACAGGTTCCTTCGCAGGGGTCCCAAAAGGGTCTCTGTAAATTTTGGGGGGATTCTTGCCCAAAAGGGCCTCTAAATGGCCTCCCGAGTCGATTATCGGTATTGGTGGGAATTAGTGAGGTGGGATTGGAAGGCATCTGGTGCCCGGTTTTGGGGCATGTTAACGTTCCAAAGGGCCTTATATGGCCCAAGGAGGCCATAAAAATGATTTTGGCAAGATCTGACTCCGGGCCCCAGGACGTGGCCACGGCGTGAGTAAAGTCCACGAAAACGGGTAAATCGGAACATTTTCGGGCAGAGTAATTTTTTTTGACGGGTGCCTTCCCGGGGGTCCCAATAGCGTCTCTGTAAATTTTGGTGGGGCTGCTGGCCCCAAAAAGGGTCTCTAAATGGCCTCTGGAGTCGGTTATTGGTATTGGTCGGAATTACGGAGGTGAGATTGGAAGGCATCCGGGGCGTGACTTTGGCGCATGTTAAGGTTTCAAAGGGCCTCATATGGCCCAAGGAGGCCCTAATATTTTTTTGGGCAAGATCTGACTCAGGCCCTTGGACGTTGCCGGGGCGTGAGTAAAGTCCACGAAAAAGGGTAAATTGGAAAATTTTCGGACAGGGTGATTTTTATTGACGAGTGCCTTCCGCGGGGGTCCCAATAGCGTCTCTGTAAATTCTGGGGGGCTGCTGGCCCCAAAAGGGTCTCTAAATGGCCTCTGGAGTGTGTTATTAGTATTGGTCGGAATTACGGAGGAGGGACTGACAGGTGCCTTCCTGGGGATCCTAATAGGATCTCTGTAAATATTAGGGGGATTCTTGCCCCAAAAGGGCCTCTAAATGGCCTCCCGAGTTGGTTATCGTTATTGGTCGGAATTACGGAGAAGGGATTGGAATGCATCCGATCGCCGGTTTTGGGGCATGTTAAGGTTCCAAAGGACCTCATATGGCCCTAGGAGTCCCTAAATTTTATTTGTGAAAGATCCGACTCCGGGCCTCGGGACATGGCTGGGCGTGAGTAAAGTCCACGAAAACGGGTAAATCGAAACATTTTCTGGTAGGGTGATTTTTTTACGGGTGCCTTCCCAGGGGTCCTAATAGGGTCTCTGTAAATTTTGGGGGGCTGCTGGCCCCAAAAGGGTCTCTAAATGGCCTCCCGAGTCGGTTATTGGTATTGGTCGGAATTACGGAGGTGGGATTGGAAGGCATCCGGTGCCCGATTTTGGGGCATGTTAAGGTTCCAAAGGGCCTCATATGGCCCAAGGAGGCCCTAAAATCTTTTTGGAAAGATCTTACTCTGGGTCCCGGGACGTGACCGGGGCGTGAGTAAAGTCCACGAAAACAGGTAAATAGGAACATTTTCGGGCAGAGTGATTTTTTTTGACGGGTTCCTTCGCGGGGGTACCCATAGGGTCTTTGTAAATTTCGGGGGGTTTCTTGCCCAAAAGGGCCTCTAAATGGCCTCCCGAGTCGGTTATCGTTATTGGTCGGTATTACGAAGGAGGGATTGGAATGCATCCGGTGGCCGGTTTTGGGGCATGTTAAGGTTCCAAAGGACGTCATATGGCCCAAGGAGTCCCTAAAAACTGTTTGGGCAAGATCCGACTCAGGGCCCCGGGACGTGGCCGGGGCGTGATTAATTCCACGAAAACGGGTAAATCGGAACATTTTAAGGCAGGTTGAATTTTTTTGACGGGGACCTTCTTGGGGATCCCAATAGGATCTCTGTAAATTTTAGGGGGCTTCTTGCCCCAAAAGGGTCTCTAAATGGCCTCCCGAGTCGGTTATCTGTATTGGTCGGAATTACGGAGGTGGGATTGGAAGGCATCCGGTGCCCGGTTTTGGGGCATGTTAAGGTTTCAAAGGGCCTCATATAGCCCTAAGAGTCCGTAAATTTATTTTGGGAAAGATCCGACTCCGGGCCCAGGGACATGGCTGGGCATGAGTAAAGTCCACGAAAACGGGTAAATCGGAATATTTTCGGGTAGGGTGATTTTTTTGACGGGTGCCTTCCTGGGGGTCCCAATAGGGTTTCTGTAAATTTTGGGGGTGCTTCTTGCCCCAAAAGGGCCTCTAATTGGCCTCCCAAGTCGGTTATCATCATTGGTCGAAATTACGGAGGTGGGATTGGAATGCATCCGGTGCCCGGTTTTAGGGCATGTTAAGGTTACAAAGGGACTCATATGGCCCAAGGAGGCCCTAAAATTTTTTTGGGCAAGATCTTACTCTAGGCCCAGAGACTTGGCAGGGGCGTGAGTAATAGTCCACGAAAAAAGGTAAATTGGAAAATTTTCGGACAGGGTCAGTTTTGTTACCGGTGCCTTCCCGGGGGTCCCAATAGGGTCTCTGTAAATTTTGGGGGGCTGCTGGCCCCAAAAGGGTCTCTAAATGGCCTCCCGAGTCGGTTATTGGTATTGGTCGGAATTACGGAGGTGGGATTGGAAGGCATCCGCTGCCCGGTTTTGGGGCATGTTAAGGTTCCAAAGGGCCTCATATGGCCCAAGGAGGCCCTAAAATTTTTTTGGGCAAGATCCGACTCTGGGTCCCTTGACCTGACCGGGGCGTGAGTAAAGACCACGAAAACGGGTAAATCGGAATATTTTCAGGCAGAGTGATTTTTTTTTACAGGTTCCTTCGCGGGGGTCCCAAAAGGATCTCTGTAAATTTTGGGGGGATTCTTGCCCAGAAGGGCCTCTTAATGGCCTCCCGAGTCGGTTATCGGTATTGGTCGGAATTACGGAGGTGGGATTAGAAGGCATCTGGTGCCCGGTTTTGGGGCATGTTATGGTTACAAAGGGCCGTATATGGCCCTAGGAGTCCCTAAATTTTTTTTGGGAAAGATCTGACTTCGGGCCCCGGGACGTGGCCGGGCGTGTTTCGACTCCGTGATCCGGGACGTGGACGGGCGGGGGTAAAGTCCACGAAAACGGGTAAATCAGAACATTTTCGGGCAGGGTGATTTTTTAGACGGGTGCTTTCCCGGGGTTCCCAATAGGGTCTCTGTAAATTTTGGCGGCTTCTTGCCCCAAAAGGGATTCTAAATGGCGGGTACCTTCCCGGGGGTCCCAATAGCATCTCTGTAAATTTTGGGGGGGCTTCTTGCCCTAAAAGGGTCTCTAAATGGCCTCCCGAGTCGGTTATTGGTATTGGTCGGAATTACAGAGGTGGGATTGGAAGGCATCCGGTGCTCGACTTTGGCGCATGTTAAGATTTCAAAGGGCCTCATATGGCCCAAGGAGGACCCTAAAATTTTTTTGGGTAAGATCTGACTCAGGCCCCAGGACGTTGCATGGGCGTAAGTAGAGTCCACGAAAACGGGTAAATCGAAAAATTTTCGGGCAGAGTGATATTTTTCGATGGGTGCCTTCCAGGGGGTCCGAATTGGGTCTCTGTAAATATTAGGGGGCTGCTGGCCCCAAAAGGGTCTCTAAATGGCCTCCCGAGTCGGTTATTGGTATTGGTCGGAATCACGGAGGTGGGATTAAAGGCATCCGGTGCCCGGTTTTGGGGCATGTTAAGGTTACAAATGGCCTCATATGGCCATTGGAGTCCCTAAAAGTGATTTGGGAAAGATCCGTCTCCGGGCCCTGGGGCGTGGCTAGGCGTGAGTAAAGTCCACGAAAATAGGTAAATAGGAATACTTTCGATCAGGGTGATTTTTTTGACGGGTGCCTTCCGGGGGGTCCTAATAACGTCTCGGTAAATTTTCGGGCACTGGGCCCTATGACGTGGCCGGGGGTGAGTAATAGTCCACGAAAACGGGTATATAAGAACATTTTCGGGCAGAGTGATTTTTTGACGGGAGCCTTCGAAGGGGTCCCAATAGGGTCTCTATAAATTTTGGGGGGCTGCTGGCCCCAAAAGAAGCTCTAAATGGCCTCCCGAATCGGTTATCGGTATTGGTCGGAATTACGGAGGTGGGATTGGAACGCATCCGGTGCCCCATTTTGGGTCATGTTATGGTTCTAAAAGGCTTTATATGGTTCAATGAGGCCATATAAAAATTTTGGGCAAGGTGCGACTCCGGGCCTCGGGACGTGGCCGGGCGTGAGTAATAGTCCACGAAAACGGGTAAATCGGAAAAATTTTCGGGCACAGTGATTTTTTTGACGGGTGCTTTCACGGGGGTCCCAATAGGGTCTCTTTAAATTTTGGGGGCTTCTTGCCCCAAGAGGGCCTCTAAATGGCCTCCCGGGTCGGTTATTGATATTGGTCGGAATTACAGAGGTGGGATTGGAAGGCATGCGGTGCCCTGTTTTTGGGCATGTTAAGGTTCTAAGGGCCTCATATGGCCTAAGGAAGCCCTAAAAAGTTTTTGGAAGATCTGATTCAGGGCCCCGGGGCGTTGCCGCGGCGTGAGTAAAGTCCACGAAAAAAGGTAAATCGGAACATTCCCGGGGGTTCTAATAGGGTCTCTATAAATTTTGGGGGGCTGCTGGCCCCAAAAGGGTCTCTAAATGGCCTCTCGAGTCGGTTATTGGTATTGGTCGAAATTATGGAGGTGAGATTGGAAGGCATCCGGTGCCCGGCTTTGGCGCATGTTAAGGTTCCAAAGGGCCTCATATGGCCCAAGGAGGCCCTTAATAAATTTTGGGCAAGATCCGTCTCTAGGCCCCGGGTTGTGGTCGGGGTGTGAATAATAGTCCACGAAAACAGGTTAATCGGAACATTTTCAGGTAGGTTGATTTTCTTTCACGGGTGCCTTCCCGGGGGTCCAAATAGGGTCTCTGTGAATTTTCGGGGCTTCTTGCCCTAAAACGGCCTCTAAATCACCAACCGATTCGATTATCGGTATTGGTCGGAATTACGGAGGTGTGATTGGACGGTATCCGGTGCCTGGTTTTGGGGCATGTTAAGGTTCCAAAGGGCTTCATATGGCCCAAGGAGGCGCTAAAATATTTTTGGGCAAGATCCGACTCCGGGCCTCGGGTTGTGGCCAGGGCGTGAGTAAACTCCACGAAAACCGGTAAATCAGAACATTTTCGGGCAGAGTGTTTTTTTGACGGGTCCCTGCGCAGGGGTCCCTATAGGGTCTTTGTAAATTTTGGGGGGATTCTGGACCAAAAAGGGCCTCCCGAGTCGGTTATCGGTATCGGTCGAAATTACGGAGGTGGGATTGGATGGCATCCACTTCCCGATTTTGGGTCATGTTAAGGTTCCAAATGGCCTCATATGGCCCAAGGTGGCCCTATAAATATTTTGGGCCAGATCCGACTTAGGGCCTGGGACGTGGCTGGGGCGTGAGAAAAGTCCACGAAAACTGGTAAATTGGAACATTTTCGGGCAAGGTGATTTTTTTTGACGGGTGCTTTCCTGGGGGCCGAATAGGTCTCTGTAAATTTTGGGGGCTTTTTGCCCCAAAAGGGCCTCTAAATATCCTCCCGAGTCGGTTATCGGTATTGGTCGGAATTACGGAGGTTGGATTGGAAGGCATCCGGTGCCCGGTTTTTGGGCATGTTAAATTTCTAAAGTGCCTCATATGGTCCAAGGAGGCGTTAATAATTTTTTCGGCAAGATTCGACCCAAGGCCCGGGACGTGGCCGGGGCGTGAGTAATAGTTTACGAAAACGGATAAATCGGAACATTTTCGGGCAGGGTGATTTTGTTTAATGAGTTTCTTCCCGGGGGTCCCAATAGGGTCTCTGTAAATTTTAGGGGACTGCTGGCCCCAAAAGGGCCTCTAAATGGCCTCCCGAGTTGGTTATCCGTATTGGTCGGAATTACGGATGTGGGATTGGAAGGCATCCGGTGCCCGGTTTTGAACAATGTTATTGTTCCAAAGGGCCTTATATGGCCCAAGGAGGCCCTAATAAAATTTTGGGAAAGATCCGACCCCGGGACGTGGCCGGGGCGTGAGTAAAATCCACGAAAACGGGTAAATCGGAACATTTTCGGGCAGGGTGATTTTTTTGACGGGTGCTTTCCCGGGGGTCCCAATAGGGTCTCTGTAAATTTTGGGGGCTTCTTGCCCCAAAAAAGCCTCTAAATAGGATCCCGAGTTGGTTATCGATATTGGTCGGAATTACGGAGGTGGGATTGGTAGGCATCCGGTGCCCGGTTTTGGGGCATGATAAGGTTCCAAAGGGCCTCGTATGGCCCTAGGAGGCCCTAAAAAATTATTGGGCAAGATGCGACTCTGAGCCCCAGGACGTGGCCGGGCGTGAGTAAAGTCCACGAAAACGG
Organism: Patellifolia procumbens; assembly: GCA_947645195.1. NCBI lineage: Eukaryota > Viridiplantae > Streptophyta > Magnoliopsida > Caryophyllales > Amaranthaceae > Patellifolia > Patellifolia procumbens. Next base: position 1,855,531 of record CANSGD010000729.1, on the reverse strand, counting down.
ATAAATCAGATCATTTTCGGGCAGGGTGATTGTTTTTGACGGGTGCCTTCCCGAGGGTCCCAATAGGGTCTCTTTAAATTTTAAGGGGGTTCTGGCCCCAAATGGGCCTCTAAATGGCATCTCGAGTACGTTATCGTTATTGGTCGGTATTACGGAGGTTTATCCGAGCAAGGAGTTAGGCCAAAAAATACGATTTGAACCCCCCGAACAAAGAACCAACGCAAAATTTCAGACTTCCATATTTCAGCTTCTGAGCTCACAAACCCCTTACAAATGGTAAAAAACCATGTCAGGTTTATGAATCGCTCAAAAAATTTATCCGAGATAGGAGTTACGCGTAAAATACGATTTGGGCCCCCACGAACAAAAAACTGACGCGAAAAATCAAACTTCATAATTTTTAGCTTCTGAGTGCTCGAACCCCTTAGAAATGGTTAAAAAACATGTCAAGCTTTGGAATCGCTCGAAAATATTATCCGAGCTAGGAGTAAGGCCAAAAATACAATTTGGGCCCCCACGATTAAATCAATGACGCGAAAAATTGGACTTCATAATTTTTAGCTTCTGAGCGCTCGAACCCCTAAGAAATGGTAAAAAAACATGTCAGGCTTTGGAATCGCTCACAAATGTTATCCGAGCTAGAAGTTAGGACAAAAATACAATTTCGGCCCCCATGAAAAAAGAACCAACGCGAAAAATCGGACTTCGATATTTTGAGCTTATGAGATCACGAACCCCTTTATAATGGTATAAAAAACATGTCAGGCTTTGGAATCGCTCAAAAATGTTACCCGAGCTAGGAGTTAGGCCTAAAATACGGTTGGGCCCCGAAGAAAAAAGAACCGACACGAAAAATCGGGCTTCAAAATTTTAAGCTTATGAGAGCTTGAATCCTTTTGAAATGGTAAAAAAACATGTAAGGCTTTGGAATCGCTCAAAAATGTTATCCGGGCTAGGAGTTAGGCCAAAATTACGATTTCGGCCCCAACGAACAAAGAACCGACGCGAAAAATCGGACTTCAATATTTTCAGTTTCTGAGCGCTCGAACCCCTTAGAAATGGTAAAAAAACATGTCAGGATTTGGACTTGCAGAAAAATGTTATCCAAGCTATAAGTTAGGCCAATAATACGACTTAGGCCTCCACGAACAATTAACCGACGTAAAAAATCAGACTTTAAAATTTTCAACTTCTGAGCAATTCAACCCCTTAGATTTGGTAAAAAAAACATGTCAGGTTTTGGAATCGCACAAAAATGTCATCCGGGCTAGGAGTTAGGCCAATATACGATTTCGGTCCCAATAAACAAATAAACGACACGAAAAAATCTGACTTCAATATTTTCAGCTTCTGAGCTCACGAACCCCTTAAAAAAGGTAAAAAAAAACATGTCAGGCTTTTAAAATCGCTCACAAATGTTATCCGAGCTAGGAGTTAGGCCAAAAATACGATTTGGGCCCCCACGAACGATGAACCGACTTGAAAAATCTTACTTCAAAATTTTCAGTTTGTGAACGCTCCAAACCCTTAGAAATGGTATAAAACATGTCTGGCATTGGAATCGCTCAAAAATGTTATCCGAACTAGGGGTTAGGCAAAAAATACGATTTGGGCCCCACGAACAAAGAACTGACACGAAAAATTGAACTTCAAAATTTTTAGCTTCTGATTGCTTGAACCCCTTAGAAATGGTAAAAAAAAAACATGTCAGACTTTGGAATCGCTCAAAAATGTTATCCGAGCTAGGAGTTAGGCCAAAAATACGATTTAGGTCCCAACGAATAATTAATCGACGCGAAAAATCAGACTTCCATATTACAGCTTCTGAGATCACGAATGCCTTAAAAATGGTAAAAAACCATGTCAGGATTTGAAATCGCTCAAAAATGTTATCCGAGGTAGAGTTAGGCCTAAAATACGATTTGGGCCCCCACAAAAAAAGAACCGCCGCGAAAAATCTGACTTCAATATTAATCAGTTTCTGAGCGCTCGAACCCCTAAGAAATGGTAAAAGAAACATGTCAGGCATTGGAATCTCTTAAGAATGTTATCCGAGCTAAGAGTTATGCCAAAAATACGATTTGGGCCCCCACGATCAAACCACCGACGCGAAAAATTGGACTTCATAATTTTTAGCTTCTGAGCACTCAAACCCCTTAGAAATGGTAAAAAAACAAGTCAGGCTTTGGAATCGCTCACAAATGTTATCCGAGCTAGGAGTTGGGCAAAAAATATGATTTGGGCCCCCACGTACAAAGAACCGACTCGAAAAAAAACTTCAAAAATTTCAGCTTCTGAGCGCTCAAACCCCTTAGAAATGGTAAAAAAATATTTCAGGCGTTGGAATCGTTCAAAAATGTTATCCGAGCTAGGAGTTAGGCCAAAAATACAATTTCGGCCCCTACGTAAAAAGAACCAACGTGAAAAATCGGACTTCGATATTTTCACCTTATGATATCAGGAAACCCTTAAAAATGGTAAAATAACATGTCAGGCTTTGGAATTGCTCAAAAATGTTAACTGAGCTAGGAGTTAGGCCAAAAATACGCTTGGGCCCTCAAGAAAAAAGAACCGACGCGAAAAAATAGACTTCAAAATTTTTAGCTTAGGAGCACTGGAACCACTTTGAAATGGTAAAAAACATGTCAGGCTTTGGAATTGCTCAAAATGTTATCCGGGCTAGGAGTTAGGCAAAAAATACGATTTGAGCCCCCACAAATAAAGAACCAACGCGAAAAATCAGACTTCCTTATTTCAGCATCTGAGATCAAGAACCCTTAAAAATGGTAAAACAAACCATGGCAAGCTTAGGAATCGCTCAAAAATTTTATCCGAGATAGGAGTTAGGCGTAAAATACGATTTGGGCCTCCACGAACAAAAAACAGACGCGAAAAATGGAACTTCATAATTTTTAGCTTCTGAGTGCTCGAACCCCTTAGAAATGGTAAAAAGACATGTCAGGCTTTTGAATCGCTCAAAAATATTATCCGAGCTAGAAGTAAGACCAAAAATACGATTTGAGCCCCCATGATCAAACCACCGACGCGAAAAAATTGGACGTCATAATTTTTAGCTTCTGACCGCTCGAACCCCTTAGAAATGGTAAAATAAATATGTCAGGCTTTGGAATCGCTCACAAATGTTATCCGAGCTAGGAGTTGGGCAAAAAATAAGATTTGGGCCCCAACGTAAAAAAACCGACGCGAAAAACGACTTCAAAATTTTCAGCTTCTGAGCGCTCGAACCCCATAGAAATGGTAAAAAAAAAACATTTCAGGCTTTGGAATCGTTCAAAAATGTTATCCGAGCTAGGAGTTAGGCCAAAAATACAATTTCGGCCCCCACGAAAAAATAACCAACGCGAAAAATCGGACTTCGATATTTTCAGCTTATGAGATCACGAACCCCTTAAAAATGGTAAAATAACATGTCAGGCTTTGGAATTGCTCAAAAATGTTAACCGAGCTAGGAGTTAGGCCTAAAATACGGCTTGGGCCCTCAAGAAAAAAGAACCGACGCGAAAAAAAGGACTACAAAATTTTTAGCTTAGGAGCGCTCGAACACCTTTGAAATGGTAAAAAACATGTTATGCTTTGGAATCGCTCAAAAATGTTATCCGAGCTAGGTGTTAGGCCAAAAATACAATTTGGGCCACCACGAACAATTAATCGACACGAAAAATCGGATTTCAAAATTTTCAGCTTTTGTGCGCTCGAACCCCTTAGACATGGTAAAAAAAATATATCAGGCTTTGGAATCGCGCAAAATTGTTATCCGAGCTAGGAGATAGGCAAAAATACAATTTGGGGCCCCACAAAATTTAACCGACGCGAAAAATCAGACTTCATTATTTTCAGCTTCTGAGCTCACGAACCCTTTAAAAATGATAAAAAAAAACATGGCTGGCTTTCGATTCGCTCAAAACTATTATCCGAGCTAGGAGTTAGGCCAAAAAATACGATTTGACCCCCCCGAACAAAGAACCAATGCGAAAAATCAGACTTCCATATTTCAGCTTCTGAGCTCACAAACCCCTTAAAAATGGTAAAAAACAATGTCAGGTTTAGGAATCGCTCAAAAAATTTATCCGAGATAGGAGTTAGGCGTAAAATACGATTTGGGCCCCCACGAACAAAAAACTGACGCGAAAAATAAAACTTCATAATTTTTAGCTTCTGAGTGCTCGAACCCCTTTGAAATGGTTAAAAAACACGTCAGGCTTTGGAATCGCAAAAAAATGTTATCCAAGCTATGAATTAGGCCAATAATACGATTTAGGCCTCCACGAACAATTAACCGACGTAAAAAATCAGACTTTAAAATTTTCAACTTCTGAGCACTTCAACCCCTTAGAAATGGTAAAAAAACATGTCAGGTTTTGGAATCGCTCAAAAATGTCATCCGGGCTAGGAGTTAGGCCAATATACGATTTCGGTCCCAATAAACAAATAAACGACACGAAAAATCTGACTTCAATATTTTCAGCTTCTGAGCTCACGAACACCTTAAAAAAGGTAAAAAAAAACTTGTCAGGCTTTTGGAATCGCTCACAAATGTTATCCGAGCTAGGAGTTAGGCCAAAAATACGATTTGGGCCCCCACGAACGAAGAACCGACTTGAAAAATCTTACTTCAGAAATTTCAGTTTGTGAACGCTCCAAACCCTTAGAAATGGTATAAAACATGTCTGGCATTGGAATCGCTCAAAAATGTTATCCAAACTAGGGGTTAGGCAAAAAATACGATTTGGGCCCCAACGAACAAAGAACTGACACGAAAAATTGAACTTCAAAATTTTTAGCTTCTGATTGCTTGAACCCCTTAGAGATGGTAAAAAAACATGTCAGACTTTGGTATCGCTCAAAAATGTTATCCGAGCTAGGAGTTAGGCCAAATATATGATTTAGGCCCCCACGAATAATTAATCGATGTGAAAAATCAGACTTCCATATTTCAGCTTCTGAGATCACGAATGCCTTAAAAATGGTAAAAAACCATGTCAGGCTTTGAAATCGCTCAAAAATGTTATCCGAGCTAGGAGTTAGGCCTAAAATACGATTTGGGCCCCCACAAAAAAAGAACCGCCGCGAAAAATCGGACTTCAATATTAATCAGTTTCTGAGCGCTCGAACCCCTAAGAAATGGTAAAAGAAACACGTCAGGCTTTGGAATCTCTTAAGAATGTTATCCGAGCTAAGAGTTAGGCCAAAAATACTATTTGGGCCCCCACGAACAATTAACCGACGCGAAAAATCAGACTTCAAAATTTTCAGCTTCTTAGCGCTCGAACCAATTAGAAATGGTAAAAAAAACAAGTCAGGCTTTGGAATCGCTCAAAAATGTTATCCGAGCTAGGAGTAAGGCCAAAAATACGATTTGGGCCCCCACGATCAAACCACCGACGCGAAAAATTGGACTTTATAATTTTTAGCTTTTGAGCACTCGAACCCCTTAGAAATGGTAAAAAAACAAGTCAGGCTTTGGAATCGCTCACAAATGTTATCCGAGCTAGGAGTTGGGCAAAAAATATGATTTGGGCCCCCACGTACAACGAACCGACTCGAAAAACAACTTCAACAATTTCAGCATCTGAGCGCTCGAACCTCTTAAGAATGGTAAAAAAACATGTCAGGCTTTGGAATCGTTCAAAAATGTTATCCGAGCTTGGAGTTAGGCCAAAAATACAATTTCGGCCCCCACGAAAAAAGAACCAACGCGAAAAATCGGACTTCGATATTTTCGGCTTATGAGATCACGAACCCCTTAAAAATGGTAAAATAACATGTCAGGCTTTGGAATTGCTCGAAAATGTTAACCGAGCTAGGAGTTAGGCCTAAAATACGGCTTGGGCCCTCAAGAAAAAAGAACTGACGCGAAAAAAAGGACTACAAAATTTTTAGCTTAGGAGCGCTCGAACACCTTTGAAATGGTAAAAAACATGTCATGCTTTGGAATCGCTCAAATATGTTATCCGAGCTAGGTGTTAGGCCAAAAATACGATTTGGGCCCCCACGAACAATTAATCGACACGAAAAATCGGATTTCAAAATTTTCAGCTTTTGTGCGCTCGAACCCCTTAGAAATGGTAAAAAAACATGTCAGGCTTTGGAATCGCGCAAAACTGTTATCCGAGCTAGGAGTTAGGCAAAAATACAATTTGGGGCCCCACAACAATTAACCGACGCGAAAAATCGGACTTCATTATTTTCAGCTTCTGAGCTCACGAACCCCTTAAAAATGGTAAAGAAAACATGTCTGGCTTTGGATTCTCTCAAAAATATTATCCGAGCTAGGAGTTAGGCCAAAAAATACGATTTGACCCCCCCGAACAAAGAACCAACGCGAAAAAAAAGACTTCCATATTTCAGCTTCTGAGCTCACAAACCCCTTAAAAATGGTAAAAAAACCATGTCAGATTTAGGAATCGCTCAAAAAATTTATCCAAGATAGAAGTTAGGCGTAAAATACGATTTGGGCCCCCACGAACAAAAAACTGACGCGAAAAATCAAACTTCATAATTTTTAGCTTCTGAGTGCTCGAACCCCTTTGAAATGGTTAAAAAACATGTCAGGCTTTGGAATCGCTCGAAAATATTATCCGAGCTAGGAGTAAGGCCAAAAATACGATTTGGGCCCCCACGATTAAATCAATGACGCGAAAAATTAGACTTCATAATTTTTAGCTTCTGAGCGCTCGAACCCCTAAGAAATGGTAAACAAAACATGTCAGGCTTTGGAAGCGCTCACAAATGTTATCCGAGCTAGGAGTTAGGCAAAAAATACAATTTCGGCCTCCACGAAAAAAGAACCAACGCGAAAAATTGGACTTCGATATTTTCAGCTTATGAGATCACGAACCCCTTTATAATGGTATAAATAACATGTCAGGCTTTGGAACTGCTCAAAAATGTTAACCGAGCTAGGAGTTAGACCTAAAATACGGTTGGGCCCCGAAGAAAAAAGAACCGACACGAAAAATCGGGCTTCAAAATTTTTAGCTTATGAGCGCTTGAATCCCTTTGAAATGGTAAAAAAACATGTAAGGATTTGTAATCGCTCAAAAATGTTATCCGGGCTAGGAGTTAGGATAAAATTACGATTTCGGCCCCAACGAACAAAGAACCGACGCGAAAAATCGGACTTCAATATTTTCAGATTCTGAGCGCTCGAACCCCTTAGAAATGGTAAAAAAAACATGTCAGGCTTTAGAATCGCAAAAAAATGTTATCCAAGCTATGAGTTAGGCCAATAATACGATTTAGGCCTCCACGAACAATTAACCGACGTAAAAAATCAGACTTTAAAATTTTCAACTTCTGAGAACTTCAACCCCTTAGAAATGGTAAAAAAAAACATGTCAAGTTTTGGAATCGCTCAAAAATGTCATCTGGGCTAGGAGTTAGGCCAATATACGATTTCGGTCCCAATAAACAAATAAACGACACGAAAAATCTAACTTCAATATTTTCATCTTCTGAGCTCACGAACCCCTTAAAAAGGTAAGAAAACACATGTCAGGCTTTTGGAATCGCTCACAAATGTTATCCGAGTAGGAGTTAGGCCAAAAATACGAGTTGGGCCCCCACGAACGAAGAACCGACTTGAAAAATCTTACTTCAGAATTTTTAGTTTGTGAACGCTCCAAACCCTTAGAAATGGTATAAAACATGTCTGGCATTGGAATCGCTCAAAAATGTTATCCGAACTAGGGGTTAGGCAAAAAATACGATTTGGGCCCCCACGAACAAAGAACTGACACGAAAAATTGAACTTCAAAATTTTTATCTTCTGATTGCTTGAACCCCTTAGAAATGGTAAAAAAACATGTCAGACTTTGGAATCGCTCAAAAATGTTATCCGAGCTAGGAGTTAGGCCAAAAATACGATTTAGGCCCCCACGAATAATTAATCAACGCGAAAAATCAGACTTCCATATTTCAGTTTCTGAGATCACGAATGCCTTAAAAATGGTAAAAAACCATGTCAGGCTTTGAAATCGTTCAAAAATGTTATCCGAGCTAGGAGTTAGGCTTAAAATACAATTTGGGCCCCCACAAACAAAGAACCGCCGCGAAAAATCGGACTTCTATATTAATCAGTTTCTGAGCGCTCGAACCCCTAAGAAATGGTAAAAGAAACATGTCAGGCTTTGGAATCTCTTAAGAATGTTATCCGAGCTAAGAGTTAGGCCAAAAATACTATTTGGGCCCCCACGAACAATTAACGACGCGAAAAATCAGACTTCAAAATTTTCATCTTCCGAGCGCTCGAACCCCTTAGAAATGGTAAAAAAACACGTCAGGCTTTGGAATCGATCAAAAATGTTATCGGGCTAGGAGTAAGGCCAAAAATACGATTTGGGCCCCCACGATCAAACCACCGACGCGAAAAATTGGACTTCATAATTTTTAGCTTCTGAGCACTCGAACCCCTTAGAAATGGTAAAAAACAAGTCAGGCTTTGGAATCGCTCACAAATGTTATCCGAGCTAGGAGTTGGGCAAAAAATATGATTTGGGCCCCCACGTACAAAGAACCGACTCGAAAAACAACTTCAACAATTTCAGCTTCTGAGCGCTCGAACCCCTTAGAAATGGTAAAAAAACATGTCAGGCTTTGGAAGCGCTCACAAATGTTATCCGAGCTAGGAGTTAGGCAAAAAATACAATTTCGGCCCCCACGAAAAAAGAACCAACGCGAAAAATTGGACTTCGATATTTTCAGCTTATGAGATCACGAACCCCTTTATAATGGTATAAATAACATGTCAGGCTTTGGAACTGCTCAAAAATGTTAACCGAGCTAGGAGTTAGACCTAAAATACGGTTGGGCCCCGAAGAAAAAAGAACCGACACGAAAAATCGGGCTTCAAAATTTTTAGCTTATGAGCGCTTGAATCCCTTTGAAATGGTAAAAAAACATGTAAGGATTTGTAATCGCTCAAAAATGTTATCCGGGCTAGGAGTTAGGATAAAATTACGATTTCGGCCCCAACGAACAAAGAACCGACGCGAAAAATCGGACTTCAATATTTTCAGATTCTGAGCGCTCGAACCCCTTAGAAATGGTAAAAAAAACATGTCAGGCTTTAGAATCGCAAAAAAATGTTATCCAAGCTATGAGTTAGGCCAATAATACGATTTAGGCCTCCACGAACAATTAACCGACGTAAAAAATCAGACTTTAAAATTTTCAACTTCTGAGAACTTCAACCCCTTAGAAATGGTAAAAAAAAACATGTCAAGTTTTGGAATCGCTCAAAAATGTCATCTGGGCTAGGAGTTAGGCCAATATACGATTTCGGTCCCAATAAACAAATAAACGACACGAAAAATCTAACTTCAATATTTTCATCTTCTGAGCTCACGAACCCCTTAAAAAAGGTAAGAAAACACATGTCAGGCTTTTGGAATCGCTCACAAATGTTATCCGAGTAGGAGTTAGGCCAAAAATACGAGTTGGGCCCCCACGAACGAAGAACCGACTTGAAAAATCTTACTTCAGAATTTTTAGTTTGTGAACGCTCCAAACCCTTAGAAATGGTATAAAACATGTCTGGCATTGGAATCGCTCAAAAATGTTATCCGAACTAGGGGTTAGGCAAAAAATACGATTTGGGCCCCCACGAACAAAGAACTGACACGAAAAATTGAACTTCAAAATTTTTATCTTCTGATTGCTTGAACCCCTTAGAAATGGTAAAAAAACATGTCAGACTTTGGAATCGCTCAAAAATGTTATCCGAGCTAGGAGTTAGGCCAAAAATACGATTTAGGCCCCCACGAATAATTAATCAACGCGAAAAATCAGACTTCCATATTTCAGTTTCTGAGATCACGAATGCCTTAAAAATGGTAAAAAACCATGTCAGGCTTTGAAATCGTTCAAAAATGTTATCCGAGCTAGGAGTTAGGCTTAAAATACAATTTGGGCCCCCACAAACAAAGAACCGCCGCGAAAAATCGGACTTCTATATTAATCAGTTTCTGAGCGCTCGAACCCCTAAGAAATGGTAAAAGAAACATGTCAGGCTTTGGAATCTCTTAAGAATGTTATCCGAGCTAAGAGTTAGGCCAAAAATACTATTTGGGCCCCCACGAACAATTAACGACGCGAAAAATCAGACTTCAAAATTTTCATCTTCCGAGCGCTCGAACCCCTTAGAAATGGTAAAAAAACACGTCAGGCTTTGGAATCGATCAAAAATGTTATCCGGGCTAGGAGTAAGGCCAAAAATACGATTTGGGCCCCCACGATCAAACCACCGACGCGAAAAATTGGACTTCATAATTTTTAGCTTCTGAGCACTCGAACCCCTTAGAAATGGTAAAAAACAAGTCAGGCTTTGGAATCGCTCACAAATGTTATCCGAGCTAGGAGTTGGGCAAAAAATATGATTTGGGCCCCCACGTACAAAGAACCGACTCGAAAAACAACTTCAACAATTTCAGCTTCTGAGCGCTCGAACCCCTTAGAAATGGTAAAAAAACATGTCAGGCTTTGGAATAGCTCACAAATGTTATCCGAGCTAGGAGTTTGGCCAAAAATACAATTTCGGCCCCCACGTAAAAAGAACCAACGCGAAAAATCAGACTTCAATATTTTCAGTTTCTGAGCACTCGAACCCCATAAAAATGGTAAAATAACATGTCAGGCTTTGGAATTGCTCGAAAATGTTAACCGAGCTAGGAGTTAGGCCTAAAATACGGCTTGGGCCCTCAAGAAAAAAGAACTGACGCGAAAAAAAGGACTACAAAATTTTTAGCTTAGGAGCGCTCGAACACCTTTGAAATGGTAAAAAACATGTCATGCTTTGGAATCGCTCAAATATGTTATCCGAGCTAGGTGTTAGGCCAAAAATACGATTTGGGCCCTCACGAACAATTAATCGACACGAAAAATCGGATTTCAAAATTTTCAGCTTTTGTGCGCTCGAACCCCTTAGAAATGGTAAAAAAACATGTCAGGCTTTGGAATCGCGCAAAACTGTTATCCGAGCTAGGAGTTAGGCAAAAATACAATTTGGGGCCCCACAACAATTAACCGACGCGAAAAATCGGACTTCATTATTTTCAGCTTCTGAGCTCACGAACCCCTTAAAAATGGTAAAGAAAACATGTCTGGCTTTGGATTCTCTCAAAAATATTATCCGAGCTAGGAGTTAGGCCAAAAAATACGATTTGACCCCCCGAACAAAGAACCAACGCGAAAAAAAAGACTTCCATATTTCAGCTTCTGAGCTCACAAACCCCTTAAAAATGGTAAAAAAACCATGTCAGATTTAGGAATCGCTCAAAAAATTTATCCAAGATAGAAGTTAGGCGTAAAATACGATTTGGGCCCCCACGAACAAAAAACTGACGCGAAAAATCAAACTTCATAATTTTTAGCTTCTGAGTGCTCGAACCCCTTTGAAATGGTTAAAAAACATGTCAGGCTTTGGAATCGCTCGAAAATATTATCCGAGCTAGGAGTAAGGCCAAAAATACGATTTGGGCCCCCACGATTAAATCAATGACGCGAAAAATTAGACTTCATAATTTTTAGCTTCTGAGCGCTCGAACCCCTAAGAAATGGTAAACAAAACATGTCAGGCTTTGGAAGCGCTCACAAATGTTATCCGAGCTAGGAGTTAGGCAAAAAATACAATTTCGGCCCCCACGAAAAAAGAACCAACGCGAAAAATTGGACTTCGATATTTTCAGCTTATGAGATCACGAACCCCTTTATAATGGTATAAATAACATGTCAGGCTTTGGAACTGCTCAAAAATGTTAACCGAGCTAGGAGTTAGACCTAAAATACGGTTGGGCCCCGAAGAAAAAAGAACCGACACGAAAAATCGGGCTTCAAATTTTTTAGCTTATGAGCGCTTGAATCCCTTTGAAATGGTAAAAAAACATGTAAGGATTTGTAATCGCTCAAAAATGTTATCCGGGCTAGGAGTTAGGATAAAATTACGATTTCGGCCCCAACGAACAAAGAACCGACGCGAAAAATCGGACTTCAATATTTTCAGATTCTGAGCGCTCGAACCCCTTAGAAATGGTAAAAAAAAACATGTCAGGCTTTAGAATCGCAAAAAAATGTTATCCAAGCTATGAGTTAGGCCAATAATACGATTTAGGCCTCCACGAACAATTAACCGACGTAAAAAATCAGACTTTAAAATTTTCAACTTCTGAGAACTTCAACCCCTTAGAAATGGTAAAAAAAAACATGTCAAGTTTTGGAATCGCTCAAAAATGTCATCTGGGCTAGGAGTTAGGCCAATATACGATTTCGGTCCCAATAAACAAATAAACGACACGAAAAATCTAACTTCAATATTTTCATCTTCTGAGCTCACGAACCCCTTAAAAAATGTAAGAAAACACATGTCAGGCTTTTGGAATCGCTCACAAATGTTATCCGAGTAGGAGTTAGGCCAAAAATACGAGTTGGGCCCCCACGAACGAAGAACCGACTTGAAAAATCTTACTTCAGAATTTTTAGTTTGTGAACGCTCCAAACCCTTAGAAATGGTATAAAACATGTCTGGCATTGGAATCGCTCAAAAATGTTATCCGAACTAGGGGTTAGGCAAAAAATACGATTTGGGCCCCCACGAACAAAGAACTGACACGAAAAATTGAACTTCAAAATTTTTATCTTCTGATTGCTTGAACCCCTTAGAAATGGTAAAAAAACATGTCAGACTTTGGAATCGCTCAAAAATGTTATCCGAGCTAGGAGTTAGGCCAAAAATACGATTTAGGCCCCCACGAATAATTAATCAACGCGAAAAATCAGACTTCCATATTTCAGTTTCTGAGATCACGAATGCCTTAAAAATGGTAAAAAACCATGTCAGGCTTTGAAATCGTTCAAAAATGTTATCCGAGCTAGGAGTTAGGCTTAAAATACAATTTGGGCCCCCACAAACAAAGAACCGCCGCGAAAAATCGGACTTCTATATTAATCAGTTTCTGAGCGCTCGAACCCCTAAGAAATGGTAAAAGAAACATGTCAGGCTTTGGAATCTCTTAAGAATGTTATCCGAGCTAAGAGTTAGGCCAAAAATACTATTTGGGCCCCCACGAACAATTAACGACGCGAAAAATCAGACTTCAAAATTTTCAGCTTCCGAGCGCTCGAACCCCTTAGAAATGGTAAAAAACACGTCAGGCTTTGGAATCGATCAAAAATGTTATCCGGGCTAGGAGTAAGGCCAAAAATACGATTTGGGCCCCCACGATCAAACCACCGACGCGAAAAATTGGACTTCATAATTTTTAGCTTCTGAGCACTCGAACCCCTTAGAAATGGTAAAAAACAAGTCAGGCTTTGGAATCGCTCACTAATGTTATCCGAGCTAGGAGTTGGGCAAAAAATATGATTTGGGCCCCCACGTACAAAGAACCGACTCGAAAAACAACTTCAAAAATTTCAGCTTCTGAGCGCTCGAACCCCTTAGAAATGGTAAAAAAACATGTCAGGCTTTGGAATAGCTCACAAATGTTATCCGAGCTAGGAGTTTGGCCAAAAATACAATTTCGGCCCCCACGTAAAAAGAACCAACGCGAAAAATCGGACTTCAATATTTTCAGTTTCTGAGCACTTGAACCCCTTAAAAATGGTAAAATAACATGTGAGTCTTTTGGAATTGCTCAAAAATGTTAACCGAGCTAGGAGTCAGGCCTAAAATAAGGCTTGGGCCCTCAAGAAAAAAGAACCGACGCGAAAAAACGGACTACAAAATTTATAGCTTAGGAGCGCTCGAACCTTTTTGAAATGGTAAAAAACATGTCAGGCTTTGGAATCGCTCAAAAATGTTATCTGAGCTAGGTGTTAGGCCAAAAATACGATTTGGGCCCCCACGAACAATTAATCGACAAGAAAAATCGGACTTCAAAGTTTTCAGCTTTTGTGCGCTCGATCCCCTTAGAAATGGTATAAAAAAATCATGTCAGGCTTTGGAATCGCTCGAAACTGTTATCCGAGCTAAGAGTAAGGCAAAAAATACAATTTGGGGCCCCACGAACAATTAACCGACGCGAAAAATTGGACATCATTATTTTCAGCTTCTGAGATCACGAACGCATTAAAAATGGTAAAAAAAACCATGTCAGGATTTGGAATCGCTCAAAAATGTTATTCGGGCTAGGAGTAAGGCCAAAATTACGATTTGGGCCCCAACGAACAAAGAATCGACGCGAAAAATCGGACTTCAATATTTTCAGTTTATGAGCGCTCGAACCCCTTAGAAATGGTAAAACAAAACATGTCACGCTTTGGAATCGCATAAAAATGTTATCCAAGCTATGAGTGAGGCCAAAAATACGATTTGGGCCCGCACGAACAATTAACCGACGTAAAAAATCAGACTTCAAAATTTTCAGCTTTTGAGCGCTCGAACCCCTTAGAAATGGTAAAAAAACATGTCAGGCTTTGGAATCGCTCAAAAATGTTATCCGGGCTAGGAGTTAGGCCAATATACGATTTCGGCCCCAATACACAAATAAACGACGCGAAAAATCTGACTTCAATATTTTCACCTTCTGAGTTCACGAACCCCTTAAAAATGGTAAAAAAAACATGTCAGGCTTTTGGAATCGCTCACAAATGTAATCTGAGATAGGAGTTAGGCCAAAAATACGATTTGGGCCCCCACGAACGAAGAACAGACTTGAAAAATCTTACTTCAAAATTTTAAGCTTGTGAATGCACCAAACCCTTAGAAATGATAAAAAACTTGTCTGGCATTGGAATCGCTCAAAAATGTTATCCGAGCTAGGGGTTAGGCCAAAAATACGATTTGGGCCCCCACGAACAAAGAACTGACGCGAAAAATTGAACTTAAAAACTTTTAGCTTCTGATTGGTTGAACCCCTTAGAAATGGTAAAAAAAAACATGTTTGACTTTGGAATCGCTCAAAAGTGTTATCCGAGCTAGGAGTTAGGCCAAAAATACGATTTGGGCCCCCACGAACAATTAACCGACGCGAAAAATAAGACTTCCATATTTCAGCTTCTGAGATCACGAACGCCTTAAAAATGGTAAATAACCATGTTAGGCTTTGGAATCGCTCAAAAATGTTTTCCGAGCTAGGAGTTAGGCCTAAAATACGATTTGGGCACCCACGAACAAAAAACTGACACGAAAAATCGAACTTCAAAATTTTTAGCTTCTGAGTGCTCGAACCCCTTAAAAATGGTAAAAAAAACATGTCAGACTTTGGAATCGCTCAAAAATGTTATCCGAGCTAGGAGTTAGGCCAAAAATACAATTTAGGCCCCCTCGTACAAAGAACCGACGCCAAAAATCAGACTTCAAAATTTTCAGCTTCTGAGCACTCCAACCCCTTAGAAATGGTATAAAAACATGTCAGGCTTTGGAATCGTTCGAAAATGTTATCCGAGCTAGGAGTTAGCCAAAAAAACGATTTGGGCCCCCACGAACAATTAACCGACGCGAAAAATCGGACATCAATATTTACAACTTCTGAGCTCACAAACCCCTTACAAATGGTAAAAAACATGTCAGGCTTTGTGTTACAGCCCGGACTCCCGAGCTGCTAGCTTAACACCCTTAGCAATCTCATACCTCAATGAACATGGAATCCATAGTAATAAGTAATAGTTTAGATGAAATATGCAGCGGAAACAACCTTAAATACACGATCCTGGACCTGTGGGTTATGGGCCACAATACAATAACCTCTATATAAAACTTCAATTACAGAGTCATTCGATCTCAATCCCAAAATAAAGGAATTAAATTAGAACATAACTCATTGTAACAGACTCCTCGTATCCAAACTTAAATCTTAGGACTTTAATCCATAATATACATCTGAATCATTACTTTGCTCTAGATTCGACTCCGAGCTTCCAACATTAACTCCTGCAAATAAGAAGGAATAGAAAACAAAGAAAACATCCAAAATGAGTTGAAAACTCGTAACTCTTACTTCAACCCGTTAAAAACATTTTCATTTCAAATCGTTTTATCACTTGGAAATCAATCTTGAAAAACGATAATCATTCTTGTAAATATATACGACTGGCATAGCTCAATCCCCTTACATAAATCGCTGGCAAGTACAGGCTTTGGACACAATTTATTTTAGTTTATACTTCACTTATCACTTACATAATACGACCACACCGGTCCACACTATAACCATTTGAATTTATTATTTACCTCCTCCACCTGTACCTTGCCCACTTTTTATTTCAGTTCACAAACTAGCCAGCCAAAACAAATAATATTCATAATCAACCAAAACACAATTTCAATAACAACAACACATTCATATCTATGGCCATAGTACGAACTACTTCACCAAAATAGAAGTACAAAACACATGGGCATGAAATAGATTTTGCTGAACATAAAAGTTACCTTAATCGCTTAATCCTTTCTTAGATCGATATATCATACTTAGAGAACTCTATAGTTCTATTAGCTCTCTTGAACTCCATAATCAATGTCATAAAACATCCACCTCATAACAAAAACAACAATAGATATCAATAACCATTGACTACTAGTTTCATACCTTGGTAAAATCAAACTTAATATGATTCCTATTACCTATTACTACCGAAATAAACATGTCTCACCACTGTAACCTTCCTACAGCTCCCCCCTGAGTAAGTAAGGTGCTAAGGATTAGTTTAAACAAGCTTTAGAACATGATTAGGTAAGCTAAACACAAGAGGGATGCAAAGCTGTACATACAGCATCCTGTTTGCTGTTTCTATGGAGTTTTCTATACCTTTCCAAGGGTTTAAGGCTTGAAAAAAGGCTTGAAAAACTAAATATGGATGTCTACAAGAGATCTATGTAAGAAAAAGTAGGTATTTTAGAAGAAAAATTGGGAGAAAAGAACCGAAAACCCAAAACTGCTATTTATAGCAGGTAAATGGCGGTACCAATAGGAGAGGGAAACCTCTTCTGGGCAAGGTCGGTTTCATGGAGTTTCTCGATGATTCTTGCTTGAGGTGTTAGCTTCATGTTTTGGCTTTCATTCATGAGAAGATCCATGGTAGATCGACACCCAAGTAGCTGCTAAGAAGCTTTCATTGAGGATAGGTCTGAACTGAAATTTCAGCTGGCCAGATCTTACTAAGTAAGGAACTTACCCTATTTAGCCACGTAATTCTTGGAAACAAATGACTATTCTAACATTAAGACATCCCAAGAATGTCATATATCAATTTTGGTTAGGTTATAAGCTCGGATTCAACCCCGAAACGCTCTTTAACTGGAAGTTCATAGCTACCCGATAAAATGATCTCCATACGATTTTCACAATCTTAATGAATAAGGCTCTTAAGGACCTTCTAACTTATTTATTGGTTTCCAAAACCTTCCTAACCAATAAGAATGGTAGATGTTACCCACTTTTGTCCTCATGTGGTGTTGGAGAGTATTCTAATCTGCTTAAAGGGTCAAACCAGATGAAAACTTAACACAACTAACAATTCCAAGTAACTCTCTTCACCTGAAATACTTTAGAATCCTATTTAAATAACTTAATATAGTTAGCTTTAAACTCAACCTGCTTAAAATTCAGGCTATTACACTTTGGAGTGGCTCAAAAATGTTATCCGAGTTAGGAGTTAGGCCTAAAATACGATTTGGGCCCCTACGAACCAAGAACTGACGCGACAAATCAGAATTCAAAATTTTTAGCTTTTGCGCTCGAACCCCTTAGAAATGATAAAAAAAAAACATGTCAGGCTATGGAATCGCTCAAAAATGTTATCCGAGCTATGAGTTAGGCCAAAAATATGATTTGGGGCCCCACGAACAAAGAACCAACCCAAAAAATCTAACTTTAATATTTTCAAATTCTGAGCCCTTGAACCCCTTAGAAATGGTAAAAAACTTGTCTGGCATTGGAATCGCTCAAAAATGTTATCCAAGCTAGGGGTTAGGCCAAAAATACGATTTGGGCCCCCACGAACAAAGAACTGACGCGAAAATTTGAACTTCAAAATTTTTATTGTCTGATTGCTTGAACCCCTTAGAAATGGTAAAAAAAACATGTCAAACTTTGGAATCGCTCAAAAATTTTATCCGAGCTAGGAGTTAGTCCAAAAATACGATTTGGGCCCCCATGAACAATTAACCGACGCGAAAAATCAGACTTCCATATTTCAGCTTCTGAGATCAAGAACGCCTTAAAAATGGTAAAAAAAAACCATGTTAGGCTTTGGAATCGCTCAAAAATGTTATCCGAGCTAGGAGTTAGGCCTAAAATACGATTTGGGTACCCACGAACAATGAACTGACGCGAAAAATCGAACTTCAAAATTTTTAGCTTCTAAGTGCTCGAACCCCTTAATATGGTAAAAAAAACATGTCAAACTTTGGGATCGCTCAAAAATGTTATCCTAGCTAAGAGTTTGGCCAAAAATACGATTTAGGCCCCCACGTACAAAGAACTGACGCGAAAAATCGAACTTCAAAATTTTTAGCTTCTGAGTGCTCGAACCCCTTAATATGGTAAAAAAAACATGTCAAACTTTGGGATCGCTCAAAAATGTTATCCTAGCTAAGAGTTTGGCCAAAAATACGATTTAGGCCCCCACGTACAAAGAACCGACGCAAAAAATCGGACTTCAGAATTTTCAACTTCTGAGCACTCGAACCCCTTAGAAATGGTAAAAAAAAATGTCAGGCTTTGGAATCGCTCGAAAATGTTATCCGAGCTAGGATTTAGCCAAAAATATGACTTGGGCCCCCACGAACAATTAAACGACGCGAAAAATCGGACATCAATATTTACAGCTTCTGAGCGCTAGAACCTTTTAGAAATGGTAAAAAAATATGTCAGGCTTTTGAATTGCTCATAAATGTTATCCGAGCTAGGAGTTAGGCCAAAAATACGATTTGGGCTCCCACGAACAAAGAACCGACGCGAAAAATCGAACTTCTATATTTTCAGCTTCTGAGCTCATGAAACCCTTTAAAATGGTAAAAAAAAAACATGTCAGGCCTTAGAATAGCTCAAAAATATTATCCGAGTTAGGAGTTAGGCCAAAAATATGATTTGGGCCACACGAACAAAGAATCGACGCGAAAAAACGGACTTCAATATTTTCAGCTTCTGAGCTCTCGAACCACTTAGAAATGGTAGAAAAAATGTCAGGCTTTGGAATCGCTCAATAATGTTCTCCGAGCTAGGAGCTAGGCCAAAAATAGGATTTGGGCCCCAACAAATGATATGATTGTTACTCTAAGAGTCTCAATCAATGAAATCCAAGTCAAGGAATTTAGGTTTGATTTGCCTAAATCCCAAAACAAGGATCAAAGTAACCAGATATGATAATTAAAACTAACACTCCTGAAAGTTTTAATTAACTCTTAATCTCACTTAAACCACTCCTGGAATTAAGTAGATTAAACATTCAATAATAATCAATCCTGAAAATTACTAAATGGTCGAATATAATTGTGCAAAACAATTAAACTCTTAAACAAAAGTTTTAACTTAAAAAATCTCTTGTCCTTATTAATGAAAATATGAACGCCTATTTATACTAGACTACTCTTAGTATAATCAGGAAACCAAATTCTATCTAGAAAGCATATAAATCTTAATCCATAGAATTTAGGAAAAGATAAAGATAAAAATAAGGAAGATAATCTAATAAGATATGATAGGGATTTCGGCCCTTTCTATCTTATTTACATGCCTATCTTTTCCTTATCCCTTAGCTAAATCAATTCTTATCTAAAAGGAATTACAACTCAACTAGGACTCCTAAATAGAACCGAAAATCAATAGAAAAATCGGCCCTTTATTTTTTGCTGAAAATAAATGACTTAAATAAAATAACTAAGACTCCTAATTGACTCAACTTGGACGCCACTCTTGGACTCTTCTTGGAACATATCTTCAATCCACCTTAACATGGGGGAAAAAGATTGCATTGTGCTTGAACTCATAACTCCCATGGCCTTGTTTTGAATAATTAACCATACCCAAAAATTGCGAAGGTCATAGATAGTGATATCTCGGAGTAGCGTCTTCGCTCTTGAATCAACAAACAAAGAAATGACGAAAAAATTCGGACTTCAATATTTTCAGCTTCTAAGTACTCAACCCATTAGAAATGGTAAAAAAAAAATGTCTGGCTTTGGAATCGCCGTCAAATTTTATCCGAGTTAGGAGTTGGGCTAAAAATACGATATGGCCCCCCACTAACAAAGAATCGACGCGAAAAATAGGACTTCAAAATTTCCAGCTTCTGAGCGCTCGAACCCCTTTGAAATGGTAAAATAACATGTGAGGCTTTGGAATCGCTCAAAAATGTTAACCGAGCTAGGAGTTAGGCCTAAAATACGATTTGGGCCCCCACGAACAAAGAGCCGACGCGAAAATTGGGACTTCAAAATTTTTAGCTTCTGAACGCTAAAACCCCTTAGTATTGGTAAAAAAAACATGTCAGGCTAAAGAATCGCTAAAAAAAGTTATCCGAGCGAGGAGTTAGGCCAAAAATACGATTTGGGCCCCCACGAACAAAGAACCGACGCAAAAAATCAGACTTCAAAATTTCAGCTTCTAAGTGCTCTTAACCTTAGAATTGGTAAAAAAAGATGTCAGGATTTGGAATCGCTCAAAAATATTATCTGAGCTAGGAGTTAGGCCAAAAATACGATTTGGGCCCCCACGAACAAAGAACCAACGCGAAAAATCGGACTTCGATATTTTTAGCTTCTGAGATCACGAACCCCTTAAAATGGTAAAAATACATGTCAGGCTTTGGAATCGCTCAAAAATGTTATCCGGGCTAGGAGTTAGACCAAAATTACGATTTGGGCCCCAACGAACAAAGAACCGATGCGAAAAATCGGACTTCAATATTTTCAGTTTCTGAGCACTCGAACCCCTTAGAAATGGTAAAAAACACCATGTTAGGCTTTAGAATCGCAAAAAAGTTTATCCAAGCTATGAGTTAGACCAAAAATACGATTTGGATCCGCACGAACAATCAACTGACGTAAAAAATCAGACTTCAAAATTTTCAGCTTCTGAGCGCTCAAACCCCTTAGAAATGGTAAAAAAAAACATGTCAGGCTTTGGAATTGCTCAAAAATGTTATCCGGGCTAGGAGTTAGGCTAATATACGATTTCGGCCCCAATAAACAAATAAACGACGCAAAAATCTGACTTCAATATTATAAGCTTATGAGCTCACGAACCCCTTAAAATGGTAAAAAAACATGTCAGGCTTTTGGAATCGCTCACAATTGTTATTCGAGCTAGGAGTTCGGCCAAAATACGATTTGGGCCCCCACGAACGAAGAACCGACTTGAAAGATCTTACTTTAAAATTTTCAGCTTGTGAACGCTCCAAACCCTTAGATATGGTAAAAAACTTGTCTGGCATTGGAATCGCTCAAAAATGTTATCCGAGCTAGGGGTTAGGCCAAAAATACGATTTGGGCCCCACGAACAAAGAATTGACGCGAAAAATTGAACTTCAAAATTTTTATTTTCTGATTGCTTGAACCCCTTAGAAATGGTAAAAAAAACATGTCAGACTTTGGAATCGCTCAAAAATGTTATCCGAGCTAGGAGTTAGGCCAAAAATACGATTTGGGCCCCCACGAACAATAAACCGACGCGAAAAATCAGACTTTCATATTTCAGCTTCTGAGATTACGAACACCTTAAAAATGGTAAAAAACCATGTTAGGCTTTGGAATCGCTCAAAAATGTTATCCGAGCTAGGAGTTAGGCCTAAAATACGATTTGGGCACCCACGAACAAAGAACTTACGCGAAAAATCGAACTTCAAAATTTTTAGCTTCTGAGTGCTCGAACCCCTTACAAATGGTAAAAAAACATGTCAGACTTTGGAATCGCTAAAAAATGTTATCCGAGCTAGGAGTTAGGCCAAAAATACGATTTAGGCCCCCACGTACAAAGAACCGACGCGAAAAATCGGACTTCAAAATTTTCAGCTTCTGAGCACTCGAACCCCTTAGAAATGGTAAAAAAAACATGACATTCTTTGGAATCGCTCGAAAATGTTCTCCGAGCTAGGGTTTAGCCAAAAATACGATTTGGGCCCCCACGAAGAATTAACCGACCTGAAAAATCGGACATAAATATTTACAGCTTCTGAGCTCACAAACCCCTTACAAATGGTAGAAAAACTTGTCAGGCTTTGGAGTGGCTCAAAAATGTTATCCGAGTTAAGAGTTAGGCCTTAAATACGATTTGGGTCCCTACGAACCAAGAACCGACGCGACAAATCAGACTTCAAAATTTTTAGCTTTTGCGCTCGAACCCCTTAGAAATGATAAAAAAAACATGCCATGCTTTGGAATCGCTCTAAAATGTTATCCGGGCTAGGATTTAGGCCAAAAATATGATTTGGGGCCCCACGAACAAAGAACCGACGCGAAAAATCGGACTTTAATATTTTCAGTTTCTGAGCCCTCGAACCACTTAGAAATGGTAAAAAACATGCCAGGCTTTGGAATCGCTCAAAAATGTTATCCGAGCTAGGAGTCTGGAAAAAAATACGATTTGGGCCCCCCACGTACAAAGAACAGACGCGAATAATTGGACTTCAAAATTTTTAGCTTCTAAGCGCTCGAACCCCTTAGAAATGGTAAAAAAACATGTCAGACTTTGGAATCACTCAAAAATGTTATCCGAGCTAGGAGTTAGGCTAAAAATACGAATTAGGCCCCCACGAACATTGAACCGACGCATAAAATCATACTTCAATATTCTCAGTTTCTGAGCGCTCGAACGCCTTAGAAATGACAAAAAAAACATGTCATGCTTTGGAATCGCTCAAAAATGTTATCCGAGCTAAGAGTTAGGCCATAAATACGATTTGGGCCCCCACGAAAAAGAACCGCCGCGAAAAATCGGACTTCAATATTTTCAGTTTCTGAGCGCTCGAACCCCTTGAAATGGTAAAAGAAACATGTCAGGCTTTGGAATCCCTTAAGAATGTTATCCGAGCTAAGAGTTTGGCCAAAAATACGATTTGGGCCCCCACGTAGATTTTTCCGACGCGAAAAATCAGACTTCAAAATATTCAGCTTCTGAGCGCTCGAACCCTTTAGAAATGGTAAAAAAAACATGTCAGGCTTTGGAATCGATCAAAAATGTTATCCGAGCTAGGAGGTAGGCCAAAAATACGATTTGGGCCCCCACGAACAAAGAAACGACGCAAAAATCGGACTTCAATATTTTTAGCTTCTGAGCGCTCGAACCTTTTAGATATGGTAAAAAAACATGTCAGGCTTTGGAATCGCTCATAAATGTTATCCGAGCTAGGAGTTAGGCCAAAAATACGATTTGGGCTTCCACGAACAAAGAACCGACGCGAAAAATAGGATTTCGACATTTTCAGCTTCTGAGCTCTTGAACCCCTTCAAAATGGTAAAACAAAACATGTCAGGCTTTAGAATCGCTCAAAAATATTATCCGAGTTAGGAGTTAGGCCAAAAATATGATTTGGGCCCCACGAACAAAGAATGGACGCGAAAAAACTGACTTTAATATTTTTAGCTTCTGAGTTCTCGAACCACTTAGAAATGGTAGAATAAAATTTCAGGCTTTGGAATTGCTCAATAAAGTTATCCGCGATAAGAGCTAGGCCAAAAATATGATTTGGGCCCCAACAAACAAAGAAACGCCGAAAAATTTCTGACTTTAATATTTTCAGCTTCTAAGTACTCAACCCATTGGAAATGGTAAAAAAAACATTTCAGGCTTTGGAATCGCTCCAAAATTTTATCCGAGTTAGGAGTTAGGCTAAAAATATGATATGGCCCCCCAATAACAAAGAAGCGACGCGAAAAATAGGACTTCAAAATTTCCAGCTTCTGAGCGATCGAACCCCTTAGAAATGGTAAAAAAAATTTGAGGCTTTGGAATCGCTCAATAATGTTAACCGAGCTAGGAGTTAGGCTTAAAATACGATTTGGGCCCCCACGAACAAAGAGCCAACTCGAAAATTGGGACTTCAAAATTTTTAGCTTCTGAACACTAAAACCCCTTAGTATTGGTAAAAAAAAACATGTCAGGCTTTAGAATCGCTCAAAAATTTTATCCAAGCGAGGAGTTACGCCAAAAATACGATTTTTGTCTCCACGAACAAAGAACTGACGCAAAAAATAAGACTTCAAAATTTTCAGCTTCTGAGAGCTCTTAACCTTAGAATTGGGAAAAAAAGATGTCAGGCTTTGGAATCGCTCAAAAATATTATCTGAGCTAGGAGGTAGGCCAAAAATACGATTTGGGCCCCCACTAACAAAGAACCAACGAGAAAAATCGGACTTCAATATTTTCAGCTTGTGAGATCACGAACCCCTTAAAAATGGTTAAAAACCATGTCAGGCTTTGGATTCGCTCAAAAATGTTAACCGGGCTAGGATTTAGGCCTAAAATACGGTTTGTGCCCCCACGAAACAAGAACCAACGCGAAAAATCGGACTTCGATATTTTTAGCTTCTGAGCTCACGAACCCCTTAAAAATGGTAAAAATACATGGTAGGCTTTGGAATCGCTCAAAAATGTTATCCGAGCTAGTAGTTAGGCCAAAATTACAATTTGGGCCCCAACGAACAAAGAACCGACGCGAAAAATCGGACTTCAATATTTTCGGTTTCTGAGCGCTCGAACCCCTTAGAAATGGTAAAAAAAACATGTCAGGCTTTGGAATCGCAAAAAATTGTTATCCAAACTATGAGTTAGGCCAAAAATATTTTCAGGTTCTGAGCGCTCAAACCCCTTAAAAATGGTGAAAAAAACTTGTCAGGCTTTGAAATCGCTCAAAAATGTTATACAGGCTAGGTGTTAGGCCAATTTACGATTTCGGCACCAATAAACAAATAAACGACGCGAAAAATCTGAATTCAATATTTTCAGCTTCTGAGCTCACGAACCCCTTAAAAATGGTGAAAAAAACAAGTCAGGATTTTGGAATCGCTCACAAATGTTTTCCGAGCCAGGAATTAGGCCAAAAATACGATTTGGTCCCCTACGAACGAAGAACCGACTTGAAAAATCTTACTTCAAAATTTTCAGCTTGTGAACGCTCCAAACCCTTAGAAATGGTAAAAAACTTGTCTGGCATGGGAATCGCTCAAAAATGTTATCCGAGCTAGGGGTTAGTCCAAAAATACGATTTGGGCCCCCACGAACAAAGAACTGACGCGAAAAATTGAACTTCAAAATTTTTATTATTCCGATTGCTTGAACCCCTTAGATATGGTAAAAAAACATGTGAGACTTTGGAATCGCTCAAAAATGTTATCCGAGCTAGGAGTTAGGCCTAAAATACGATTTGGGCACCCAGGAACAAAGAACTAACGCGAAAAATCGAACGTCAAAATTTTTAGCTTCTGAGTACTCGAACCCGTTAGAAATGGTAAAAAAAACATGTCAGACTTTGGAATCGCTCAAAAATGTTATCCGATCTAGGAGTTGGGCCAAAAATACGATTTAGGCCCCCACGTACAAAGAAAAGACGCGAAAAATCGGACTTCAAAATTTTCAGCTTCTAAGCACTCGAACCCCTTAGAAATAGTATAAAACCTGTCTGGCTTTGGAATCGCTTGAAAATGTTATCCGAGCTAGGAGTTAGCCAAAAATACGATTTGGGCCCCCACGAACAATTAACTGACGCGAAAAATCGGACATCAATATTTACAGCTTCTGAGCTCCGAACCCCTTAGAAATGGTAAAAAAACATGTCAGGCTTTGGAATCGCTCATAAATGTTATCCGAGCTAGGAGTTAGGCCAAAAATACGATTTGGGCTTCCACGAATAAAGAACCGACGCGAAAAATAGGATTTTGATATTTTCAGCTTCTGAGCTCTTGAACCCCTTCAAAATGGTAAAACAAAACATGTCAGGCTTTAGAATCGCTCAAAAATATTATCGGAGTTAGGAGTTAGGCCAAAAATATGATTTGGGCCCCACGAACAAAGAATGGACGCGAAAAAACTGACTTTAATATTTTTAGCTTCTGAGTTCTCGAACCACTTAGAAATGGTAGAATAAAATTTCAGGCTTTGCAATCGCTCAATAAAGTTATCCGAGATAAGAGCTAGGCCAAAAATATGATTTGGGCCCCAACAAACAAAGAAACGCCTAAAAATTTCGGACTTTAATATTTTCAGCTTCTAAGTACTCAACCCATTGGAAATGGTAAGAAAAACATGTCAGGCTTTGGAATCGCTCCAAAATTTTATCCGAGTTAGGAGTTAGGCTAAAAATATGATATGGCCCCCCAATAACAAAGAAGCGACGCGAAAAATAGGACTTCAAAATTTCCAGCTTCTGAGCGATCGAACCCCTTTGAAATGGTAAAAAAATTGGAGGCTTTGGAATCGCTCAAAAAAGTTAACCGAGCTAGGAGTTAGGCTTAAAATACGATTTGGGCCCCCACGAACAAAGAGCCGACTCGAAAATTGGGACTTCAAAATTTTTAGCTTCTGAACACTAAAACCCCTTAGTATTGGTAAAAAAAAACATGTCAGGCTTTAGAATCGCTCAAAAATTTTATCCAAGCGAGGAGTTACGCCAAAAATACGATTTTTGCCCCCACGAACAAAGAACTGACGCAAAAAATAAGACTTCAAAATTTTCAGCTTCTGAGCGCTCTTAACCTTAGAATTGGGAAAAAAAGATGTCAAGCTTTGGAATTGCTCAAAAATATTATCTGAGCTAGGAGGTAGGCCAATAATACGATTTGGGCCCCCACTAACAAAGAACCAACGAGAAAAATCGGACTTCAATATTTTCAGCTTGTGAGATCACGAACCCCTTAAAAATGGTTAAAAACCATGTCAGGCTTTGGATTCGCTCAAAAATGTTAACCGGGCTAGGATTTAGGCCTAAAATACGGTTTGTGCCCCCACGAAACAAGAACCAACGCGAAAAATCGGACTTCGATATTTTTAGCTTCTGAGCTCACGAACCCCTTAAAAATGGTAAAAATACATGGTAGGCTTTGGAATCGCTCAAAAATGTTATCCGGGCTAGGAGTTAGGCCAAAATTACAATTTGGGCCCTAACGAACAAAGAACCGACGCGAAAAATCGGACTTCAATATTTTCGGTTTCTGAGCGCTCGAACCCCTTAGAAATGGTAAAAAAACATGTCAGGCTTTGGAATCGCAATAAAATGTTATCCAAACTATGAGTTAGGCCAAAAATATTTTCAGGTTCTGAGCGCTCAAACCCCTTAAAAATGGTGAAAAAAACTTGTCAGGCTTTGAAATCGCTCAAAAATGTTATACAGGCTAGGTGTTAGGCCAATTTACGATTTCGGCACCAATAAACAAATAAACGACGCGAAAAATCTGAATTCAATATTTTCAGCTTCTGAGCTCACGAAGCCCTTAAAAATGGTGAAAAAAACAAGTCAGGATTTTGGAATCGCTCACAAATGTTATCCGAGCTAGGAATTAGGCCAAAAATACGATTTGGTCCCCTACAAACGAAGAACCGACTTGAAAAATCTTACTTCAAAATTTTCAGCTTGTGAACGCTCCAAACCCTTAGAAATGGTAAAAAACTTGTCTGGCATGGGAATCGCTCAAAAATGTTATCCGAGCTAGGGGTTAGTCCAAAAATACGATTTGGGCCCCCACGAACAAAGAACTGACGCGAAAAATTGATTTTCAAAATTTTTATTTTCTGATTGCTTGAACCCCTTAGATATGGTAAAAAAAACATGTCAGACTTTGGAATCGCTCAAAAATGTTATCCGAGCTAGGAGTTAGGCCAAAAATACGATTTGAGCCCCCACGAACAATTAACCGACGCGAAAAATCTGACTTCCATATTTCATCTTCTGAGATCACGAACGCCTTAAAAATGGTAAAAAACCATGTTTGGCTTTGGAATCGCTCAAAAATGTTATCCGAGCTAGGAGTTAGGCCTAAAATACGATTTGGGCACCCAGGAACAAAGAACTAACGCGAAAAATCGAACTTCAAAATTTTTAGCTTCTGAGTGCTCGAACCTCTTAGAAATGGTAAAAGAAACATGTCAGACTTTGGAATCGCTCAAAAATGTTATCCGAGCTAGGAGTTAGGCCAAAAATACCATTTAGGCCCCCACGTACAAAGAAAAGACGCGAAAAATCGGAATTCAAAATTTTCAGCTTCTAAGCACTCGAACCCCTTAGAAATAGTATTAAAACCTGTCAGGCTTTGGAATCGCTTGAAAATGTTATCCGACCTAGGAGTTAGCCAAAAATACGATTTGGGCCCCCACGAACAATTAACCGACGCGAAAAATTGGACATCAATATTTACAGCTTCTTAGCTCACAAACCCCTTAGAAATGGTAAAAAACATGTCAGGCTTTTGAGTGGCTCAAAAATGTTATCTGAGTTCGGAGTTAGGCCTAAAATACGATTTGGGCCCCTACGAACCAAGAACCGACGCGACAAATCAGGCTTCAAAATTTTTAGCTTTTGCGCTCGAACCCCTTAGAAATGATAAAATAAACATGTCAGGCTTTGGAATCGCTAAAAAATGTTATCCGAGCAAGGAGTTAGGCCAAAAATATGATTTGGGGCCCCACAAACAAAGAACCGACCCGAAAAATCAGACTTTAATATTTTTAGCTTCTGAAATGGTAAAAAAACATGTCAGGCTTTGGAATCGCTCTAAAATGTTATCCGGGCTAGGAGTTACGCCAAAATACGATTTCGGTCCCAATAAACAAATAAACGACGCGAAAAATCTGACTTGAATATTTTCATCTTCTGAGCTCACGACCCCCTTAAAAATGGTAAAAAAAACATGTCAGGCTTTTGGAATCGCTCACCAATGTTATTCGAGCTAGGAGTTGGGCCAAAATTACGATTTGGGCCCCCACGAACGAAGAACCGACTTGAAAAATCTTACATCAAAATTTTCACCTTGTGAACGCTCCAACCCTTAGAAATGGTAAAAAACTGGTCTGGCATTGGAATCTCTCAAAAATGTTATCCGAGCTAGGATTAGGCCAAAAATACTATTTGGGCCCCCACGATCAAATCTCCGACGCGAAAAATTGGACTTCATAATTTTTAGCTTCTGAGCGCTCGAACCCCTTAGAAATGGTAAAAAAACATGTCAGGCTTTTGAATCGCTCACAAATGTTATCCGAGCTAGGAGTTAGGCAAAAAATATGATTTGGGCCCACACGTACAAAGAACCGACGCGAAAAAAGATTTCAAAATTTTCAGCTTCTGAGCGCTCGAACCCCTTAAAAATGGTAAAAAAAAACATGTCAGGCTTTGGAATCGTTCAAAAATGTTATCCGAGCTAGGAGTTAGGCCAAAAATACAATTTCGGCCCCCACGAAAAAAGAACCAACGCGAAAAATCGGACTTCGATATTTTCAATTTATGAGATCACGAACCCTTTAAAATGGTAAAAAAAACATGTCAGGCTTTGGAATTGCTCAAAAATGTTAACCGAGCTAGTAAATAGGCCTTAAATTACGGCTTGGGCCCTCAAGAAAAAAAACCGACGCGAAAAATTGGACTTGAAAATTTTTAGCTTATGAGCCCTCGAACCCCTTTGAAATGGTAAAAAAACATGTCAGGCATTGGAATCGCTCAAAAATGTTATTAGAGCTAGGAGGTAGGTCAAAAATACGATTTGGGCCCCCACGAGCAATTAATCGACACGAAAAATCGGACTTCAAAATTTTCAGTTTTTGAGCGCTCGAACCCCTTAGAAATGGTAATATAAACATGTCATGTTTTGGAATCGCTCAAAAATGTTATCCGAGATACGAGTTTGGCCAAAAATACGATTTGGGCCCCGACGAACAATTAACCGTCGCGAAAAATCAGACATCAATATTTTCAGCTTCTAAGATCACGAACCCCTTAAAAATGGTAAAAAAAACCATGTCAAGCTTAGGAATCATTCAAAAATGTTATCCGAGCAACGAGATATACCAAAAATACGATTTGGCCCCCCAGAACAAATAACCGACGCGAAAAGGCAGACATCAATATTTTAAGCTTCTGAGATCACGAACCCCTTAAAATGGTTAAAAAAAACCATGTCAGGCGATGGAATCGCTCCAAAATGTTATCCGGGCTAGGAGTTAGGCCAAAATTACGATTTGGGCCCCAACGAACAAAGAACCGACGCGAAAAATCGCACTTCAATATTTTCAGTTTCTGAGTACTCGAACCCCTTAGAAATGGTAAAAAAAACATGTCAGGCTTTGGAATCGCTCAAAAATATTATCCAAGCTATGAGGTAGGCAAAAAATACGATTTGGGCCCGCATGTACAATTAATCGACGTAAAAAATACTACTTCAAAATTTTCAGCTTCTGAGCGCTCAAACCCCTTAGAAATGGTAAAAAAAATATGTCAGGCTTTGGAGTCGCTCAAAACTGTTGTCCGGGCTAGGAGTTAGGCCAAAATACGATTTGGGCCCCCACGAACAAAGAATCGACGCGAAAAATCGACTTCAATATTTTAAGCTTCTGAGCTCTCGAACCACTTAGAAATGGTAGAAAAAAATGTCCGGCTTTGGAATCGCTCAAAAATATTCTCCGAGCTAGGAGCTAGGCCAAATATACGATTTGGGCCCCAACAAACAAAGAAACGACGAAAAAATTCGGACTTTAATATTTTCAGCTTCTGAGTACTCAAACATTAGAAATTGTAAAAAAACATGTCAGGCTTTGGAATCGCTCCAAATTTTATCCGAGTTAGGAGTTAGGCCAAAATACGATATGGCCCCCCACGAACAAAGAATCGCACATAATAGGACTTTAAAATTTTTAGCATCTGAGTTCTCGAACCCCTTCTAAATGGTAAAAATACATGTGAGGCTTTGGAATCGCTCAAAAATGTTAACCGAGCTAGGAGTTAGACTTAAATACGATTTAGGCCCCCGCGAACAAGGAGCCGACGCGAAATTTGGGAGTTCAAAATTTTTAGCTTCTGAGCGCTAAAACCCCTTTGTATTGGTAAAAAAACATGTATGGCTTTAGAATCGCTCAAAAATGTTATCCGAGCGAGGAGTTAGGCTAAAAATACGATTTAGGCCCCCACGTACCAAGAACCGACGCGAAAAATCGTACTTTAAAATTTTCAGCTTCTGAGCACTCGAACCCCTTAGAAATGGTAAATAAAACATGTCAGGCTTTGGAATCGCTCGAAAATGTTATCCGAGCTAGGATTTAGCCAAAAATACGATTTGGGCCCCCACAAACAATTAACCGACGCGAAAAATCGGACATCAATATTTACAGCTTCTGAGCTCCCAAACCCCTTAGAAATGGTAAAAAACATGTCAGGCTTTGGAGTGGCTCAAAAATGTTATCAGAGTTAGGAGTTAGGCCTAAAATACGATTTGGGCCCCTACGAACCTAGAACCGACGAGCCAAATCAGACTTCAAAATTTTTAGGTTCTGCGCTCGAACCCCTTAGAAATGAAAAAAAAACATGTCATGCTTTGGAATCACTCAAAAATGTTATCCGGGCTAGGAGTTAGGCCAAAAATATGATTTGGGGCCCCACGAACAAAGAACCGACGCGAAAAATCGGACTTTACTATTTTCAGCTTCTGAAATGGTAAAAAAATATGTCAGGCTTTGGAATCGCTCAAAAATACTATCCGGCCTAGGAGTTAGCCCAAAATACGACTTCGGCCCCAATAAACAAATAAACGACGCGAAAATCTGACTTCAATATTTTCAGCTTCTGAGCTCACGACCCCCTTAAAAATGGTAAAAAAAAACATGTCAGGCTTTTGGAATCGCTCACAAATGTTATCCGAGCTAGGAGTTAGGCCCAAAATACGATTTGGGCCCCCACGAACGAAGAACCGACTTGAAAAATTTTACTTCAAAATTATCACCTTATGAACGCTCCAAATCCTTATAAATGGTAAAAAACATGTCTCGCATTAGATCGCTCAAAAACGTTATCCGAGCTAAGAGTTAGGGCAAAAATACGATTTGGGCCCCCACGATCAAATCTCCGACGCGAAAAATTAGACTTCATAATTTTTAGCTTCTGAGCGCTCGAACCCCTTAGAAATGGTAAAAAGCATGTCATGCTTTGGAATCGCTTACAAATGTTATCAGAGCTAGGAGTTAGGCCAAAAATACGATTTGGGACCCCACGTACAAAGAACCGACGCGAAAAATTGGACTTCATAATTTTTAGCTTCTGAGTGCTCGAACCCCTTAAAAATGGTAAAAAAACATGTCAGGCTTTGGAATCGTTCAAAAATGTTATCCGAGCTAGGAGTTTGGCCAAAAATACAATTTCGGCCCCCACGAAATAAGAACCAACGCGAAAAATTGGACTTCGATATTTTCAGCTTATGAGATCACGAACCCCTTAAAAATGGTAAAAAAAACATGTCAGGCTTTTGAATTGCTCAAAAATGTTAACTGAGCTAGGAGTTAGGCCTAAAATACGGCTTGGGCCCTCAAGAAAAAAAACCGACGCGAAATATCGAACATCAAAATTTTTAGCTTATGAGCGCTCGAACCCCTTAGAAATGGTAAAAAAACATGTCAGGCTTTGGAATCGCTCAAAAATGTTATCAGAGCTAGGAGTTAGGCCAAAGATAGGATTTGGGCCCCCACGAACAATTAATCGACACGAAAAATCGGATTTCAAAATTTTCACCTTTTGAGCGCTCGAACCCCTTAGAAATGGTAAAATAAACATGTCAGGCTTTGGTATCGCTCAAAAATGTTATCCGAGCTACGAGTTTGGCCAAATATACGATTTGGGCCCCCACGAACAATTTACTGGCGCGAAAAATCAGACATCAATATTTTCAGCTTCTAAGATCACGAACCCCTTAAAAATTGTAAAAAAAAACCATGTCAGGCTTTGGAATCGCTCAAAAATGTTATTCGAGCTACGAGTTAGACCGAAAATACGATTTGGGCCCCCACGAACAATTAATCGACGCGAAAAAGCAGACATCAATATTTTCAGCTTCTTAGATCACGAACCCCTTAAAAATTGTAAAAAAAAAACTAAGTCAGGCTTTGGAATCGCTAAAAAATGTTATCCGGGCTAGGAATTAGGCCAAAATTATGATTTTGGACCCCAACGAACATAGTAGCGACGCGAAAAATCGGACTTCAATATTTTTAGTTTCTGAGCACTCGAACCCCTTAGAAATGGTAAAAAAAACATGTCAGGCTTTGGAATCGCTCAAACTTATTATCCAAGCTATGAGGTAGGCCAAAAATATGATTTGGGCCCGCACGAACAATTAACTGACGTAAAAAATCAGACTTCAAAATTTTCAGCTTCTGAGCGCTCAAACCTCTTTGAAATGGTAAAAAAAACATGTCAGGCTTTGGAATCGCTCAAAAATGTTATACGGGCTAGGAGTTAGGCCAAAATACGATTTGGGCCCCCAAGAACAAAGAATCGACGCGAAAAATCGAACTTCAATATTTTCAGCTTCTGAACTCTCGAACCACTTAGAAATGGTAGAGTAAAATGTCAGGCTTTGGAATCGCTCAAAAATGTTCTCCGAGCTAGGAGCTACGCCAAATATACGATTTGGGCCCCAACAAACAAAGAAACGACGAAAAAATTCGGACTTCAATATTTTCAACTTCTGAGTACTCAAACATTAGAAATGGTAAAAAAACATGTCAGGCTTTGGAATCGCTCCAAATTTTATCCTAGTTAGGAGTTAGGCCAAAAATACGATATGGCCCCCCACGAACAAAGAATCGACGCGAAAAATAGGACTTCAAAATTTTTAGCTTCTGAGCGCTCGAACCCCTATGAAATGGTAAAAAAACATGTGAGGCTTTGGAATCGCTCAAAAAAGTTAACCGAGCTAGGAGTTAGGCCTAAAATACGATTTCGGCCCCCACGAACAAAGAGACGACGCGAAATTGGGACATCAAAATTTTTAGCTTCTGAGCGCTAGAACCCCTTTGTATTGGTAAAAAAAACATGTCAGGCTTTAGAATCGCTCAAAAATGTTATCCGAGCGAGGCGTTAGGCTAAAAAAACGGCTTGGGCCCTCAAGAAAAAAAACCGACGCGAAATATCGAACATCAAAATTTTTAGCTTATGAGCGCTCTTAACCTTAGAGTTGGTAAAAAAATGTTATCTGAGCTAGGAGTTAGGCCAAAAATACGATTTGGGCCCGCACTAACAAAGAACCAACGAGAAAAATCGGACACATTTTTAGGTTTTGAGATCACGAACCCCTTAAAAATGGCAAAAAAACCATGTCAGTCTCTCGGAATCGCTCAAAAATGTTAACCGGCCTACGAGTTAGGCCTAAAATACGGTTTGTGCCAACACGAACAAAGAACAAACGCTAAATATCAGACTTCGATATTTTTTTCTTCTGAGCTCACGAACCCGTTAAAAAAAATAAAAATACAAGTTAGTCTTTGGAATCGCTCAAAAATGTTATCTGAGTTAGGAGTTAGGCCAAAAAGACGATTTGGGCCCCCACGAACAATTAATCGACACGAAAAATTGGAATTCAAAATTTTCAGCTTTTGAGCGCTCGAATCCCTTAGAATTGGTAAAAAAACATGTCAGGCTTTGGAATAGATCAAAAATGTTATCCGAGCTAGGAGTTAGGCCAAAAATACGATTTGGGTCCCTACGCACAATTAACCGAAGCGAATAACCGGACATCAATATTTTCAGCTTCTGAGATCACGAACCCCTTAAAAATGGTAAAAAAAAAAAAACTATGTAAGGCTTTGGAATCGCTCAAAAATGTTATCCAGGCTAGGAGTTAAGCCAAAATTGTGATTTGGGCCCAAACGAACAAAGAACCGACGCGAAAAATCGGACTTCAATATTTTCAGGTTCTGAGCGCTTGAACACCTTAGAACTGGTAAAAAAACATGTCAGGCTTTGGAATTGCTCAAAAATGTTATCCAAGCTATGAGTTAGGCCAAAAATACGATTTGGGTCGGCACGAACAATTAACCGACGTAAAAAATCAGACTTCAAAATTTCCAGCTTCTGAGCTCACGAGCCCCTTAAAAACGGTTAAAAAAACATGTCAGGCTTTTGGAATCGCTCACAAATGTTATCCGAGCTAAGAGTTAGGCTAAAAATACGATTTGGGCCCCCACGAACGAAGAACCGCCATGAAAAATCTTAATTCAAAAGTTTCAGCTTGTGAACACTCCAAACCCTTAGAAATGGTAAAAAACTTGTCTGGCATTGGAATCGCTCAAAAATGTTATCCGAGTTAGGGTTTAGGCCAAAAATAAGATTTGGCCTCCTATGAACAAAGATTTGACGCGAAAAATCGAACTTCAAAATTTTTAGCTTCTCAGTGCTCGAACCCATTAGAAATGGTAAAAAAAACATGTCAGAATTTGGAATCACTCAAAAATTGTTATCCGAGCTAGAAGATAGGCCAAAAATACGATATGGCCCCCACGAACAAAGAGCATACGCGAATAATCAGACTTCAAAATTTTATCTTCTAAGCGCTCGAACCCCTTAGAAATGGTAAAAAAAACATGTCAGGCTTTGGAATCGCTCAAAAATGTTATCCGAGCTATGAGTTAGGCTAAATTTACGATTTAGGCACCCACGAACAAAGAACCGACGCAAAAAATCAGTCTTCAATATTCAGTTTCTGAGCGCTCGAA
The DNA here is from genome assembly GCA_947645195.1 of Patellifolia procumbens. Classification (NCBI taxonomy): domain Eukaryota; kingdom Viridiplantae; phylum Streptophyta; class Magnoliopsida; order Caryophyllales; family Amaranthaceae; genus Patellifolia; species Patellifolia procumbens. Next base: position 1,819,901 of record CANSGD010000729.1, on the reverse strand, counting down.
CGCTTTACAAATGGCAAAAAAAACATGTCAGGCTTTGGAATCGATCAAAAATGTTATCCGAGCAAAGAGTTTGGCCAGAAATACGATTTGGGCCCCCACGAACAAAGAACAGCCGCGAAAAATCGAACTTCAATATTTTTAATTTCTGAGCGCTTGAACCCCTTAGAAATGGTAAAAGAAACATGTCAGGCTTTGGAATCTCTTAAGAATGTTAACCGAGCTAAGAGTTAGGCCAAAAATACGATTTGGGCCCCCACGAACAATTTACGGACGCGAAAAATCAGACTTCAAAATTTTTAGCTTATGAGCGCTCGAACCCCTTAGAAATGGTAAAAAAGCATGTTTGGCTTTAGAATCGCTCAAAAATATTATCCGAGTTAGGAGTTAGGCAAAAAATATGATTTGGGCCCCACGAACAAAGAATCGACGCGAAAAATCGGACTTCAATATTTTCAGCTTCTGAGCTCTCGAACCACTTAGAAATGGTAGAAAAAAAATGTCAGGCTTTGTAATTGCTCAAAAATGTTCTCCGAGCTAGGAGCTAGATCAAAATACGATTAGGGCACCATCAAAAAAAGAAACGACGAAAAAATTCGAACTTCAATATTTTCAGCTTCTGAGTACTCAACCCATTAGAAATGGTAAAAAAACTTGTGAGGCTTTGGAATCGCTCAAAAATGTTAACCGAGTTAGGAGTTAGGCCTAAAATACGATTTGGGCCCCCACGCACAAAGAGCCGAAGCAAAAATTGGGACTTCAAAATTTTTAGCTTCTAAGCGCTAGAACCCCTTAGTATTGGTAAAAAAACACGTCAGGCTTTAGAATCGCTCAAAAATGTTATCCGAGCGAGGAGTTAGGCCAAAAATACGATTTAGACCCCCCACGAACAAACAACCGACGCAAAAAATCAGACATTAAAATTTTAAGCTTCTGAGCGCTCTTAACCTTAGAATTGGTAAAAAAAGATGTCAGGCTTTGGAATCGCTCAAAAATATTATCTGAGCTAGGAGTTATGCCAAAAATACGATTTGATCCCCCACTAACATAGAACCAACGAGAAAAATCGGATTTCAATATTTTCAGCTTTTGAGATCACGAACCCCTTTAAAATGGTAAAAAAAACAATGTCAGGCTTTGGAATCGCTCCAAAATGTTAACCGCACTAGGAGTTCGCCAAAAATACAGTTTGTGCCCCACGAACAAAGAACCAACGCGAAAAATTGGACTTCGATATTTTTAGCTTCTAGCACTCGAACCCCGTAGAAATGGTAAAAAAAACATGTCAGGCTTTGGAATCGATCAAAAATGTTATCCGAGCTAAGAGTTAGGACAGAAATACGATTTGGGCCCCCACGAACAAAGAACTGCCGCGAAAAATCGAACTTCAATATTTTCAAATTCTGAACGCTCGAACTCCTTAGAAATGGTAAAAGAAACATGTCAGGCTTTGGAATCTCTTAAGAATGTTGTCCGAGCTAAGAGTTAGGCCAAAAATACGATTTGGGCCCCCACGAACAATTTACCGACACGAAAAATCAGACTTCAAAATTTTCAGCTTCTGAGCGCTCGAACCTCTTAGAAATGGTAAAAAAGCATGTCAGGCTTTAGAATCGCTCAAAAATATTATCCGAGTTAGGAGTTAGGCCAAAAATATGATTTGGGCCCCAAGAACAAAGAATCGACGCGAAAAATCGGACTTCAATATTTTCAGCTTCTGATCTCTCGAACCACTTAGAAATGGTAGAAAAAAATGTCAGGCTTTGGAATCGCTGAAAAATGTTCTCGGAGCAAGGAGCTAGATCAAAATACGATTAGGGCACCATCAAACAAGGAAACGACGAAAAAATTCGGACTTCAATATTTTAAACTTCTGAGTACTCAACCCATTAGAAATGGTGAAAAAATTGTGAGGCTTTGGAATCGCTCAAAAATGTTAACCGAGTTAGGAGTTAGGCCTAAAATACGATTTGGGCCCCCACGCACAAAGAGCCGACGCAAAAATTGGGACTTCAAAATTTATAGCTTCTGATCGCTTGAACCCCTTAGTATTGGTAAAAAAACATGTCAGGCTTTAGAATCGCTCAAAAATGTTATCCGAGCAAGGAGTTAGGCCAAAAATACGATTTAGGCCCCCCACGAAGAAAGACCGACGCAAAAAATCAGACATCAAAAATTTCAGCTTCTGAGTGCTCTTAACCTTAGAATTGGTAAAAAAAGATGTCATGCTTTGGAATCGCTCAAAATTATTATCTGAGCTAGGAGTTAGGCCAAAAATTCGATTTGGTCCCCCACTAACAAAGAACCAACGAGAAAAATCGGATTTCAATATTTTCAGCTTTTGAGATCACGAACCCCTTAAAAATGGTAAAAAAAACCATGTCAGGCTTTGGAATCGCTCCAAAATGTTAACCGCACTAGGAGTTAGGCCAAAAATACGGTTTGTGCCCCCACGAACAAAGAACCAACGCGAAAAATCGGACTTCAATATTTTCAGTTTTTGAGCACTCGAACCCCTTAGAAATGGTAAAAAAAAACATGTCAGACTTTGAAATCGCTCAAAAATATTATCCAAGCTATGAGGTAGGCCAAAAATACGATTTCGGCCCGCACGTACAATTAATGGACGTAAAAAATTAAACTTCAAAATTTTCAGCTTCTGAGCGCTCAAACCTCTTAGAAATGGTGTAAAAAACATGTCAGGCTTTGGAATCGCTCAAAAATGTTATACGGGCTAGGAGTTAGGCCAAAATACGATTTGGGCCCCCACGAACAAAGAATCGACGCGAAAAATCGGACTTTAATATTTTCAGCTTCTGAGCTCTCGAACCACTTAGAAATGGTAGAAAAAAATGTCAGGCTTTGGAATCGCTCAAAAATGTTATACAGGCTAGGAGTTAGGCCAAAAATACGGTTTGTGCCCCCACGAACAAAGAACCAACGCGAAAAATCGGACTTCAATATTTTCAGTTTTTGAGCACTCGAACCCCTTAGAAATGGTTAAAAAAACATGTCAGACTTTGAAATCGCTCAAAAATATTATCCAAGCTATGAGGTAGGCCAAAAATACGATTTCGGCCCGCACGTACAATTAATCGACGTAAAAAATCAAACTTCAAAATTTTCAGCTTCTGAGCGCTCAAACCTCTTAGAAATGGTAAAAAAAACATGCCAGGCTTTGGAATCGCTCCAAATTTTATCCGAGTTAGGAGTTAGGCCAAAAATACGATATGGCCCCCCACGAACAAAGAATCGAAACGAAAAATAGGACTTCAAAATTTTTAGCTTCTGAGCGCTCGAACCCCTATGAAATGGTAAAAAAACATGTGAGGCTTTGGAATCGCTCAAAAAAGTTAACCGAGCTAGGAGTTAGGCCTAAAATACGATTTCGGCCCCCAAAAAACAAAGAGACGACGCGAAATTTGGGACATCAAAATTTTTAGCTTCTGAGCGCTAGAACCCCTTTGTATTGGAAAAAAACATGTCAGGCTTTAGAATCGCTCAAAAATGTTATCCGAGCGAGGAGTTAGGCTAAAAATACGATTTGGGCCCCCACGAACAAAGAACCGACGCGAAAAATCAGACTTCAACATTTTCCGCTTCTGAGCGCTCTTAACCTTAGAGTTGGTAAAAAAAGATGTCAGGCTTTGCAATCGCTCAAAAATATTATCTGAGCTAGGAGTTAGGCCAAAAATACGATTTGGGCCCCCACTAACAAAGAACCAACGAGAAAAATCGGACACAATTTTAGCTTTTGAGATCACGAACCCCTTAAAAATGGCAAAAAAAACCATGTTAGGCTTTGGAATCGCTCAAAAATGTTAACCGGCCTACGAGTTAGGCCTAAAATACGGTTTGTGCCAACACGAACAAAGAACAAACGCTAAATATCAGACTTCGATATTTTTTGCTTCTGAGCTTACGAACCCGTGAAAAAAAATAAAAATACAAGTTAGGCTTTGGAATCGCTCAAAAATGTTATCCGAGGTAGGAGTTAGTCCAAAAAGACGATTTGGGCCCCCACGAACAATTAATCGACACAAAAAATTGGAATTCAAAATTTTCAGCTTTTGAGCGCTCGAATCCCTTAGAATTGTTAAAAAAACATGTCAGGCTTTGGAATCGCTCAAAAATGTTATCAGAGCTAGGAGTTAGGCCAAAAATACGATTTGGGTCCCTACGAACAATTAACCGACGCGAAAAACCGGACATCAATATTTTCAGCTTCTGAGATCACGAACCCCTTAAAAATGGTTAAAAACCATGTCAGGCTTTGGATTCGCTCAAAAATGTTAACCGGCCTACGAGTTAGGCCTATAATACGGTTTGTGTCAACACGAACAAAGAACAAACGCTAAATATCAGACTTCGATATTTTTTGCTTCTGAGCTTACGAACCCGTTAAAAAAAATAAAAATACAAGTTAGGCTTTGGAATCGCTCAAAAATGTTATCCGAGGTAGGAGTTAGTCCAAAAAGACGATTTGGGCCCCCACGAACAATTAATCGACACGAAAAATTGGAATTCAAAATTTTCAGCTTTTGAGTGCTCGAATCCCTTAGAATTGGTAAAAAACATGTCAGGCTTTGGAATGCCTTAAAAATGTTATCCGAGCTAGGAGTTAGGCCAAAAATACGATTTGGGTCCCTACGAACAATTAACCGACGCGAAAAACCGGACATCAATATTTTCAGCTTCTGAGATCACGAACCCCTTAAAAATGGTTAAAAACCATGTCAGGCTTTGGATTCGCTCAAAAATGTTAACCGGCCTACGAGTTAGGCCTAAAATACGGTTTGTGTCAACACGAACAAAGAACAAACGCTAAATATCAGACTTCGATATTTTTTGCTTCTGAGCTTACGAACCCGTTAAAAAAAATAAAAATACAAGTTAGGCTTTGGAATCGCTCAAAAATGTTATCCGAGGTAGGAGTTAGTCCAAAAAGACGATTTGGGCCCCCACGAACAATTAATCGACACGAAAAATTGGAATTCAAAATTTTCATCTTTTGAGCGCTCGAATCCCTTAGAATTGGTAAAAAAACATGCCAGGCTTTGGAATGCCTTAAAAATGTTATCCGAGCTAGGAGTTAGGCCAAAAATACGATTTGGGTCCCTACGAACAATAAACCGACGCGAAAAACCGGACATCAATATTTTCAGCTTCTGAGATCACGAACCCCTTAAAAATGGTTAAAAACCATGTCAGGCTTTGGATTCGCTCAAAAATGTTAACCGGCCTACGAGTTAGGCCTAAAATACGGTTTGTGTCAACACGAACAAAGAACAAACGCTAAATATCAGACTTCGATATTTTTTGCTTCTGAGCTTACGAACCCGTTAAAAAAAATAAAAATACAAGTTAGGCTTTGGAATCGCTCAAAAATGTTATCCGAGGTAGGAGTTAGTCCAAAAAGACGATTTGGGCCCCCACGAACAATTAATCGACACGAAAAATTGGAATTCAAAATTTTCAGCTTTTGAGCGCTCGAATCCCTTAGAATTGGTAAAAAAACATGTCAGGCTTTGGAATCCCTTAAAAATGTTATCCGAGCTAGGAGTTAGGCCAAAAATACGATTTGGGTCCCTACGAACAATTAACCGACGCGAAAAACCGGACATCAATATTTTCAGCTTCTGAGATCACGAACCCCTCAAAAATGGTAGAAAAAAACTATGTAAGGCTTTGGAATCGCTCAAAAATGTTATCCAGGTAGGAGTTAGGCCAAAATTATGATTTGGGCCCAAACGAACAAAGAACCGACGCGAAAAATCGGACTTCAATATTTTCAGGTTCTGAGCGCTTGAACACCTTAAAACTGGTAAAAAAAATATGTCAGGCTTTGGAATTGCTCAAAAATGTTATCCAAGCTATGAGTTAGGCCAAAAATACGATTTGCGTCGGCACGAACAATTAGCCGACGTAAAAAATCAGACTTCAAAATTTCCAGCTTCTGAGCTCACGAGCCCCTTAAAAACGGTAAAAAAAACATGTCAGGCTTTTGGAATCGCTCACAAATGTTATCCGAGCTAAGAGTTAGGCCAAAAATACGATTTGGGCCCACACGAACGAAGAACCGCCATAAAAAATCTTAATTCAAAATTTTCAGTGCTCGAACCCATTAGAAATGGTAAAAAAAACATGTCAGACTTTGGAATCGCTCAAAAATTGTTATCCGAGCTAGAAGATAGGCCAAAAATAAGATATGGCCCCCACGAACAAAGAACATACGCGAATAATCAGACTTCAAAATTTTTAGCTTCTAAGCGCTCGAACCCCTTAGAAATGGTAAAAAAACATGTCAGGCTTTGGAATCGCTCAAAAATGTTATTCGAGCTATGAGTTAGGCTTTACGATTTTGGCCCCCACGAACAAAGAACTGACGCAAAAAATAAGTCTTCAATATTCAGTTTCTGAGCGCTCGAACGCCTTAGAAATGGCAAAAAAACATGTCAGGCTTTGGAATCGATCAAAAATGTAATCCGAGCTAAGAGTTAGGCCAGAAATACGATTTGGGCCCCCACGAACAAAGAACAGCCGCGAAAAATCGAACTTCAATATTTTCAATTTCTGAGCGCTCGAACCCCTTAGAAATGGTAAAAGAAACATGTCAGGCTTTGGAATCTCTTAAGAATGTTATCCGAGCTAAGAGTTAGGCCAAAAATACGATTTGGGCCCCCACGAACAATTTACGGACGCGAAAAATCAGACTTCAAAATTTTCAGTTTCTGAGCGCTCGAACCCCTTAGAAATGGTAAAAAAGCATTTTCGGCTTTAGAATCGCTCAAAAATATTATCCGAGTTAGGAGTTAGGCCAAAAATATGATTTGGGCCCCACGAACAAAGAATCGACGCGAAAAATCGGACTTCAATATTTTCAGCTTCTGAGCTCTCGAACAACTTAGAAATGGTAGAAAAAAATGTCAGGCTTTGGAATCGCTCAAAAATGTTCTACGAGCTAGGAGCTAGATCAAAATACGATTAGGGCAACATAAAACAAAGAAACGACGAAAAAATTGGGACTTGAATATTTTCAGCTTCTGAGCGCTAGAACCCCTTAGTATTGGTAAAAAACATGTCAGGCTTTAGAATCGCTCAAAAATGTTATCCGAGCGAGGAGTTAGGCCAAAAATACGATTTAGGCCCCCACGAACAAAGAACCGACGCAAAAAATCAGACATCAAAATTTTAAGCTTCTGAGCGCTCTTAACCTTAGAATTGGTAAAAAAAGATGTCAGGCTTTGGAATCGCTCAAAAATATTATCTGAGCTAGGAGTTAGGCCAAAAATACGATTTGGTCCCCCACTAAAAAAGAACCAACGAGAAAAATCGAATTTCAATATTTTCAGCTTTTGAGATCACGAACCCCTTAAAAATGGTAAAAAAAACCATGTCAGGCTTTGGAATCGCTCCAAAATGTTAACCACGCTAGGAGTTAGGCCAAAAATACGGTTTGTGCCCCCACGAACAAAGAACCAACGCGAAAAATTGGACTTCGATATTTTAGCTTCTGAGCTCACGAACCCCTTAAAAATGGTGAAAATACATGTAAGGTTTGGAATCGCTCAAAAATGTTATCCGAGCTAGGATTTACGCCAAAAATACGATTTGGGCCCCCACGAACAATTAATCGCCACGAAAAATCGGACTTCAAAATTTTCAGCTATTGAGCACTCGAACCCCTTAGAAATGGTAAAAAAAACATGTCAGGCTTTGGAATCGATCAAAAATGTTATCCGAGCTAAGAGTTAGAAAAGAAATACGATTTGGGCCCCCACGAACAAAGAACCGCCGCGAAAAATCGAACTTCAATATTTTCAATTTCTGAGCTCTCGAACTCCTTAGAAATGGTAAAAGAAACATGTCAGGCTTTGGAATCTCTTAAGAATGTTGTCCGAGCTAAGAGTTAGGCCAAAAATACGATTTGGGCCCCCACGAACAATTTAACGACACGAAAAATCAGACTTCAAAATTTTCAGCTTCTGAGCGCTCGAACCTCTTAGAAATGGTAAAAAAGCATGTCAGGCTTTAGAATCGCTCAAAAATATTATCCGAGTTAGGAAGAGGCCAAAAATATGATTTGGGCCCCACGAACAAAGAATCGACGCGAAAAATCGGACTTCAATATTTTCAGCTTCTGAGCGCTCGAACCTCTTAGAAATGGTAAAAAAGCATTTCAGGCTTTAGAATCGCTCAAAAAAATTATCCGAGTTAGGAGTTAGAACAAAAATATGATTTGGGCCCCACGAACAAAGAATCGACGCGAAAAATCGGACTTCAATATTTTCAGCTTCTGAGCTCTCGAACCACTTAGAAATGGTAGAAAAAAATGTCAGGCTTTGGAATCGCTCAAAAATGTTCTCCGAGCTAGGAGCTAGATCAAAATACGATTAGGGCACCATCAAACAAAGAAACAACGAAAAAATTCGGACTTCAATATTTTCAGCTTCTGAGTACTCAACCCATTAGAAATGGTAAAAAACACTTGTGAGGCTTTGGAATAGCTCAAAAATGTTAACCGACTTAGGAGTTAGGCCTAAAATATGATTTGGGCCCCCACGCAAAAAGAGCCGACGCAAAAATTTGGACTTCAAAATTTTTAGCTTCTGAGCGCTAGAACCCCTTAGTATTGGTAAAAAAACATGTCAGGCTTTAGAATCGCTCAAAAATGTTATCCTAGCGAGGAGTTAGGCTAAAAATACGATTTAGGCCCCCAACGAACAAAGACCGACGCAAAAAATCAGACATCAAAATTTTCAACTTCTGAGCGCTCTTAACCTTAGAATTGGTAAAAAAAGATGTCAGGCTTTGGAATCGCTCAAAAATATTATCTGAGCTAGGAGTTAGGCCAAAAATACGATTTGGTCCCCCACTAACAAAGAACCAACGAGAAAAATCGGATTTCAATATTTTCAGCTTTTGAGATCACGAACCCCTTTAAAATGGTAAAAAAACCATGTCAGGCTTTGGAATCGCTCCAAAATGTTAACCGCGCTAGGAGTTAGGCCAAAAATACGGTTTTTGCCCCCACGAACAAAGAACCAACTCGAAAAATCGGACTTCAATATTTTCAGTTTCTGAGCACTCGAACCCCTTAGAAATGGTAAAAAAAACATGTCTGGCATTGGAATCGCTCAAAAATATTATCCAAGCTATGAGGTAGGCCAAAAATAAGATTTGGCCTCCTATGAACAAAGATTTGACGCGAAAAATCGAACTTCAAAATTATTAACTTCTCAGTGCTCGAACCCATTCGAACAAAGAATCGAGGCCAAAAATTGGTAAAAATTTTCAGCTTTGGGTCCCCACGAACAATTAATCGGCACGAAAAATCGGACTTCAAAATTTTCAGCTTTTGAGCGCTCGAACCCCTTAGAAATGGTAAAAAAACATGTCAGGCTTTAGAATCGATCAAAAATGTTATCCGAGCTAAGAGTTAGGCCAGAAATACGATTTGGGCCCCCACGAACAAAGAACCGCCGCGAAAAATCTAACTTCAATATTTACAATTTCTGAGCGCTCGAACTCCTTAGAAATGGTAAAAGAAACATGTCAGGCTTTGTAATCTCATAAGAATGTTATTCGAGCTAAGAGTTAGGCCAAAAATACGATTTAGGCCCCCACGAACAATTTACCGACGCGAAAAATCAGACTTCAAATTTTCCGCTCTGAGCGCTCGAACCTCTTAGAAATGGTAAAAAAACATGTCAGGCTTTAGAATCGCCCAAAAATATTATCCGCGCTAGGAGTTAGGCCAAAAATACGATTTGGGCCCCCCACGAACAATTTAACGACGCGAAAAATCAGACTTCAAAATTTTCAGCTTCTGAGCGCTCGAACCTCTTAGAAATGGTAAAAAAACATGTCAGGCTTTGGAATCGCTCAAAAATGTTCTCCGAGCTAGGAGCTAGATCAAAATACGATTAGGGCACCATCAAACAAAGAAACGACGAAAAAATTCGGACTTCAAAATTTTCAGCTTCTGAGTACTCAACCCCTTAGAAATGGTAAAAAACATGTGAGGCTTTGGAATCGCTCAAAAATGTTAACCGAGTTAGAAGTTAGGCCTCAAATACGATTTGGGCCCCCACGCACAAAGAGCCGACGCAAAAATTGGGACTTCAAAATTTTTAGCTTCTGAGCGCTAGAACCCCTTAGTATTGGTAAAAAAAACATGTCAGGCTTTAGAATCGCTCAAAAATGTTATCCGAGCGAGGAGTTAGGCCAAAAATACGATTTAGGCCCCCCACGAACAAAAAACCGACGCAAAAAATCGGATTTCAATATTTTCAGCTTTTGAGATCATGAACCCCTTAAAATGGTAAAAAAACCATGTCAGGCTTTGGAATCGCTCCAAAATGTTAACCGCGCTAGGAGTTAGGCCAAAAATACGGTTTGTGCCCCCACGAACAAAGAACCAACCCGAAAAATCGGACTTCGATATTTTTAGCTTCTGAGCTCACGAACCCCTTAAAAATGGTGAAAATACATGTCAGGCTTTGGAACTGCTCAAAAATGTTATCCAAGCTAGGAATTAGGCCAAAAATACGATTTGGGCCCCCACGAACAATTAATCGGCACGAAAAATCGGACTTCAAAATTTTCAGCTTTTGAGCGCTCGAACCCCTTAGAAATGGTAAAAAAAAAAACATGTCAGGCTTTGGAATCGCTCAAAAATGTTATCTGAGCTAGGAGTTAGGCCAAATACACGATTTGGGCCCCCACGGACAATTAACCGACGCGAAAAATCGTACAGCACTATTTTCAGATTCTGACAACACGAACCCCTTAGAAATGGTCAAAAAACATGTTAGGCTTTGGAATCGATCAAAAATGTTATCCGAGCTAGGAGTTAGACTAAAAATACGATTTAGGCCCCCACGAACAATGAACCGACGCGAAAAATCAGACTTCAATATTTTCAGTTTCTGAGCTCTCCAACGCCTTAGAAATGGCAAAAAAAAAATGACAGGCTTTGTACTCGCTCAAAAATGTTATCCAGGCTAGGAGTTAGGCCTAAAATACGATTTAGAACCCCACAAATAAAGAACTGACGCGAAAAATCGGACTTCAAATTGTTTAGCTTTTGTGCGCTCTTACCCCTTAGAAATGGTAAAAAAAATTTCAGGCTTTGCAATCGCTTAAAAATATTATCCGAGCTAACCGTTTGGACAAAAATACGATTTAGGCCCCCACGAACAATTAACCGACACAAAAAAACGGACTTTAAAATTTTCAGCTTCTGAGCGGTCCAACCCCTTAGAAATGGAAGAAAAAATATGTCAGGCTTTGGAATCGTTCAAAAATGTTATCGAGCTAGGAGTTAGGCCAAAAATACGATTTTGGTCCCCACGAACAAAGAACCAACGCGAAAAAACGGACTTAAATATTTTAAGCTTCTGAGAGCACCAACCCCTTAAAAATGGTAAAAACCATGTCAGGCTTTGGAATCGCTCATAAATGTTATCCGAGCTAGGAGTTAGGCCTAAAATACGATTTGGGCCCCCACGCACAAAGAACCGACGCGAATAATCGGACTTCAAAATATTTTGCTTCTGAGCGCTCGAACCCCTTAGAAATGGTAAAAAAAATGTCATGCTTTGGAATCGCTCAAAAATGTTATTCGAGCTAGGAGTTAGACTAAAAATACGATTTAGGCCCTCACGAACAATGAACCGACGCGAAAAATCCGACTTCAATCTATTCAGTTTTCTGAGCGCTCGAACGCCTTAGAAATGGCAAAAAAAAGATGTCAGGCTTTGGAATCGCTCAAAAATGTTATCCGAGCTAAGAGTTAGGCCAAAAACACGATTTGGGCCCCCACGAACAATTAACCGACGCGAAAAATCAGACTTCAAAATTTTCAGCTTCTGAGCGCTCGAACCCCTTAGAAATGGTAAAAAGACATGTCAGGCTTTTGAATCGCTCAAAAATGTTATCCGAGCTAGGAGTTAGGCCAAAAATAAGATTTGGGCCCCCACGAAAAAGAACCGACGCGAAAAATCGGACTTCAATATTTTTAGCTTTCGAGCGCTCGAACCTTTTAGAAATGGTAAAAAAAATGTCAGGCTTTTGAATCGCTCATAAATGTTATCCGAGCTAGAAGTTAAGCCAAATATACGATTTAGGCCCCCACGAACAAAGAACCGACGCGAAAAATCGGACATCGATATTTTCAGCTTCTGAGCTCATGAACCCCTTTAAAATGGTAAAAAAAACATGTCAGGCTTTAGAATCGCTTAAAAATGTTATCCGAGCTAGGAGTTAGGCCAAAAATACGATTTGGGCCCCCACGAAAAATAACCGTCGCGAAAAATCGGACTTCAATATTTTTAGCTTCTGAGCGCTCGAAACTTTTAGAAATGGTTAAAAAAAATGTCAGGCTTTGGAATCGCTCATAAATGTTATCCGAGCTAGAAGTTAGGCCAAAAATACGATTTAGGCCCCCCACGAACAAAGAACCGACGCAAAAAATCAGACATCAAAATTTTCAGCTTCTGCGCGCTCTTAACCCTAGAATTGGTAAAAAACGATGTCAGGCTTTGGAATCGCTCAAAAATATTATCTGAGCTAGGAGTTAGGCCAAAAATACGATTTGGTCCCCCACTAACAAAGAACCAACGAGAAAAATCGGATTTCAATATTTTCAGCTTTTGAGATCACGAACCCCTTAAAAATGGTAAAAAAAACAATGTCAGGCTTTGGAATCGCTCCAAAATGTTAACCGTGCTAGGATTTAGGCCAAAAATACGGTTTGGGCCCCCACGAACAAAGAACCAACGCGAAAAATCCTACTTCGATATTTTTAGCTTCTGAGCTCACGAACCCCTTAAAAATGGTGAAAATACATGTCAGGCTTTGGAATCGCTCAAACATGTCATCCGAGCTAGGAGTTAAGCCAAAAATACGATTTGGGCCCCCACGAACAATTAATCGGCACGAAAAATCGGACTTCAAAATTTTCAGCTTTTGAGCGCTCGAACCCCTTAGAAATTGTAAAAAAAACATGTAAGGCTTTGGAATCGATCAAAAATGTTATCCGAGCTAAGAGTTAAGCCAGAAATACGATTTGGGCCCCCACGAACAAAGAACCGCCGCGAAAAATCGAACTTCAATATTTTCAATTTCTGAGCGCTCAAACTCGTTAGAAATGGTAAAAGAAACATGTCAGGCTTTGGAATCTCTTAAGAATGTTATCCGAGCTAAGAGTTAGGCCAAAAATACGATTTGGGCCCCATGAACAATTTAACGACGCGAAAAATCAGACTTCAAAATTTTCAGCTTCAGAGCGCTCGAACCTCTTAGATTTGGTAAAAAAACATGTCAGGCTTTAGAATCGCTCAAAAATATTATCCGAGTTAGGAGTTAGACCAAAAATATGATTTGGGCCACACGAACAAAGAATCGACGCGAAAAATCGGACTTCAATATTTTCAGCTTCTGAGCTCTCGAACCACTTAGAAATGGTAGAAAAAAAAGTCAGGCTTTGGAATCGCTCAAAAATGTTCTCCGAGCTAGCAGCTAGATCAAAATACGATTAGGGCACCATTAAACAAAGAAACGACGAAAAAATTCGGACTTCAATATTTTCAGCTTCTGAGTACTCAACCCATTAGAAATGGTAAAAAAACATGTGAGGCTTTGGAATCGCTCAAAAATGTTAACCGAGTTAGGAGTTAGGCCTAAAATACGATTTGGGCCCCCACGCACAAAGAGCCGACGCAAAAATTGGGACTTCAAAATTTTTAGCTTCTGAGCGCTAGAACCCCTTATTCTTGGTAAAAAAAATGTCAGGCTTTAGAATCGATCAAAAATGTTATCCGAGCGAAGAGTTAGGCCAAAAATACGATTTAGGCCGCCCACGAACAAAGAACCGACGCAAAAAAATCAGACATCAAAATTTTCAGCTTCTGAGCGCTCTTAACCTTAGAATTGGTAAAAAAAAGATGTCAGGCTTTGGAATCGCTAAAAAATATTATCTGAGCTAGGAGTTAGGCCAAAAATACGATTTGGTCCCCCACTAACAAAGAACCAACGAGAAAAATCGGATTTCAATATTTTCAGCTTTTGAGATCACGAACCCCTATAAAATGGTAAAAAAACCATGTAAGGCTTTGGAATCGCTCCAAAATGTTAACCGCGCTAGGAGTTAGGCCAAAAATACGGTTTGTGCCCCCACGAACAAAGAACCAACGCGAAAAATCGGACTTCGATATTTTTAGCTTCTGAGCTCACGAACCCCTTAAAAATGGTGAAAATACATGTCAGGCTTTGGAATCGCTCAAAAATGTTATACGAGCTAGGAGTTAGGCCAAAAATACGATTTGGGCCCCCACGAACAATTAATCGGCACAAAAATCGAACTTCAAAATTTTGAGCTTTTGAGCGCTCGAACCCCTTAGAAATGGTAAAAAAAAACAGGTCAGGCTTTGGAATCGCTCAAAAATGTTACCTGAGCTAGGAGTTAAGCCAAATACACGATTTGGGCCCCCACGAACAATTAACCGACGCGAAAAATCGTACATCACTATTTTCAGATTCTGACATCACGAACCCCTTAGAAATGGTAAAAAAAAAATGTCAGGCTTTGGAATCGATCAAAAATGTTATCCGAGCTACGAGTTAGACTAAAAATACGATTTAGGCCCCCACGAACAATAAACCGACGCGAAAAATCAGACTTCAATATTTTCAGTTTCTGATCTCTCCAACACCTTAGAAATGGCAAAAAAAACATGTCAGGATTTGTAATCGCTCAAAAATGTTATCCAAGCTAGGAGTTAGGCCTAAAATACGATTTAGAACCCCACAAATAAAGAACTGACGCGAAAAATCGGACTTCAAAATGTTTAGCTTTTGTGCGCTCTTACCCCTTAGAAATGGTAAAAAAAAAATTCAGGCTTTGCAATCGCTCAAAAATATTATCCGAGCTAAGCGTTTGGCCAAAAATAAGATTTAGGCCCCCACGAACAATTAACCGACACTCAAAAACGGACTTCAAAATTTTCAGCTTCTGAGCGGTCCAACCCCTTAGAAATGGTAAAAAAAATATGTCAAGCTTTGGAATCGTTCAAAAATGTTATCGAGCTAGGAGTTAGGCCAAAAATACGATTTTGGTCCCCACGAACAAAGAACCAACGCGAAAAAACGGACTTAAATATTTTAAGCTTCTGAGAGCACCAACCCCTTAAAAATGGTAAAAACCATGTCAGGATTTGGAGTCGCTCAAAAATGTTATCCGAGCTAGGAGTTAGGACTAAAATACGATTTGGGCCCCCACGCACAAAGAACCGACGCGAATAATCAGACTTCAAAATATTTTGCTTCTGAGCGCTCGAACCCTTTAGAAATGGTAAAAAAAAAAATGTCATGCTTTGGAATCGCACAAAAATGTTATTCGAGCTAGGAGTTAGACTAAAAATACGATTTAGGCCCCCACGAACAATGAACCGACGCGAAAAATCCGAATTCAATATTTTAAGTTTTCTGAGCGCTCGAACGCCTTAGAAATGGCAAAAAAAAGATGTCAAGGATTTGGAATCGCTAAAAATTGTTATCCGAGCTAAGAGTAAGGCCAGAAATACGATTTCGGACCCCAAGAACAAAGAACCGCAGCGAAAAATCGGACTTCAATATTTTCAGTTTCTGACAGCTCGAACCCCTTAGAAATGGTAAAAGAAACATGTCAGGCTTTGGAATCGCTCAAGAATGTTATCCGAGCTAAGAGTTAGGCCAAAAACACGATTTGGGCCCCCACGAACAATTAACCGACTCGAAAAATCAGACTTCAAAATTTTCATCTTCTGAGCGCTCGAACCCCTTAGAAATGGTAAAAAGACATGTCAGGCTTTTGAATCGCCCATAAATGTTATCCGAGCTAGAAGTTAGGCCAAATATACGATTTGGGCCCCCATGAACAAAGAACCGACGCGAAAAATCGGACTTCGATATTTTCAGCTTCTCAGCTCATGAACCCCTTTAAAATGGTAAAAAAAACATGTCAGGCTTTAGAATCGCTCAAAAATGTTATCCGAGCTAGGAGTTGGGCCAAAAATACAATTTAGGCCCCCCACGAACAAAGAACCGACGCAAAAAATCAGACATCAAAATTTTCAGCTTCTGAGCGCTCTTAAACTTAGAATTGGTAAAAAAAGATGTCAGGCTTTGGAATCGCTCAAAAATATATCTGAGCTAGGAGTTAGGCCAAAAATACGATTTGGTCCCCCACTAACAAAGAACCAACGAGAAAAATCGGATTTCAATATTTTCTGCTTTTGAGATCACGAACCCCTTAAAAATGGTAAAAAAAACCATGTCAGGCTTTGGAATCGCTCCAAAATGTTAATTGCGCTAGGAGTTAGGCCAAAAATACGGTTTGTGCCCCCACGAACAAAGAACCAACGCGAAAAATCGTACTTCGATATTTTTAGCTTCTGAGCTCACGAACCCCTTAAAAATGGTGAAAATACATGTCAGGCTTTGGAATCGCTCAAAAATGTTATCCGAGCTAGGAGTTAGGCCAAAAATACGATTTGGGCCCCCACGAAGAATTAATCGGCACGAAAAATCGGCACGAAAAATTTTCAGCTTTTGAGCGCTCGAACCCCTTAGAAATTGTAAAAAAAACATGTCAGGCTTTGGAATCGATAAGAAATGTTATCCGAGCTAAGAGTTAGGCCAGAAATACGATTTGGGCCTCCACGAACAAAGAACCGCCGCGAAAAATCGAACTTCAATATTTTCAATTTCTTAGCGCTCGAACTCCTTAGAAATGGTAAAAGAAACATGTCAGGCTTTGGAATCTCTTAAGAATGTTATCCGAGCTAAGAGTTAGGCCAAAAATACGATTTGTGCCCCCACGAACAATTTAACGACGCGAAAAATCAGACTTCAAAATTTTCAGCTTCTGAGCGCTCGAACCTCTTAGAAATGGTAATAAAACATGTCAGGCTTTAGAATCGCTCAAAAATATTATCCGAGTTAGGAGTTAGACCAAAAATATGAATTGGGCCCCACGAACAAAGAATCGACGCGAAAAATCGGACTTTAATATTTTCAGCTTCTGAGCTCTCGAACCACTTAGAAACGGTAGAAAAAAATGTCAGGCTTTGGAATCTCTCAAAAATGTTCTCCGAGCTAGGAGCTAGATCAAAATACGATTAGGGCACCATCAAATAAAGAAACGACGAAAACATTCGGACTTCAATATTTTCAGCTTCTGAGTACTCAACCCATTAGAAATGGTAAAAAAACATGTGAGGCTTTGGAATCGCTCAAAAATGTTAACCGAGTTAGGAGTTAGGCCTAAAATACGATTTGGGCCCCCACGCACAAAGAGCCGACGCAAAAATTGGGACTTCAAAATTTTTAGCTTCTGAGCGCTAGAACCTCTTAGTATTGGTAAAAAAATATGTCAGGCTTTAGAATCGCTCAAAAATGTTATCCGAGGGAGGAGTTAAGCCAAAAATACGATTTAGGCCCCCCACAAACAAAGAACCGACGCAAAAAATCAGACATCAAAATTTTCAGCTTCTGAGCGCTCTTAACCTTAGAATTGGTAAAAAAAAGATGTCAGGATTTGGAATCGCTCAAAAATATTATCTGAGCTAGGAGTTAGGCCAAAAATACGATTTGGTCCCCTACTAACAAAGAACCAACGAGAAAAATCGGATTAAAATATTTTCAGCTTTTGAGATCACGAACCCCTTTAAAATGGTAAAAAACCATGTCAGGCTTTGGAATCGCTCCAAAATGTTAACCGCGCTAGGAGTTAGGCCAAAAATATAGTTTGTGCCCCCACGAACAAAGAACAAACGCGAAAAATCGGACTTCGATATTTTTAGCTTCTGAGCTCACGAACCCCTTAAAAATGGTGAAAATACATGTCAGGCTTTGGAATCGCTCAAAAATATTATCCGAGTTAGGAGTTAGACCAAAAATATGAATTGGGCCCCACGAACAAAGAATCGACGCGAAAAATCGGACTTCAATATTTTCAGCTTCTGAGCTCTCGAACCACTTAGAAATGGTAGAAAAAAATGTCAGATTTTGGAATCGCTCAAAAATGTTCTCCGAGCTAGGAGCTAGATCAAAATACGATTAGGGCACCATCAAACAAAGAAACGACGAAAAAATTCGGACTTCAATATTTTCAGCTTCTGAGTACTCAACCCATTAGAAATGGTAAAAAAACATGTGAGGCTTTGGAATCGCTCAAAAATGTTAACCGAGTTAGGAGTTAGGCCTAAAATACGATTTGGGCCCCCACGCACAAAGAGCCGACGCAAAAATTGGGACTTCAAAATTTTTAGCTTCTGAGCGCTAGAACCTCTTAGTATTGGTAAAAAAAACATGTCAGGCTTTAGAATCGCTCAAAAATGTTATCCGAGCGAGGAGTTAGGCCAAAAATACGATTTAGGCCCCCCACAAACAAAGAACCGACGCAAAAAATCAGACATCAAAATTTTCAGCTTCTAAGCGCTCTTAACCTTAGAATTGGTAAAAAAAAGATGTCAGGATTTGGAATCGCTCAAAAATATTATCTGAGCTAGGAGTTAGGCCAAAAATACGATTTGGTCCCCCACTAACAAAGAACCAACGAGAAAAATCGGATTAAAATATTTTCAGCTTTTGAGATCACGAACCCCTTTAAAATGGTAAAAAAACCATGTCAGGCTTTGGAATCGCTCCAAAATGTTAACCGCGCTAGGAGTTAGGCCAAAAATATAGTTTGTGCCCCCACGAACAAAGAACAAACGCGAAAAATCGGACTTCGATATTTTTAGCTTCTGAGCTCACGAACCCCTTAAAAATGGTGAAAATACATGTCAGGCTTTGGAATCGCTCAAAAATATTATCCGAGCTAGGAGTTAGGCCAAAAATACGATTTGGGCCCCCACGAACAAAGAATCGACGCGAAAAATCGGACTTCAATATTTTCAGCTTCTGAGCTCTCGAACCACTTAGAAATGGTAGAAAAAAATGTCAGATTTTGGAATCGCTCAAAAATGTTCTCCGAGCTAGGAGCTAGATCAAAATACGATTAGGGCACCATCAAACAAAGAAACGACGAAAAAATTCGGACTTCAATATTTTCAGCTTCTGAGTACTCAACCCATTAGAAATGGTAAAAAAACATGTGAGGCTTTGGAATCGCTCAAAAATGTTAACCGAGTTAGGAGTTAGGCCTAAAATACGATTTGGGCCCCCACGCACAAAGAGCCGACGCAAAAATTGGGACTTCAAAATTTTTAGCTTCTGAGCGCTAGAATCTCTTAGTATTGGTAAAAAAAACATGTCAGGCTTTAGAATCGCTCAAAAATGTTATCCGAGCGAGGAGTTAGGCCAAAAATACGATTTAGGCCCCCCACGAACAAAGAACCGACGCAAAAAATCAGACATCAAAATTTTCAGCTTCTGAGCGCTCTTAACCTTAGAATTGGTAAAAAAAAGATGTCAGGATTTGGAATCGCTCAAAAATATTATCTGAGCTAGGAGTTAGGCCAAAAATACGATTTGGTCCCCCACTAACAAAGAACCAACGAGAAAAATCGGATTAAAATATTTTCAGCTTTTGAGATCACGAACCCCTTTAAAATGGTAAAAAAACCATGTCAGGCTTTGGAATCGCTCCAAAATGTTAACCGCGCTAGGAGTTAGGCCAAAAATATAGTTTGTGCCCCCACGAACAAAGAACAAACGCGAAAAATCGGAGTTCGATATTTTTAGCTTCTGAGCTCACGAACCCCTTAAAAATGGTGAAAATACATGTCAGGCTTTGGAATCGCTCAAAAATGTTATCTGAGCTAGGAGTTAGGCCAAAAATACGATTTGGGCCCCCACGAACAATTAATCGGCACGAAAAATCGGACTTCAAAATTTTCAGCTTTTGAGCGCTCGAA